>JALIZH010029433.1:0-42532 GCA_030522465.1 Rhipicephalus appendiculatus | reverse complement strand
CAGTTTTCTATGCAATAAGTATTAGTTCTTTTTTGCTTACTACAGTTGCCCGCGAAATACAAAAACATGGCTGATCCCTCCGTCATAGGAACTGGTGTAACACGAAAGCGAAACGTGTACTCACTAGTGATGCAGAACTTTCGGTAAGTGGACTATCGATAGTATCGATAGTTCTTTCTTAAAATATCGATACTATCGATAGTCCTTTTACCGATAGTTCTGCACCACAACCGGGCATCCATACACAGAACAAAAAACAGACAATATCGACAGTTTTTTTAAACTATCGATACTGTAAAGGAACTATCGATAGTACGAGTATCGGTAAACAATGGATATTATCGAGAGTGCAATAAATAGTACCACCAGGAGTATTGCGGCCGATAGTATGATCAACAGTGTTGTGAATAATTATGCTGTTGTTGGACGGCGATATTGCCAAATCATTTGCGATAGCCTACTATGGGCAGTTCTCAGTTCGCTTAATTTATGAGCACTCCTCTGGCGAAAGAAATAAATTATTGCGGCTATCAAAATGCCAGAATATGTTCATAAATAAATTCGGATTCAAAAGTAACCAGTAGCACCTTACAATTTAAAACTTAGCTTTTGATATTTTTATTTTGAAATCACAAAATGCAATATAAGTTTGAAGCCACGCAGTTCCGCCAAATGTGACGACTTCCTTTTTTTGCTAAAGCTGAAAACTTCAGCTTAATAACGTCAGCCAATCATTCTGCTGAAGGAACGCAAGCATGTCAACTTTCTTGCCCTTCTGCTTGCTTCTGCTGCTCCGCCATATACCACACGCATTCGGATAATAAAGGTTATGCTGCAGTGAGTTCGCGCGGTTGATTTTATACTATCGATTGTACAGTGGTAAACTCTCATGTCTAGAACGAAGGAGTGTCATGCTCGCAACTGCACGGGCGACACCTGCAGTCGTAAATACGCCACACCTGAGCATGCGCGGTGCCAACGGCGCGCGTGAGTTGCATTTTAAACGCGAAGCATTTCTTAGCGAACTGAGGCGACTTTGAGCGTATCTATATATCTATCTATCTAGCTATCTAGCAGCCTACGACTTTGTGCTCTCCTGGCCGTATCGTTAATGGGATTTATACCAAATTTGGTATGGCATAACATGACTGTATGAAGAACATAAATGGCTGGTCATATCGCGAAAATCATAAATACCTTGTCATGAAAAGTATGATCTACATGCCACGCTCATGGCGCACTCGCGGCCGTTTCGTTAGCTTGACATACACAAAATTTGGGATTTAGTGACATGACTGTATGACGAACATAAATGACAAGCCGTAATATGGAAATCAGGACATGTCATGTGCGACATGACTTGCATGCCACGCTCATGGCGCGCTCGCGGCCGTTTCGTTAGCTTGAGATACACCATATTTGGTATTGAATGACATGACTGTATGACGAATATAAATGACAAGCCGTAATATGGAAATCAGGACATGTCATGTGCGACATGACTTGCATGCCACGCTCATGGCGCGCTCGCGGCCGTTTCGTTAGCTTGAGATACACCATATTTGGTATTGAATGACATGACTGTATGAGGAACATAAATGACAAGTGGTAATATGGAAATCATGACTTCTCATGTGCGACATGACTTGCATGCCACGCTCATGGCGCGCTCGCGGCCGTTTCGTTAGCTTGAGATACACCAAATTTGGTATTGAGTGACATGACTCTATGGCAAACATAAATGACAAGTGGTAATATGGAAATCATGACTTGTCATGTGCGACATGACTTGCATGCCATGCTCAAGGCGTGCTCGCGGCCGTTTCTTTAGCTTGATATACAGCAAATTTGGTATTGAGTGACATGACTGTATAACGAACATAAGTGGCAGGTGGTAACATGAAAATCTTGGCATGCATGCCATCTACAATGCCATTTACATGACACGCTCATGGTGCGCTTGTGTCCAGTTCGCTAGCTTGACATACACCAAATTGCTATATCGCGACGTGACTGTATGACGAACACAAATGACAGGTCGTAAAATGTAAAACATGAAATGCAAATTATGTAAAGCATGATTTGTTCCTTCCTGGCTGCTTCGCATTACATCGATTCCCACAGTGCGTGGGATCTGCCGGCTTTTTTTGAACCTTGTTTATCACTGCGGGTGCAACTGCTTTGGCCGTCGAAAGCACTCTGAATGATTAAAAGAAAAAAAGAAACAAAGTCCACCGTTTTCGGTATTATACGATACCACGAATTGAGAATAAGTTCACAGTACAATAGGAGCCAATCCGGGCGACTGCGTTTTTTTTTCTTTTGGCGCACACGGTTGACAGTGCTTCTGATGGCTAAAGCAATTATCGCGGCCTCAGCGATAATCAAGGACGGAAACTGCAAGGCGGGCCCATCATTGGCACCGCGCATGCTCAGAAAATTGGCCCGTTTCGAGCTGCAGATGTCGCTCGTGCTGTTCCGAGTGCGACATTCGCCCGTGAAGGCACGACATTCGCCCGTCTACATCGTTACCTTGCTGCAGTGCTTACTGCAGCAGTTTCATTAGGCGCAATCTCACCCGAAGTAGTCGGCGGCGAAACACCATTGGTGCATGTGAACGCTGCACGACTCCGACAACCATGCCGACAACGAGCTGTCACACGCTGACACGAAGCGAAAGGCAAAGAACATAACTGCGTCGGCGACTCCCCGATGGTAGCGCGGCCAGGGTTTTTCACTGCTATCGAGAAGCTTTAATCATGGCCTCCAAGATTGAGCGCCGGCGCGCAATCTCGGACGACATGCTTTAACTGTGTCGTCGACGAATCGCTCTTTATCGGGGCTAATAAGTGTCATGCCGCATTACTTCTCTTCACCGGTCCCAGACGGCGGCACCGCACCGCCTCACGAACAGAGAGCACCGTGCGGGAGAGAATGTGTGAGAGATATAAGGCGCGTTTGTAGAGAGCCTTGCAACTGCTTCGATAGCTCACCCTATGGTATTCGCTTCCTTCCTACAGATACCGCACCCTATGACATGGTTATGTTGATGTGCATGCACAGCATATGGAAAACGAGAATGGCGGTACAAAATGCTGACCCAGAGGCTCGTTCTGCTAGAGACTATTTTATTGAATATGCAGTATATATAAGAGAACTGTATCGCGTTCGGGAAGAACCACCAATATGGATGTCAATGTTAAATGACCTGGTTGCATTGAAGCAGTTTTAAATGTTCGACAGGTTGCCCTTCCTTTATAGTGCCCCCCAATGTTATGCCTGTTTCTTTTAATTTTGTGTGTGTGTACCTTGTGTGTTGAGTTTTTATGTTTGTGACATGACATTGTCAATTATAGGTAATAAAGAAAAGAAAAAAAGCTTCGATAGCGCAGTCGGTAGAGCATCGGGCGCTTTTCGTCGCGGCCCAAGGAGTCAGAGGCTCGACGCCCGGCGGGAGAACATTTTTTCTGAATGTCTTTTTCTGTCGCATTTCGTAGCGTTAATTTTAGAGCGTCATATCCGTGACGGAAATACGTCACTAAAGTCTTGGTGGACCCCGGCATAAAGCACTTTCGTGTTAAAAAAAGAAAAGAAATACCACGCGAAGCACCCGCTTGCGCGCTGTGATTGCAGTGCTCCCCTAACGTTCCGTGTGAAAACGACCATAGCATTTGGCTGTGTGTTGCCTCGACAGGGCTGTGCGATGACGTAAGTTTTGCTATCGGCAACACAAGCGATAACCGCTGCGTCTGCTTATCCTTGTCTTGTACTGCAGCGAAGGAAGCATATCGTTTGTACGCGGTACACTACACTCTTTAAAAAAATCGAGCGACCCTCGTTCCATTTAGGGAGAAACGGCGATGTCCCCAATGTTCGTCCTTAAATGGAGGAACGGTTCCTCCCTTTTTGCCTGGAGAAACGGTTCCTCCCTCGTCAAAATCAAGATGGCTGACACCAAGTTAGCGAAGTGATTAGGCCTAGAGAGTTCATCGATTCTCGACTGATAAAGAGTACACGGCACTGGTAGTCACAAAAAACGGTCCCGCTGAGCATAATATCGAAAGACATGACATTAAAATCAAGCAGACAAACCTGTGGCGATGAAATCCTCGCGAAACGGAACGACGGAACTCGTACGTTTCGCTCCGCCAGCGAGACGGCGTTCACTTTGAACGAGACGGATACCGCAAAGGAGTTCTCACTCGGAGACTGCATGCTAGGCTTGCTGCCATTATTTACCGAATAATCACACCATGTAGCGACGTTATCCACGCGTTTACGGGGCAATAGGCCCCGAGATGTGCCTCCAAAATGTACACTCGATCGCAGCAAAACAAACTCGGCGCAGCAGTTTACAGTTTCGATAGATAGATGTTCAACAGTATATAAGTAGGTGGAGCTGTGAGAGCGCCACAGCCATGAAGTAGGTGGTAGCTGGTGCCATCTGGAGGGATTCAACGATACTAAAAAAAAAAGTTTACATGCCCGTTAATACGTCAGAATGGCCTTTCGGCGGATAATTGGCGAGCCAGGCCCATTCATGGATTACGCAAGGACACCGGAAGGCTAGTACAACACATTTACATACACATTCATTAGTACGTACACGTTTGCTAGGTCTGTGAGACTCATAGTACACACAACGCTCACTGAATGCAATACACATTTCATTCATTAGTATACATGCAGCCCACACAATGAACGAATCACCACAGCCGCGTACGCACAGACGTGTTTACACATAACGCATTACGAAGTGCAGACGCTTATATAGTCACTGAATTACGGCCGACCCTAGTGATACAAGTGGAGCGTAATTTTTGGTCAACTGTATTACAAGTAATGGCTGCACCACAAGACATGCCGACGTAATAGTACTGTAACTATCCCTTAGCATAAATCAGCCTTTAATCAAAAAGCTGCATAATAATGAACCTGATAATTACAGAATTGATTAAGTTTCCATGAAAGCGACAACCACGAACCTTGCATACCATTCCGACGACATTTTGAAGGCTGCGCCATCTCTCCACAGCAGCTACATATAAAATTTCCCTCTCTGATTTCTTTATTTTTTATTATTGCTCTGGGAGGGCGCAGCATGCAGGCCAGATTCTGTCGTCGCGTGAGTGGTTTGACGATAACATATGTTAACATTCTATTTAAGCTCGACCGATAGGCCTTCAATGACAGTGATTCTGGTGCGTTAACGGCCGTCTCAGTTGTGTATACGTGCGCTACAACGCGGGTCGTGCGAAGAAACAAGACAAGATGGCCTCGCACCAGACGGTGTTCTTACGTGAGCGATGTCCTCTTGGCGTCGCGGCAGCTCGATTACATCAGTAGAACTAGGACTACACCGCGCTGATAATGGAAAAGAACGCTACTCATACTACGTGTTCAATAATATTTTAGTATGCTGTACCAACTTCCTACTCTGCTACAGATACGTCACGGTATTCGCCTGGCGTGTCAACTTGCAGTCCGATTGTGCGACAACTGTGTTGTTAGCGCTGTGGCGGTGGTTACTATACTACTTTGGATTTGGAATACTCTTTTCACAAAGGTGAGTGCGATTGTTAGTAATTACCTGCTGTGCACATCTGTCACTAGAAGTGCATTTTGTGTTGACTTTCGCATGCCAAAGCAGAATCCCGTGGACGAGAGAGACATACTGCACGCGTGCGGTATGTTGTGTATGCGTGTTATTCCATCCTCTAAACTCTCAGTGCTGACGTGCGTACTTGAAAACTCATGCGATTGAGAATTTTGACTTATTTGACAGAAGTTATTGGTTTATTTTTCAAAAATGTGCAATTCTGATGCATTTTAATGTTTGTGATGATTGTCACCCAGTCCAGGAAATAAACGCTCGGTGAGACTTTGCTGCCCATATCCTTATGTGCTTCCACCTGCCCTGGTTGCCAGTGATGTTCCGTGCAGGGAATTTTCCCTTTTTCAGGGAATTTTCGACAGTCATTTTGGACTAAAGGGAAAAAAGGGAATCTTCGCGATATTGCAGGGAATTTTGAGGGGCGGCGAAATTTTTTTATAACGATCAAAAGACTGTGGACATGAGGCTTTCGCATGTCGCAATCGTTTCTGGCGCATGTAGCGCGCCAAACCACAGCCTCTAAGGTTCGTTTTTAAAGACCATAGTCTTTAAAAACCCAGTCAGTATATATTGACTGGGTTTTAAAGACCCAGTCAATATATATTCTAGTCACTTCACATTTATTTATTTTTTTCTTTACGGTAGTTTGCAGAACCGTTCCTAATCAAGTCAATAAAATGTTAAATACCACCACAAAAGCTTGTTTTATTTCACAATATTTAGTCACCATTATTGAAAAGTTGACGTGCTTTTTGTACAAAATGTGGTTCATATAGATACAGATCGTCTGCTAGGCACATTAATGTACGCCACGTCACTCAGTCACACACAAAAAAAAAAAAACAATAATAAAATTTTCTTCTTATGCAGTGGGCGGTGTGCCGTGTGCATGAGCATTTACAGCCTTCCTTCCGCATCGCATACCGCTTAAAGCGAGCTCTAAGGTAGCTCCTTCGTAGTATTAAAAGGCGATCTCAGAGGCGATGCTTTGAGTTGGGCAGGAAAGAAGAGAAAGCGATGGGAAGAGCCTGAAACACGTCGAACACTATATATATATATATATATATATATATATATATATATATATATATATATATATATATATATATATATATATATATATATATAAACCTTTTGTGCAGGGAAATATGCGGGGATTTTTGGCGATGGATGCGGGGAAAAATGCCGGAAATGGGGAATTTTTGGGCCTCGGAAAGGGAATTCTTTTGTCCAGGACGGAACATCACTGCTGGTTGCTGAGCCGTTGGGTGTCGCGTGACTGTGCTCGAGAGCGCGGGTTCGAGTCCCGGCCACGGCGGCAGCATTTCGATGGCGGAAAAACGCAATGAACACATGTGTGCTTATGTCTGAGTTGACGTTAAATAACTTCAGTAGGTCGAAATTCATCCGCAGTCCGCCACCACGGCGTGCCTCATAATCATATGGTGGTTGCGGCACGTAAAACTCCAGCAATTATATATTATCGTGCTTTCACGCATGCTCTGTGCAGTGGTAACACGTTTGCTAGAATGTTGAAAAAATTAACTTTGATGCTTCTTTATATTGCTTGCTGAATTGATGAGTGCTATAAGTGCCGTGCAAAACTAAGAACGCGGCTGCTTACCAATTAGGTCGAAGCCGAAAAAAATCGATTATTTGTGTACAGTCTAAGGTGTTCAATAAAGCAAGACTGTTTGCGAAGTGTATTCATGACAAACAGGTAGTGCGCAAACGTATACAAACAACATGACACACACGAAGGTATGCGGCGCATTGCGCGCACGCTGAGCGCTAAAAAAGAAAAAAAAGGTCGGCACAGACGTTACTGTACCAATAAAACAAAAGAATAAACGTCTCTCCTGCATTGCTTGCATCAATCCTAGGTACAAGTAACCGCACGCGACTGACCGAGGTCGGGTAGTGCTTGATGGATAATCTGACAATGCCGACTGACCGCGAAAGGATGCGAAATATAATACTCGCAGCAGGGCGGCACGTGGCGCCGCTCTCCGCAGCACGGAATCGCGACGTAGCTCGGCGTGCGCATGTGCGCGAGCGCAAGACCACGTGGTTGAGGAGCAACTAGAACAGTCAAGGAGAAACGTTACTCCTCTGGCGCTGGCCGCAAGAGGGTGCGACGGCTAAAGCGCCCGCAGGGGAGAAAGTCGCTGCGCCGAAGGAGAAACGCAGCCCGTTGCTCCATTCTCGCTCCCTTTTTTTTAGAGTGTAGTGAGCACTGCAATCACAGCGCCCATAGGCGCGCGAAAGGATATGTCACGTGGTACTTCTTTGTTTCAATTCACTGTATTTTACGGGCATCTGTAGTAAGCAGAAAAACACTCATACGTCACGCATTGAAAGTTAGAAACTGCCGACCCGAACGTTTTGCGAGCAGATCTGGGTCATTCCATGTCAAATTTCACAACCTTGGCCCTCGACCATCTGCGATTCTCTTGCGAAAATGGGTAACTATCTATCTACAGCGAGAAGTATTTCCCCGAAACATTTCTCACGAAAAAAAAATTTCACTACCGCGAGCGGAATGTGAATTTTTGAGGAAATTTTGAGGAAAAAATGCCGACGTACTCTACGACGACACGACCAAATGGAGGTTGATAACTATTGCCTGGAGTTTGTCGCACTATATTTAGTGTTCTTCTTAGTTACCTGATTGGGCTTGTTAAATTATGTAACTTTTGAAGTAATGAAGCTGGGCAAAAAATACCAATACGAAAGTTTAGATGCGTCATTCCACGCCAGCTGTCGCAACATTGGCGCGGAACCATCTGCAATTTGCTTGCGAAAATTGTCTACTATGTATTTAAAGCGAGAAGTACTCCTCCAAAATTGTCTACTATGTATTTAAAGCGAGAAGTACTCCTCCAAAACATGTGCAAAAAAGTTTATTTTTTTGCGCATGTTTGATCCTAAGTTGAGGGGGTCGTAGTAAAAATATGCTAAATATCGCATTTATTAGCAAACTTCATCGGTAATTGACTGAGAAATTTTTACCAAATCACTTTTTAATTTAAGCGAGGAGAACATTTCTAAAGTTGTGTTGTGCCGGTCTCTTTGCAAGTATTTATAACTCGTAGCGATGCGTCCGAAAGGTAAGTACAAGCTACGAGAACATGAGGAATATCTAGACAGCATAATTATTTTTATCCGTGCTTATTTAAATCATTTACTAGCGAACGTTGGGCTTGAGTCCATGAGGAATGCGATCCCTACTAGGGTGTGTTTAACAACATGGAGCTGAACTCTGACGGCCCGCATGGTGTCCTTACGCAGCACCGGGAAGTGATACCGACTCCTCGTTACCTATACGCTAAGACTTAGAAGTTGGAAGAACACTACAATAAAGAAAATCATTTTTCGAATTGGAAAGAAGAGGCTACGTTGCATGGCGAATAAGTTGCAAATTATCAGCGAGCACAATCTCATATAACTGACCGTGTATATGAATGAATGTGTATCAATGTATATAAGTGACCATGCAGTGAACCGTATAGACCAGAGCACGCCTATCTCGCACCCAGGCGCCTAGGCTCTCGGCGGCATACTCTCGCACCCAGATGCCGTGTTTGTTTTGAACTGCCAAGGCGTGTATCTGTTGCATGGCAAGTGGCGTGTCTGAGGCCTTAAAATACGAGAAAGCGCCTATTCACGCCGCTCCCGCTTACAAAAAAGTCATCTGGCCACCACTGCGCCGTCTTTGGATGCGAAAACAATCAGCGCAAGAGGAAGCTATTACTCAGCATTCTCTGTGAAGATGACAACACAACATGGGAATCGTGCCGGTGCGGTGTTTTCAGATTGCACAGATTTCCATCCGCAACGAAAAACGCCGAGCTCGGCCGCCAGTGGATAATTGCAGTCAACAGGAAAAACTACGAGCCCAGTAAAAGTGTACGAGTAAGTACACTTACTGCGTGCATTCAAGCGTGACGCCAGTTATTTCGCTTTACAGCAGTAATTTGCGTGCAGTATGCCTGTAGTATGCGGCACCAAATCATTGCCGTACTCTTTCGCAGGCCGGATGCCAAAAATAGCAGATATTACGACTCACGCGTGCATGCAAACTGCGCACGTTTAGTACAAATATAACAGCGTACTATCGCGATGCAAAGAAACGTGAACAGCGGGAAGCGTGGCTCTTGACTCATTCGAACTGCGACATGCCTTAACTGTCGCTAGGCCAATCTGTGATTTCAGCCGGCGTCACCGTAATACTATAAAATCTTGCTCTGACTGACACTTTCTTGCCGCGTGTGTGTTCTGAGTGCCAAAATGATAAACACATGTGGTGCATGAGCGCAAGCCGGAGCGGCATTCTAGCGCTACGGTGACGCCGACTGAAAGCACCAGTTTTGCCTAGCGATATAGTCAAGGCATGTCGCAGTTCGACTGAGTCGAAAGCCACTTTCCGCTGTTGACGTTTCTTTCCATCGCGATCGTACGTACCTGATAAAGTTTCTTCCGCAGTCTGCAATGCACTTGCTGTACACATTCCGGACTGTCGAGGAAGGTCTTCTTGACGTTTCACAAGAAAACAGCATACATTTCCAGGGAGAAGAAAAGCGCGGAACATGCTTACAGCCGCACTCAGGTTGCGAAGTTTCGCGTTTGAATTGCGGAGCGTCTGCTAGCCTGGCAGTTCACGGTGTTGCTTCGGCGCGCTTGCCACAGATGGCGCGACGTGCTGCCTAAGTATGCCGGCACACACTGAACTCGCTGTGTTCTGGTGTATATAAGTGACGGAAAGCAAAAAGCCGTAATAGTTCTCGCTTTCGCTGCACAGCATCACTATTCTCACTTTTGTAATGTCTCCCGGGACGTATATGCTTGTTGATAACCTGCAACTTATCCACCATGCTACTAAGCCGTTTCTTTTTATTTCGATAGATACATTTCTTAATCGCAGTGTTCCTCTAACTTCTATGTCTTAGCGTGAGGTAAAGGAGTATCGTAGACATCGGTATCACTTCCCGGTGCTGCGTAAGCGCACTATGCGGGCCGTCAGCGTTAAGCTGCAAGTGCTTAAACGCAGTCTGGAAGGGGTTCCCATATCTCATTTACACAAGCTAGGAGAGTTAGAAGCGGCAGCACTGATAGTTGGGCGAGTAGGTAAGGGTTCATGATTATGTAAAGCCGCAACGCAAAGGCACGAAATACAGACAACGAAGAAAACACGAAGACAAGGTGCTTGTCTCCGTGTCGTCTTCGTTATCAACATTTTGTGCCGTTGAGTGGCGCCGTTACATAATCATGGGATTAAAATGGCCAATGTTGCGCTCACGGACGATCCTTTCGTTGCGACATGGTTGACGTGTCCACCGATAAGTGAAGCGAGGCTAGCAATTCAGAAGGTGATGCGAATGGGGCCCGATCAGGATATCGCGTTGGACTCTTGAAGGCGAACTTTAAGCGTCCTTCAAGTTTTAACGCGAGCGTGCTTTGTGCCGGGGTCCGCGAACACTTCGCTGATGTATTCTCGTCATGAAAATACGCCAGTAAAATCTTGGATGACAGAAAAAAAACAGAAAAAAAACACAGAAGTTTCGTTGATTCGGATTACCTGGTAGTCGAACCCACAACAACTCGGTCCGCGACGATAGGGGGCCGACAGATCTATCCACTGCACTACCGACGCTCATGCATGAAACTACAAAAAACGCACCTTATATCTCTGACAGATTCTTCTTTTCACGGTGATCTTGTTTGGCGGCGGTCGCGGTGTCGCCGTCTGGGATCGTTGAACTGAAGTATGCTGCATTATGACACTAACGAGCGCCGACAGGGAGCGCTTGGGTAGTTTCGGCTTTCGATACAGCGAGAGACATGCCAGCCGGAATCTGAACGCCCTCCTGCGTTCACGGCTCAAGCTAGGAACTCTACCTCTCGCGTTCCTGAAGCGCTGTGTGGTGTATGCATGAGAAAGGCGTACGTTACCATATTATTGGGGAGAGAACACCTTGGCGTTTCTCTCCTTTAACGATGGCGCATTGAATGTCTGCATATCGAATACCGTGTTATGCTCTTCTTGATGCCCTGTTGGCGCGGGATACAGCATATGCTATGTTCAGGTGTATGCTACTTACTTCAGCTACCAGTAGAATTAAATCATTATCTTTGGTGTTAGTCATCGGAGTTGAGATGTGCCACTAGGCGTCAACGTGGGTACATCCGGGTCAAACGGTGCTATATCTGTCAAAAGCCAATAGACGTTGTGCAATCTCTCATACATCGATATTCAACAAACTGTATTCATGTGAAGACACGATTCACTTTCATGTTATACCGATTGCTACGACGGCGGAATCAACTATGCTTTTTTCTTCTTCGATCTTTTCATTTCCAGGACGTTTCTTCCGCCCGAGCAAGATTTTCTACCTGAAATATAGTCAGTACTTACTAAAGAAGAAGCTGGGCTGAAAAAGAGCCTAACGCAAGAACACCTCTATGATGGTCATGACTATGGTGATGACGATGATGCCTGCGGTCTTGCCCTTTGAAAAGGGCCATCTACAGGAATAGCCCGTTTCTGACCTATAATAAACTACCCTTGCCATTATTTCCTGTGTAGTTATTTACAGAATGGGTAAAAATAGCGCTATGTCACGCTAGAAATACTGATAACAATAGGGTGTTTCAAGAAAGGTGTCCAATATCCTCAAAAATCAGGATATTTACTCGCTCTCTTCACAACTGCTTTTTCTGTAGCGGCAGGCATCTTACCATGGTTGAAGATATCATTTGGGACAACATTTATGCAAGTTAAATTAATTAACTTCTTAATTAGTGCAGTTATGACGAATGGGATAATTGAAGTTCATGAGAAGAACTCATCGCAGCTTTGAGGTATAGAAAAAGCGGTTTCTAAGAATTATTGTAGATTAATGAAATTCAACCAAATTCAACGGCAAAACCGAAACCGATGCACCCATGAGCACAACAAGCAGACGACCATAATGACGTAACTGTTCAAGACAGCAATTACAAAGGTGCAGTTCTTCTACGTTCGTTAATGTATGTGCACCATGCGTGCTATAATTGCAAGCGCAACCCGCACACCAGCCCAGCGAAGTCGGTTGGTGGACGACGCTCACTCATTCTGGACGTCTCAGATGAATGTGGCAGTCGCGCTCTTCCGCATTTCGGTTTCGGTCGCGACGCTGAACTTGGTTGAAGTTCATTACTTCGCAATTATTACGAGAGGCAGCTTTTTCGAAATCCCAAAGCTGCGATGGTTTATTCCTATGAAGGACTGACAATTCTCACATATGTCGCAACAACCTAACTCAAATAATTAAAAGATGATTAATTTCACTTTCTTAATTCCTGTCCCAAATGATGCCTTTAGCCATTTTAGGATGCCCGTGACCGCAGAATTAGTAGTTGCTAAGCATCGAACAAATGTCGCATTTCCCTAATTTCTGACGCTTTTGGACACATTTCTTAAAATACCCGGTTCACCAAACATGGACTTTTTTTTTACGAATGAGAGAAGTGCGATCAGGGTCTGATGTTTATTTGGAATGTTGTGAGGAAAGGTTCAGGGCTATTAATATCATTAACTGTGCTTAGGATACTTGGTGAAGTAAGTACTAAATTCACGCGTTCTTCAAGAGAGCGCAACCATATCCGCTGGACTTCTTTAAGGCGGCGCACTGCGCGTTTTGTGCATTGTAGTGCGTCGTGATCTGCCCTTTCAGTTGACAAGTGCTTGCAACTCTACTTAGTGTCAGCCATAGGCGTGCGCAGGGTTCCCCTTCAGGGGGGAGGCGAAGGTTCGACGCCGCGCCCCCCTGCGTATTATGTCAATGCACGGGGCTGACATTGCGCCCCCCCCTGTTAGGTGATTAACGGGGTGGTCACACCCTTGCCCCCCCCCCCCCCCCTCCCCGTGCGCACGCCTCATTTTTATTGACTGCAGCTAAAGCTGAATGCTACCATCAAGTCTAGGAAGCGTTGCAGGGGCTGTTAGCTCGCACATTGTATTGTATAATGGCGCCACTAGCGGCGACCTTGCAATCGGAGATTCTAATGCATGCGCTCTATGGGAAGCTTGTCCTCTAGGGTAGGGGTCGGCAACCTGCGGCCCTCGGTTAAGTATTGTGTGGCCTCCGTCATGACATCAGACCCCCCGCCCTTCCTTTCTCGTGTCTTCCGATCTAAAGGCAGACACAGCAGTTCTGTCGCCAAATGGGGTTGGACTGGAACAAAAAAAGATCGCTTCCATTTGGGATCATACTGTCTTCACCTAGCAAGTAACAGCTCCTCTGTAAAGAAAAACGAAAAACAAAGGAAGAAAGGAATGGTATGAAATGTAGTAGTGGTTCGACTTAGCGGTCGTATAGGATAGGTAGGTCCATTAGGATGTAGTCATGTGGAGAACACATTTGGATAGCCCCGTCAATACTCAATGAAAACCTTATTAATTGGTTCACTTACGCCCTGAAAGCATAGTGACCGCAAGTGAACGTATACGAATGTGAAGTTTCGTGGGTACGTAGCTAGGAAGCAGAGGTTTGGGGTGCGCGCACTTTTAGAACAGTAAATTACGACTAACGCACTGTGCCCTTCATCACAGTTAAGGGTAAGAGTAAAGGTGACGTCACACCCTGCGCACGTGCGTAGCGTGCGCCCCTTTCGTAGTGACGCTCGACGGCACATCCTGCACCTACTCACACACAACGGCGCTTACGTCACGTTCGCGTCAAGTGTGTAGCGCGCATTTCTCGCAGTGTTCTCGTGACGGCAATAGACCCTTTTCATAAACCGCAAGTGCGCTTCCCTGTGCTGCATCGTCGCCCTACTAATGGCGGCACCTGTCGTCCTTCAAGTGGGGAGCTGGTCCTAGTGGAACGTGCCATGGCTTTTCTTTCATGCGTGTTTATATCAAGGGAGCCCAGTGAACGTAATACGCGCCATAGGGCAAAGCAAACTGCGCTTGAACACGCTGTTTGCAGTAAGTGACGAGCCGCCATTAGTAGGGCAAACTGCATTGCATTAAAGCTAACTTTCGCTACGCTCTTCTCCTTTAGACACTCACTTGAACTGATATTTTAGGGCACGTCAGCAGTCGCCTGGCTGGAGAAAGACGTAGACGTATGACGTGTGCACACTTGCGGTCACTTGCACTCATAGGTGGGCAAAATAAATGGAGCTCACTCAGACTCCCTCAATAAATATATTTTTCGCTTAGGACTCACTCGGACTCAGACAAACCAAAATTTTGCTTAAGCAGACTCACTCGGACTCAGACTCACGAAATTTCTCTTCAACCAAACTCACTCGGACTCAGACTCACCGGTGTGTTCGTCATCCAGACTCACGCGGACTCAGACTCACTAAACTTTTCCTCAAACGGACTCGCTCGGACTCAGACTCATGAATATTTTCGTCAATCTGACTCACTCGGACTCAGACTCACCAAAATATAACTCAGCCGGACTCACTCGGACTCAGACTCACCAAAATATAACTCAGCCGGACTCACTCGGACTCAGATTCACCAAAATTTAACTCAGCCGGACTCACTCGGACTCAGACTCACGAAAATATTACTCAGCCCTACTCACTCAGACTCAGACACACGAAAATATAACGAAAATATAACTCAGCCGGACTCACTCACCAAAATATTTGTCAGCCGGACTCACTCGGACTCAGACTCACCAAAATTCTCCTAAAGCGGACTCACTCGCGGACTCACAGACTCGCCTAACTTTTTCTCAACCAGACGTACTCGGACTAAAAATTATCAATATTCGATTTGGCCCGGCTCATCCAATAAATGTCGAAGGAGCGCCATAAAATAGCTTATGTAGAATAACACATGTGAAGGGTTCACAAGTGCCAGGAAACCTTCAAAATATATGTATGATAGCTTTCAACGTACAAAAAGAAGTCATTTCCCGTGCATCGCAATGTCTATCGTAAAGAGAAATTCAACACTAAACGCGATTTTTGCAATATTGAGAATGTTTTCTTTAAATATAAGAATGGGTATATCGACCTTCGAGGAACATTAGGTTTTCATTCCTTACCTAGCGATATGCGCACGCGCCATTTGTTTTCAGTGGGCGAGCGCATACGTGCGTTTTTGGCAGCAGGGTTGCCGTTGGGTGGACTTCAAAAGGAGCCAGAAGTCAAGCCAAAAGTAGCCAAAGTAGCCATGCCATTTAATATTATCGCCAAAATTGTAGCCAAATGGAACAGAAGTAGTATTATGAGCAGATCCTTTAGTATATATCAATTAAATAATATCGTTTTGAATAAGTAACACCATAGAAGGCCACCGATAAGTTGGAAATAAATGAAATGAACGAAATATGATAAATTCATTACGCGTACATAGATTTTATATAGAAACGTACATATATTTTATGTAGTTCTTACCAGACACAAAGTTACATTAGAATATTCTAGCCAGCAAGTCAGTAGGAACATGTAAGTTGAAACAGATTTTCGTTGAAGCTGCAGACGAAATTCTGGTTGTAGATGAACAGGCCAGCTAAATTTTGTTGCAGATGTCTGTTTTCCAAAGTTTACACGAGAACAAGCACTACGCATTAAAATTACTCGTAAAACTTGCGGGTAGCATCACAACAGATGGCGGGAAGCTTGAGCACCGAGCTGGCCACGCGTTCATCATCATTCGCGCAAATTCGCCACTCCATATTTGGAGACGCGCTAAGCGTCGCGTAAGGGTACGTAAGGGTGCCTCGATGCGCACCAGCCTACTGGTGGCTGGAGGACGACCGTATACGCATCCGCTGAAGCGAGAGAAAAGCTTAAAAATAATGTATTTCGTCTGCAAAAATAAGAAAAAATGGCTTCTTAATGCGCCCAATCAGCACTTTAAAAGTAGCCAGAAAATAACCATGGCGCCAACTGCAAATTTTTGTCGCCAGACGGGGTCGAAAAGTCGCCAATTTATCAACGGCAACCCTGTTTGGCAGACCCAATTATAAATGAAGTCCTTTCTTACGCTTTGCCGTTCGAAGGCCTAATCACGCTACTTGGGAACGAAGAAAGCTTGACATTACGTTATGGCGCTTTTCTAAACACGTTCATGAAACTGCCAATGGTATTGCAGTCGATTTACCGCTCATTGACAACGCGAAAAAGAAAATAATATGAGGCGGCCATCTTTTGCAGAATCGAGCTCACCACCCTTGAAAAATTTTGGAAACATGGCTTTATAGGGTGCATGGTTCTGCCTCTGTAAACTTTCGAAAACACCTGCCACGATAGTCTAGTGGTTGTGGTGCTTGACTGCTCACGGGAAGATCACGGCATCGAATCCCGGCCGCATTTTCGATGGATGCCGAAACGCTTGAGCCATGTGGATTATATTTTGGCGCACGTAATGAACCCCAGGTGGCCAATATTTCCGCAGCCGTCGACTACAGCACCCCTCATAATCACATCATGGTTCTCGGATGTTAAACGCCAATAATTATTATAATAGTGTTTCGAATTACAGAAACGGTAAGTTCGGTTTTAGTCGATGTCATGCTTTCGCAAAGTGATTGCGGATAATATAGGTTCGTATTTTACGTCGCAAAGCCAAGATGTGGTTGTCAGAGGCGCCGTAGTGGAGGGCTCCAGATATTTCGACCACCCAGGGTTCTTCAACGTGCATCTTAATCTAAGTACACGGGTTGTGACTGCGTTTGTTTCTAGCAAGATATTTTTCGGAGCCGGCAAGAACCAGTTGTAACTGTTAGTGACTACTCTATCTCGTGGATAATGGTAAAGAGTCGTATCAGTACCACGCTGGATACGGACACAAGGCAAAAAGGAACGTGCATAGGCGCGCCGATGAGAGCCGGCCAGTGTGTTCAAAGGTATGGTGGAAGCTTTTTGCATAGTCTGGTACATACCATGCAAAAGGAGGTGGCAATTTTCTGCTTTCCAAAAACCCCAATTGCTGACAGTCAAGCCGATTGCAAGAATGCCGTATTGACAGGTGGGGACGCGGGCACCGCTTCACAGTGATCCTACACTAGACAAGGCCCTGAACTGACAACTAGAGGGTTTACTACAAACCAGACGCAATAAATTCACATACCTAACCCTGCGCTATTAGCAATTTTATTTCTTTTTATTCTCACTGCGTCGCTATTATATCTGTCCTGAATAACTTATTATTTGTATTGTTTTTACTTAGATGTAACTGCTACTCTCTTACGCATTCTCAAATGCACAGCTCCCCTCTGTATTTCCTTCGGGCCTTCAGGGTACTATTAAATAAATAAATAATTGAGAAGCCTATTTTCAGCGGGTAAATGGGGCAGCGGAGGTTGCCATAACGTACTGTTTTTCTTTGCAGAATGACAGACTGATGGGCAATTGGTGTGGGTTCATAATGACATCTAGTGATTCATGAAACATATGAGAAATGCGCTAATTTGTCTCCCGTGAGGGGACATCGCTCAGCGACTTATGATCGAAAGCCAGTGCTACAACAAATACAAAATGAGTGACATGAAGGTAGTACATGCGCTTTTTTTTTCTTTCCTGCGTCAAAGTCTACATTCTCGAAAGATGCAGGGAGGGGGGGTAAGGGATGGAGAGCAGTGCTCGAGTCTCGTATATTTATGAGACCGCTCCTTATCTTCATACCAGCGCATACTCCCCTCTCCCCCCCCACCCTCTATCTTTCCCATTGAAGTTGTGAAACAAAATTTTGAAGGCTAGATAACATGTGGGATAGATTTGTGTACACACACGCGCATCATCTACGAAATACCAACAGATAATATAGCCTAGGACGTATTTAAAATCGATTTTAAAGTTCCTATCGCCCTACTGCAGCTAAACGTGCCTTCGTTTATTGTGTAAACAACCAACCACCCACTGCGTCACGAGTTTAAATATAAAACTCCAACCAAAATCACCAATCGTCGCCACAGCAGCGGATAGACGAACGGAAGACAATAATTCGTGACCTCTACACCAGCGGCTACACAAAGGCGTTTATTCGCAGAGACCTCCGTAAGAGAAAAGACGGGGGAAACGTGACACCAACGGCGCTGCAACGACGCCGTGTGTCGATCCCCTACATTGCGGGCGCCAGCGAAGCAATAGCCCGTATACTAAGAAAGGCAGGGGTCGACGTTTCCCACAAGCCATCCACCACCATCGGCAGTTTCATCCCTCGGCCCAAAGACAGCGCGCCTGCGGAAAAGCGCAGGGCGTCGTGTACCGGATCACGTGCGCCGACTGCCCCGCTTCCTACATTGAGGAAACCAAGAACTTCCATGAAAGATGCGGCATCTAAAACAGTTCTTAGTAACCACATGCACCACCTAAATAAATATGTGCGCATATATATGTCTATTGGTTGAAATATAAATATATGCATTTAAGTGTATGTGTATAATACGTATGTATATGTGTGTATATGCATATATATGTTATGACGCGACGAACTGTGTTAGTGATTTGCATATGTTATGATGTTATATTCACCTCATTCAACTAGTTTTCTGTTGTATCACTGGTACTTTTACTCCGATGTATAATTTTTCACTACCATAGGTATGAATAATTACTTCATTACATTCGTTTTATTTTATTCGCTTGCTGTTTTTTTCTTAGTTGCCGATCTTTGTTCTGCATTCTTATACATGTTTTAACAGGAGGTCCCCCCTGACAGTTTTTTACTTTGGGACCTCCTTCTGTATTATACCAATTTTCTATTTGTATTGTATTGAATATATTGAATAAACAAACAAACAAACAAAAAAGAATGCGGCAGCACAAGAATGACCTCCGTCACTTGAACAGCGGACGGACCGAAGTGACAGAGCACTGCCAGCGGTTTGACCACCATACCAGTCCCGACGGCGCGGTGATTTTGGAAAAAAAGAAAGGAACCTTCGCCGGCGGCCCCTCCTCAAATCCTGCTACATTGAGCAGACAGCGGGAAACATCAACCACACCACGGGTGCACTGCCCTCCCTCTACTGCCACGGCTTGCGACGACTCACAGCAAACAATCACGCCTGGCAAGAAGGCGTTGCACATCTCGGGCCTTCTCACCCCTGAACAAGAAGCCGATCATGCTTCGAAACGTCACGGTTTCTTAAAATAAATTTTGGCTGGAGTTTTCTCTTTTCTCCAGTTTTCTGTTATCCCAACCAGACAGACTTCTGCCGAATGTTCACTTTTGAAAGAATAGAGATATTTGTGTTGCAGGCCCCAAGCCTAGAGTGTCGAGCTCGTTGCTTCGTTTTGTACTCTCCTTGTATTCCTTGGGGGGTATTAGGAGCTCGAAAGCAAGATACGAGAAACGAGCCTGGGAAACGGCCGTGCCAAGAAGTTTTTTGCCGTGTGGCTTGGACGAACACAATGACGGCTGAGGGACCACCGAAAGTGCTTCGGCGCGTCAACGCTGACTATGAATGGAAAGGTGTTTGAATAGGAAAGAAAAGAAAAAATACGGAAAAAAAACGGGTTTTGCTTGAGTCGGGAAGGACTGAACTGCAGGCGTGCTGGGAAAATATGGCAGCAATATCTCCCAAATAGAGTCTAGAATTCCAAGAGGTCATTAAAGTTTAAAAGCTCCTTGAATTGCCGAGAGGTAACAGAATTCTTTGACCACATTACAGCCCGAAGAAATTTGTTTTTGCAAGTCATGAAGCGTCGCGTATGGCATGAATGGTGCGTTTCTACCCCCTTCCTCCATGAAATCCGGTCGCTACAACTTTCGAGGTACCACGGGGGCAAGCTTTATCTAGCCACTTTAAATAACGAAGCCGCTGTTTAATTGGTAGCGAATGACATGACGAAAGCCGATGGTCTGTGTCGTCGCTACATTTTTAACAAAGCTTGAAATTCGGCGAGATGGTGCATAGCTACTGGGAAATTTTTGAGCGCGGTACAATGCATTCACAAGGCATTCAAAAGCGACCGTCCTGTCTCTCTCGTACTTGTGAATGTCTTGTTTGGCGCTCGAAAATTTCCCAATTGCCACATTTATTCATGAAAAAACCGAAGCGACATCTAAAGACACAAGCGGTTCAATGCAACAGAGAGCGAAGGGGCGCTCGATGCTCGCGAATCGTGCTGCTTTGTCGTATTTGAATCCACATGGATGATGAAGCTCGAACATTGCACTCATTCTCAGTTGATTAGGTACACAATTGTAGATCAAAATGAATGTGGATCACGATATCGCTGAATAAAAGTGGCCTGGAGTTGTACATGTGTCAGAACATGCTGCACAACCCACTTACATGCCCTCGTATATGAGGGCATGGACAGCTTGATAACTTGAAAAATAATTTCTAGGGCTTTACAAGACGGTACGTCTATACGATTACAAGGCACGCCATAAAAGGAGGCTATAAATATTTGTAACCATAGGTCGGCAAAATAAATGGAGCCCACGTAGACTCACTCAATAAACGTTTTTCGCTTAGCACTCACAGCACCCAGACTAACCAAAATTCTGCTGAAGCGAACTCACTCGGACTCAGACTCATTAATATTTTCTTCAACCGGACTCACTCGGACTCAGACTCACCAAAATTTTGCTGAAGTGAACTCACTCGGACTCAGACTCATTAATATTTTCTTCAACCGGACTCACTCGGACTCAGACTCACCAAAATTTTGCTGAAGCAGACTCACTCGGACTCAGACTCACGAAATTTCTCTCCAACCAAACTCACTCGGACTCAGACTCACCGGTGTTTTCGTCATCCAGACTCACTCGGACTCAGACTCACTAAACTTTTCCTCAACCTGACTCACTCGGACTTCGACTCACCAAAATTTTCCTCAAGTGGACTCACTCGGACTCAGATTCACCAAAATATAACTCAGCCGGACTCACTCGGACTCAGACTCACCAAAATTTAACTCAGCCGGACTCACTCGGACTCAGACTCACGCCTCAATCTGAGTCTGAGTGAGTCGACACATGAGTGAGTTTGCCGACCTATGCTTGCACTTGCTCCGTTCGCGTTCAATGGAGGTGGGCGCCTGTATACATGCAGGTCTTACATGACTGTGTGTATTTACACGGTCCATAGGTTTACATAAAGGGTCCTCAGACTTTACCGAAACTGTGCATTCCACACAGAGTAGCCATTAAAGGAGTACTGACACGAATTTAAAAATTTTTCGGATTGTTGTTTTAAATAAAACTACTGGTGTCGAGAAACCTATAGAGAGTGTCGTAGTGCTTGGGAATGCATTGGATATATTTTTAATACCGCTACCATAAAACAGCAATTTCGGTTCCGGTATCGAGGGGCGGCTTCTCAGTGACGTTTCAGAGCAGTGTGTCACGGTAAGACAGCAACTGGCGACGTACTAACGGCAAATCTGTCATCTGCTCGTGGTGCACGTAAACAACGATGATTGCATTGTCGTCCAGTGACCCTGAGAGCGATTTCTGCTATTTAGGCTGCACGCAGGACGCAGAGCTCGCAAATTCAGGAACTGTCTTGACTCGTCGGGATAATGTCCAATGCAGTGGGGCTGGCGTGCAGATGCTCAGCGACGAAAACTTTAAAATTAAAATAAAATATTTATACGTGTTGCCTGGCTCCGCTGTGTGGAGAGCGTTGACACTGCACACCAAGGAAACGAAATATGTCCCTTTTGCAATCTTCCGAAATCGTGTCAGTCAGGGTTGCCGTTGGGTAGATTTCAAAAGGAGCCAGAATTCAAGCTAAAAGTAGCCAAAGTAGCCATTCAATTTAACTTTGTCGCCAAATTTGTAGCCAAGTAATAGAAAACGTTATTATGACTCGAATTTTTGTAAAATAAATATGATTTTGAGTATGCAAATGCAGAAAAATAAGACCATATTGCTTTCCATCTTGCTGTGCAAGCTAGAGGCCAGTTGCCAAAAATTTATTTATTTATTTATTTATTTATTTATTTATTTATTTATTTATTTATGTACCGCAAGGCCAAGAGCATTGCTAAGAGTGCATGAAACACAACAAAAAATATGAACAGAATATAGTGAGTAAAAAAGAACAATGAACAAACTTCCGACAGAGACTAGTAAGCATCGGGTTTTACAAAATAAAGTGACCTCAGAGCGATAAACAAAGGGATGACCCATAGTGCGGTGATAAAAAAAATGGGTCGTGGAGCACGCTTCGCTAGTATATTCTATGAACTAAGTTCAAGCGGCGAAAATTTTGATGCGCTGCTAGACAGGGAGCGGAAAGGTGGCCTTTCGTGGCTCTTATGTTAGCAGAACGGCTGTAGTCAGAAAGAATTTTGTGTTCTTCCTGTTAATATTACATGGTGTATATGAGCATATAAGTAATAGTAAGTCACACGTTATAAAATGCAACGCTGTTAAAGAGGTAAATAGGTAGCATGTTAGTGTTTCGAAAGAAGAATAACCAAGCTGGCATTTTCTGACATTTAGTTCCATAAATCATATCTTGCACCCGGTGGCGCAGCAACTATATCATATTAGTATAAGTTCAGTGCGTCTGCATATATTTATGCAGGATAGTTCTTCCCAGAGACAGGGTAATAGACGTCAGACTCTGCCCAGGCGGCGCTGCGAAAAACGCCGCCACCAGCGCTCTCATCGCCGCCCTGGCCATAACTGGGTAGTGCAAAGAGAGCCGTCCGCAAGCGAATGTACATACGCCATGTACAGAACCCCCCTCTTTCGTTCAATCAAGGACCTGGAAAGCTTCTTCCGTCAATCCACCCTCGCTTAAGAAAAGTAGGGAGCTCATCAAAGTGAACTGCGGCTACAATGCAAAAGGTGTTTTAGTTATTTCGGCGTGCTGCAACTCGCATGTGTAAGCATCGCATGATATCGAGTTCGACGCACTCCGACGTGCGTTCTGTACCGCCTAAATGCGTTAAATTTGCGCATATACATAATGTCAAAGCGATGAAGTACGTACGCAAGCAAGGTTTCTTACGATCAGCGGCACAAAGCTCGCTTTATCAGGCACGAATGGCCATGGTGATTTTCGCCTTTGCAGTTGCATTCTCCATCTATCTCTCGCTTCCTGTGCGTTGAACTTGTATTACGCGTACTGTTGACGATCGCCTTCCGTTTGTATACACTGCAAATGGGGATACGTGCGTGTCCACTTTCTCGGTGTACAACGAATGGCAAAACCGTGGCCTCCGAGATAGCTCCGGCAATCGCGGAGACCACGGGCAAGAAAAACCTGACGGTGGTCACGACCAACATTTTGCGATTGTATGACGCACGTGTTAGCATTTGCTAGTTAAAGCCGGAACTTTGAACCTTCGATGCGTACGTGCGCGATGCTGTGTGATGACGACCAGTTCAGATTATGGGTGGTCGCGGAGTGCGCGATGTTTATCGCGCGCTTCACCAGTCTGCATTTAACTGCTGCATGGCGCGCACCGTGGTCTGAGGCTCTGCTGAGCTTCATAGCCAAGGTTACCACGGTTCTACGACAAGGCTACTCAAAACACCAACATGAGACCCACATTGTCACACTTTCTCATGCGACCGGCTGTGGAGAACGCGAGTAATTCGCTTACCCAACACGTTCGCAACGGCCCGTATCCAAAGCTCTCGCCGTTCTGCTTCGTGCAACAGCTGTGGTAATCGGTAAAACTGAAGTCCTTTACGTCCGTGGCAATTCAGAACTCAACAGTAGTGTCGACTGAGGCCTTTCTTCGTAGCGCGCGGAGCTGTTGCGTCTGCTCTTGTTTTCGCCGTCGTTCTGGCACGCACTTCATGGCGGTTCGGTTGCGCGCCCGACTAGCGTAGAGGCATTCGTAGCTCTTTTTCTGAGTGTTCAATGCACCAACACACCAAATATTTAGGGTAATCGTTGTTTCCAACTCGCTAGTTGCACCTGGTTGCACAGCAAACTGTGCAAGGGAGCCGGGCTTTGCACTACCCAAAACTGCTCCGACAGGTGGCGCTACGTGTCTGCAAAACTCCAGAGTCTGACGTCCATATTGGGGCATTCCCGCCAACAAGTCAGTAGAAATTTTAACTTTTAAGCAGTATTTTCTTTAAGCCACAGACCTAACTTTAATACTATATTTGCCATAATAACAGACCAGCTTCATTTTGGTGCTGATATTTGTTTGCGGAAGGTGGGGGGGGGGAGGGGGGGGGGGGCTTTGGCGCGCATGAGCCTGTTGCTGGGGCCAAGACATGAGCACGCATGAGCTTAGGCGACAGAAAAGGTTTGAAAACAGTGGCTGATCTTTTGGCTTTCTTGATGTTTAACTTGCAAATAATAGGAAAAATTGGCTACTAAATGCGCCTAAACAAAAGTTCAATGTAGCCAAAAAGTAGCCATGGCGCCAACCTCAAATTTTTGTAGCCAAACAGGGTCCTAAAGTAGCCAATTTGGCGCAAAGTAGCCACCAACGGCAACCCTGGTGTCAGTACTCCTTTAAATCAAGTTGGCCCAGACAATGACATCCGTTGAGCGCAGCTAAGGACATTGAGCATTTTCGTTTGCTTTTCTGTTTCCTTCTAGTTTACCGGATGTCTCAAGATCATCATTTCTCAATTTGCGTTACGCTGTATATTTATTAGTCCTCACAGCGAGTAATTTCCAATCGCATTTTATTGTTCTTATTTCAGTGCATTCGTTGTCTGTTGTTAAGACCCATATGCGAAAATGCAGTGTCACTTCTTTCAATGCTTCTAACCACTGGATTCCAATGCCAGCGAACTTTCCAATATCTATAGCAGGGGTCCCATACTCACCTCAGCTAGTGGGTTGCAGTCACGAAATTTAGTCCCGTAAGGGCCGGGACAGCGAAGATGGTGGAAGGCGCGCTTGGGGAGGAAGATCCCTTACAAAAATTTTTGGTAACGTTGACTTGACGGTCTAAAGACAGTTTTACTAACCTACCAACAATCAAAAGGGTGTCTTTATACTTCCTTACTAACTTTCTGTCAACGCTCTGGCTGCAATTGGCCACCAACTTTGAACAGAGTCGTGTTCATAGGCGGTCTGTTGAGTTCGTAGTAACGGCCTGTGAACTAACTTTCTGTCAACGCTCTGGCTGCCAACTTTGAACAGAGTCATGTTCATAGGCGCCCGTTTCTCGCCCGTTTCTCGATTTCTTGTTTGCGGTCTGGTGACCTTGTCACCAGACCGCAAACAAATCGAGTAGAAACGGGCGATCCACGTGCAACTTCGACACCTGCGCGACGACTAGGCGAAACGGGAGAAGACGAACAGGTCAGAACAGGTTGTCTTGGGCACGGCAGCTAATGTGACGTGGTGGTGGTGGTTGTGGTTCGAAGAAGGAAAAAGGCGCCTAATTTCTGCAGCCCGGTCGGGTGCACGGCGCAGCGCCTGCGGGATAGGGGGGGATGGGATGACAGTGGATAGAAGAAAAAAGTTAGGGATGTAGTGGCGCAGAGGTCTCTAGCACGAACAGCAGCAGTCCGGCAGCAAGGATAGGGGTGGCAAGGGTCCCGGTCTCAGCGGTAGGCCGCGATTCCCGTCTCGTCCAGGAACTCCGCCAGGCTCCGCAGCGCTGGTAGGTGGGGACGAGATGGGAAGAGGAGGTGCTCCAGAGTGGTGGCAGGAAGGCCCAGTCTCCGGTAGGCCGTGGTGACCTTCGAGCGTTCCTGTGCCAGTCCGGGCAGGCACAAAGGAGGTGCTCAAGGGTCTCGGGGTCGCCGCAGCGGCTGCAGGCTGGGGGAGGCGCAGCGACCCTTCAGGTGGCGGAGGGCTGCGGTCCACACGCAGCCGGTCCGCAGTCGCAGTAGGGATGATCGTTCCCTCCTGGTGAGGCCCGTCTCTGGGAGAAGCTTTGGTCCCTGCCCAATGGCCACCCTCCGGTCCGGGTGGACTGTGACGAGGAGCTTCTTGAGGCGGGCCTGCGTGTAGTCCCTGGCCGCGACGGCCTGGGTGATGGGGGGTGCCTGGCTGGTGTGCTGCCTTGGCCAGTGTGTCCGCCTCCTCGTTGCCAGCTATGCCCACGTGAGAGGGCCTAATGTGACGTAGCGCGCCGCACGCCGGAGGAGACAGGGTTGAGAACATCCTGTCAGGTCAGTTTCGGGACAATGGGGCGCATGTATCCCCACAGTACGTCGGCTCCGCAGCAAGTCACTTCAGGTGTTTCGAAGCCTCTCACAAAAAAAAAAAGAAAAAAAAAAATGCCCCCCCCACCTCCCCGAAGGGAATCGTGAGGAAATGCGAATGCATTTCGCGCGCGCTTCACTCCATTTATATATGGTGGTTGTGGTTCGAAGAAGGAAAAAGGCGCCTAATTTCTGCAGCCCGGTCGGGAGCACGGCGCAGCGCCTGTTTTTTTTTTTTATCGCGGTAGCTCCGCTGAGCTCCCGCGATGCGAGCGCCTTCACGCGCCAGAGCGCGCTCCTCCTCTCCACTTTGCTAGGGGCGAGGATAAGCGCGCGCGCCCGCAGCTTTTGCTGTGGGAGAGAGAGTGAGAGCGGAGAGATAACACCTGCCGGCGCGCGGACACCTCCTCAACCTATCCTCCTCCCCGCGGACAACGCCGGCCAACGCCGGACAACGCCGGATGCCTGACATAGCCCGACTATGAAATGCATTCGCATTTAAAAAAACACGAAGAGAAAAAGAACGCTTATGTTGGAGGCGTTCATAAAAGCAGTACGTACACGTGTGTTGGAACTGCATTTATTTATCGTGATTCACTAGCAGGAATAATAATGATAATAATAATAATAATAATAATAATAATAATAAGAAGAAGAAGAAGAAGAAGAATAACACTAATAATAAATGCACTGCTTCTCAAAGCATCTGAAAAGCGCTGAAGGAACGAGGTGTTTACTACTTTCAGAAAGCAAAATTATTTGACATCATTTGAGCTAATACGCGTATTACACTTCACTGGTCTGTGTAGTTTATGAGCACGCGCATCACACAGTCAGTGCCTAAAAGGATGTAAGGGACGTAGTCCTGTAAATATGTCACGTTAGGTTCATGCCGCAGCGTGCGTATTCAGAAAAGAGCTTTACGCTAAAAATATTCGTTCGGCAATATTCCGCTGAGTCCTGATGCTGGACATAGTAAAACCGGTTGCGAGCAATCACAAAAAAGCATGCTAAAGAGATGCGTTGTGAGTGTGCCCCATGAGGTTGGTGGTAGATGTTATCGAATTTCCGCTTTTGGAGAATGTTCAATGTATTGGCAACGAAGTAGGCGGCGAATGAGAATCATTTTTTGATGGCCAGATTTTTCGGCAGAAAAGTGATTGCGCTAGTGAGCACTGTTGATCATAGGATTAAGGGAAAACTGAAGAAGGAAGGAATGGTACGCCATCGGAGATGCTTTGCTCTCGTCCCGAGTCGTACGCACGGCACTAGCACTATATAGGGCATGCACTTATTTGTGCTGGCACACCAATCCATTTGGAGGCTTCGGGCAGCAGCACGTACTAACGAGGGCCTGTATGGATGCATTATTATTTTACACCTGTGTATATAGGTCCTCGTTGGTACGTGCAAAATTATATGCCCTCTCGTATATATTGATTTTATAGCGTGTGTGTGTGTGTGTGTGTGTGTGTGTGTGTGCGCGCACGTGCGCACGTGTACATAGGGGAAGTGGAGTGCGGAGAGGTTAAGTGTTCGATGACTTCTTATACTTAGCCAAAGCTAAGGCATCTTCTCAAGGTAAATTTAAAACAATACTTATAAATGAGGCCTCCAGGGCATGTATTTACAAGTCTTTACACGTCAGTAAATAGCAGGCCTTTAGACGGTCTACACAATATAGTCTTTATACAATAGATAGAAGGACGCCTTTACACGGTCTAAATAATATTGTCTTTATACAATAGCTAGAAGTAGGCCTTTAGGCGGTCTAAATATTTTGTCTTTATAATATAGTACGGAGGATGCCTTTAGACGGTCTACATAATAAATTCCTCATATAATAGTTCGAAGGGTGCCTTTAGATGGTCTACATAATATAGTCTTTATAAAATAATAAGGAGGAGGCCTTTAGACGGTCTATTAACAATTGTTCCTAGAGCGCTAATGTTCATAGGCGGTCACTAGTGTTAATAGATGGTTACTAGGTGCTCTACTCAATATTACTAGCCATTTTTGTAAGGGGAGGGGGGAGTGGAGAGAGAGTTTAAACACAATGTCGCCTAACGGTGTCATTTGAAAAAAAGTCATCGGCGATTACGATGCTGCCTGATGCGTATGCCGAGCGCAGCTGTTTAGGTGGTTTGATTTCGTGAAAAGTCGATAAAAACAATTTGAGAGAGATATACATGTATGTACAGTTGCATACCACTATTTATTTTCACCAACTCCCCTAGGGAACACACGTGTGCCAGTCTTTCATTGTAATGAAGGGAGTTTCGTGGTCGGAGATGTGAGTGGAGTTATGTTCCACTCGCTGCACCAATGCCTGGCTGTCAAGGACGAGGCCAATGCAAGTGTTTCGCGAGGTCGTCACATCAGTGTGTGTAGGTGGTTAGAGGAAGAATGGAAAAAGGCACCTAATTTCTGCAGCCCTATAGGGAGCACGGCGCAGTGCCTTGTGGGGAGGGGCACGTGGGGGAATAAAAGATAGGCAAAAGAAGAAAAAAGAAGGCGGAAAGGAAGGCGAAGGCGCTCGCACACCCAACAAGAAGGAAGGAAGAAGAGAAATAAGGAGAAAAAGATTTGGATACGGTCGATGGAGGTCGAGGACGGGGCACCGATTGGCGAGAGCTACGAGGAACCAGGAGATCGCGGGCGGCGGGGCCGGTCGGCGAGAGCTACGCTGGAGCCAGGAGATCGCGGTCGACACAACCGTTCAGCTTGAGTTCCACAGAGCGAATCTCGCATCAGTGGCATGAGTTACGATACAGAGGAACGGGATGTTCTCGCGGAGTGTAGGAAGGTCTTGTTTGTTTTTATATCTATATTGAAGTCACCCACAACTAACCTTTGTGCGGGTCGATGTGCGGTTAATGCGAGGCGCAGGATGAGCACGACGTCTCTGATAAGCGCGGTGGGCAATATAGCCACTCCCAGCAAGCCGTTGTCCAACTTTGCTTGGCAATCACTTCGTTTTTTGTTTAACGTTGGCACTTGCTGTGCATGGTAGTAGGGCATGCCCAGTCTTCTTCTTTGCAGTTCATGCGGCACATACTGCGTTTCCATTTGACATTCGCATCTGCTGTGCAGGGTAGAGGGGCTTGCCCGATTCCTGTGACACGCCCCTGTGGCATGCCACACACGGCGACTCCACTTAACGCAGGAACGGGCGCGTAAGAGCTGCGCTCTCACAACACCGTTACAACGTCCCACATATGGATCACTTCTGGAGGTGACTTGACGTCAAGTTTTCAAAAACATAACAATACTGATTTGTACTATGACTAAAACCTGGACGCCGACTCTGAAATATAGGCTTCTTGTTCCACGGTTATGTTTCTACTCATAGGGACCGCATGGGGTGCCTCACGAAAAAAGATGCTTTAGACCATTCCCGCCTCTCTAGCCTACGTGAACAAAGAGTGATTAATTGTAATATCTGAGAAAATAATACGAGTACAACGAGCAAAGTCGTAAAAGTTTATTCCGTGTGAAGCCACGGGCCGTTAGCGAACGGTCCAAGGGCCGCGTGTTTGCGACCCTTCATCAGTACCAAAGCAACTCAACAAGTTAACGACTTCTGTTGGAAGGAGGAGTAGTCTACATGTCGGTACATGTGTAAACATGCAACCTGAAAGCGTAAAAAAAAAAAAATTGGCCGCCATCCCGCCCTTGCGAACTTGAATGCTGAGCGAAGCTGTATCAAACGCTACACGTGCTAATTGGGGAAGGGGGGAGGGGGCATGTTTTATACTCTCCCATCAGCATATGTGATAATCTTTAGAGTAATGGTAGTGATAATCGCTTTGTGGTCGATGTGGCAGACCGTGATTGGTTCCCCGACTCCGTGTGCCTAAGACGGGCACTCCGTCTTAGGCACACGGAGTACAAACTAGTGCGAGCTTTTGGCCCACGACGCACATTGATATATTACTGTCTCGTAACTATAAGCCTCCGAGTGTTAAGACACCACAGATGTCACTTTAAGTGCAAGGTACTAAGGTAACTATCAGTGATAACAAAATAAATTTCTTGTAATCGTCAACTTTTGGTTTTTGAAACGACAACGGAGGCAGCTTCGAAGCACGAAACAGCGGCAACATCTAACGCATCGTAAGAGCTTAATTTACGCCACAAACTAATTGCCACTGGAGTAAGGTAGGCTCTAAAAGGATTCGTGCAATAAAAATAAACAAAAAATAACAACGGATAACCGCGAAAAAGAAAAAGCTTCCGTGAACAAGATTCGAACGTATACCACCTTCATTTTCTCGGTGGAGTACTCACCACTACCCCACGCTGCAACAAGCGCTGATTTCGTAAAAAGACTAGTTAAAACAGAGCACACCGTTGGGCTTCATCTTTACGGGTCGAATATTGAAGACAGATGCGATCTTTCTTTCTATCTAAATTTCGCGTCATCATAAGACACGCCAAGTGCTGCCGACCACGAATGACATTGAATGACGTGTATTTTCTCGAGCAAGTGGCGATATGCCAGCACAGCGGCCGTACAACTACATAACCGATCGGCAAAAACCAAATTGAATGCGCAAGAAAGTATGGCTTCACGTTAGTTCAACAAAACGTAATAAATGACAAACTTGCGTCAGCGAACTTTCGGCGAGTGCACCCGGCGGCTTTCGGTGGCTGCGTGGGTGAGTTTCCTGAAAGCGCGTCGCAAGGATGCTCATCGCTACTTCTGCGAACACAGCACGCAAGAAAAAACGGTTCAGTCAGGTTAACCGATACCACAGCTCTACTGAGCACTCATTTATACTATTCCGAATTGCGTATTCTTAATTCCAGAAGCGCCGATGGCATGTACACACGGACTCGGCCAGTACGCTACACTCTAAGAAAAAAAAAGAGTATGCCTGACTCTTTTCGGAGAGTTCCGACTTGCCACGTATACGACTCTCTTTGCAGAGACGCGGTGACTCTCTTGGTGGGTCAGAGTCGGCGCGCTCAGGAGAGCCCCCGGACCCTCTTAAGAAGAGTGGGAGGACTCTTATGCGAAGGATCACACTACCACTTCTGATGGAGTCAGACGACTATTGCCGGTGACGCTCCTAAGCGGGTCAATTGACACCCACCGAAGCGTCAAGCGACTCTACGGCTACTTTAAGCTACTAAATTGACCCATGCTCTACTTTTGCGCGACTATTGCTGGAAATAGTGAAGCATTCATATAAAGCAACTCCATTAATACTTGCCGTTGTGCCATGTGCCCAGCGACTGCAAGAAAAGGATGGTTCAATTTTAGCATTATTTTAATAAAACTCCTCAAAACACACCATTTCCAGTAAAGTTGAAGCAGTTGAGGTATTCCTCTTTACATGCTGGTATGAGTATAACCAACCAAAATGTGTGACTGTGATGTGCATAGTGTCATGCCGTGCAAAACAAACAGCAGATATCGGTATCATGTTTCCATATTTATTCCTTATGATTAAAAAGCAAAAAGTCGTGAAGGCTGGAGGAATCAGACTTGTGGCTTGCTATGTTGTCGCTCCTCTTCAGCGTGAGCAGCCATGAAAAATGGTACCTGAAAAGAAGAACGTGATATCATGAGAAAACGGAATCATAGCAAGAGTTTGCAATACCAACACAATAAGTGATGTACACAGACATAATGAAGGCTGACAACAAAACAACAAATGCAAAGAGGCATGGTAAGGAATCGTGTTTTTTTTGCCGTTATCGTGTAAAACAACTTTCATATAGTAGCTTTTCTAAGATGTCACTTGGTGACAAACTTGCAGCACAAGATGATGTGAGCTTTCTTTAATCAACAAAGGCAATTGTTTTAGGCTCCCTTGCGTGGGTGCCACTCACCTCTTTTCCTACGTCGTCTTGTCCAACCAAAGGAAATGTAGGGCCGAGTGCCTCGTTGACACTACGAACGCCGCTGTTGATTTTCCTATCACTAGTGGTGAAGCGCCAGACCATAGTGACACCTTCGTTGCCCCGAGTGTGGCTGTCAAAAGGAGTGAAGAGGCTGGAGAAGCGATCCGGTATTCTAGGAATAACCAACACATAAACACATAGACTGGTTAGTTTTATTTAAACCACCCTTTGTTCAACACACCGTTACTGTACACACATCTGACACGAGTGTTTCGTTTTAAATAATTTCGTAACGAAAACAAATTTTCACGTAATAGAAGGCGGGAACCGCGTTTCGCTATAGGCACTGGTTATGCACGAATGAAAGCCCTCATTTTCTGATAAATCGCTTCAATACGTGCTTCCAGAATAAGCCCGGCTTTGCGCCGGCATATTGCCACAACCAAGCGCATCCTCCGGCAGTCAGGGACACGCCGTGAGCGGTTACTGACAGCGTGTTCTACAAACGTAACTCTTAAATACTCAGTTGTACGAGCGCCCGAACGACAGCAGCGACAGCAACGCGCACGGACGCCGTCTACATTGACATGAGACATGACATATGTTTGAATTACCTCACATAGCTCCCACTGTCACGTATATTCACTCGATTCTGTTGTAAAGCCGAACGTCATTATATGCAGTGCTTCTCTGTGCACAGACTTTTTTTCACGTTTCCACGCGTGGAAGCACGCTGCACACTCGAGTATCGATGGAAATGTTATTATGACGTTGACTAAAGCGCATTTCAAAACCATATCAAGCACTTTCAGCAGTTCAGGCACAATGTGCGATCAGTAAGTAATCGCCCTTGATGCCATGCAATCACTTACACAACAACGTGCATAGCGGTCTCAACTCGTTAAGTGACTGTATTAATTTAACATCCTGCAACAGCATCACGAACGCAGGCTGCTGTTGGATATGGCTGGCAGCCTACTTCCGAAAAGCTGCTGCAGACGCCCAGATTAAGCTGTGTAATTAGTACCTACGAAAGCAGTACACTGACCGTTAAGAGGCGCACGTAGTCCGTGTCCGCAACTTCAAGAACATTCCTCACTACAAGCGTCACTTCGAGCACAGAGCCTGGCGTGACCGCCACTGCAAATACGCATGTTCGCTCGAACTCAAAACTACAAGACGCGCGACCAGCGCAACGCATTCCAAAAGGCGGAGGAGAAGAGAGAGCAGGTGGAAAGGCGGAGGCGCCGCGCGGCTGGCCTGGCGCGCAGGCTCCCTGGCGCCATTGCGAGGGTGTGCCCTCCCCAACGGCGCCGAAGGGCAAACGCGCGGCATGTATGGCGTATACGGCGGAAGCAACGTATGGCGTATACGGCGGGAGCAACCTTCATAACGGAAGCAAATCGAAACGCGCTTCACGGGAGTTCTGTAACTCTTCTCGAATTGCCAACTCTCTTTCTCTGCGTCTACCATCCTAAAGGGGTCAAGTGAATACCCGAAGAGAATCATGGCTTCGTAATCCTCTTTTGACTCTTTTTTTTTTCTTAGAGTGTAGGCTTACCTCCGCTGGAAGTCGCACGGGTCATATTCAGTGGCACCGATCTAAGCGTAAGTGGCTTGCGAATGTTCAAGTATGCGCATTTTAGCGTCGAGAGCTTTTCACTGTTACTATAAAGTGCAGCCGAGGTAAGCGAAAGTCGAGAATCGCAAGAGATGCGTTTCCGTTGGGGTTACGTCGATCGGAGTTGTTTTTCTGGCGTGCACGCCACGCTGCCGCGGCACCGAACGTTGTATTGGATGCCAGATCGTCACGTCCTAAAGTATATATCAGCCAGCCTGGTATCTGATCGTCGCAGCTGTATTCTTGAGCGCGTAGCTAAAACTCTAACTTAAGCACGAGCGGCTGTACGGAACTGAGCCGATATACAGAGTCCCAGCAGATATTTAGAATTTGCTGATGAAAACGGCGTTGAATGTTATGTACTTTTATAGTAAAAAGCCGAAATGCCAGTAGTATCCCTAAAGATCCCCAGAATATTACACATGTTCCGTGTTCCACGTGTTCCGCTGTTTATTACACGCAACAGAGATGTTGCCACCGGCACTGGAAGAGGGGCAAAGCATTATCGATAAATAGTGGTTACCGCGAGTATGGTTGTCTGTGGCGCCGGCGGTAGTATATGTTCAGTGTTGCTGGGTTATGTGTGATTATGTGAATGGATGTCAGTTCTATGTACATGAGGTAAGCGTCAGCCATTCTCGGTGTGTTCATTGTTAAAATGTACATATCCAGCTTTCGGGGACATTGGATGATCAGCGCTCCTAGTGGCCACTGCTGGAAGCTCTCACGTTTTCAATGGGACAGGGTCATTTTTCGACGATAAAAAATCGTAGAGGCGCAATTTCCAAAACTTCTTAAAGGGGCACCTTCTAGGAGCTGTACCGCACTTAACAAATGCAGCATCGTTAACATCGGGGCTTCACATTCTGTTCCCACAACGACTAAAGTTTAAACAATGGGGTCCTATGGAAGCGGCCGAAATTACGCCTCGTTTTTCGGGACAAAAACGAGCCGTCTGAAAAAACTAGACGGAATCCTGCAAATTGCTCGGAGATCTGAGTAGTACGGAGACGAAGCTTTCATTTGAGGCCGTAATCATGTTTCTGTGTGAAGAAAAACACGTTCCAAAATGAAGTTTTCTACAACGCAGTCGCGTCTTCGACCATTGTATCTTGATAAGACCCATTTTACCGCCCCGCGACCGCTGTTCGTTGTGGCTTCGATGGTTGAGCGCCTGTTCTGGCGACTCACGTGCGGTGAATGCGGCACGGGTTCGAATCGCAGTAATTTTTTTCGTTTTTTTTTCTTTCTTTTTTTTCTTTTTACAGAATTGTTGTCAGTGGTTACGGTGCTCGGCTGCCGACCCGAAGGGCACCGGTTTGATCGTGGCCGCGGCTCTAGCATTTTCGAACGAGGCGAAAATCCACTGGTACTTGGATTTTGATGCTGTACGTAGATGTAAATTCACTTTAAAGAACACCAGGTGGTCGAAATTTCCGGCACACTCTTCTGCCGCGACAGGGAATGGGATACGCCCGCTAAGCGCTAAGCGCATGCTGTAGGACATCGTTTTTCCAGTCCAGACCTCCTCTACGGCGCGCCTCATAAACATATCGTAGTTTTGGCGTGTAAAGTTCCAGCAATTAATATTACTAGTGCGTCATTACGGAAGATTTAGTTTCTTGTGTTTTCGCTAAAGCGTTGCGCCCAGAATCTTTGCTACAGAGCCGGTTTCGCTTCTAGATATGGGGCAAGTAAAGTTCTCATGTTTTAGTATTTCTTATTACGCAACCCATTATCTAAACAACAAAGGAAGGGGAACCAAGTTCCTATTTCAGTTAAACACAGACTCAGTAAGGCAGCACATATTGAATCCATGGAAAGCATGATAGAAGCTATTGATAGTGTAATGAAGCGTTTTAAATAAGCACTATTCTATTGGAGACTGACCATCAATGGTAGAACCAACGCAAAGCTTGCGTTGCCGAATCGTCTTCTTTTCTTTCTACATCAGCAGCGTTCTCTGCTTCTGCAAGCAGTGCCGCTTTTAGAGAGTTTTAGAACAGCGTACGCGAAGCTTTGCGTTTGCGTTGCGCATGCGTCGTACGCTAGCCTCTTGCGGGCTCCCGTTAAGTGACGAACGCTAACGCTACGCCCGCAATGCCGGCAAGCTTTGCGTGCGGTGTTCTAAAACTCTCTGTTTACTTCCCTTCCGAAACAGAGCCATCCTGGCGAATTACAGGCAGAATACCACGGCACTGAGATAGTAAGGCTTTAGCAGGTCCATTGCGCAATCTCATGCCTCGACATTGTTGATTACTAGATTAGAAGAAAGCTCAAGTGGCTTAACGCCGGACATCAAGTACGCGGCTTGTTAGACCATACGGGACGGGCCGCGGTACTTCGAATGAAGTTTCGTTGACCGACCGGGGCTAGCTCAAGGAATCCACAGCCACACAAGTTGATGATAACCTTGGCCGTTGGTCCACACACGTCAGTCCCGGGAATACGACGCTAAAAGGCTTCGAGACATCTCGATGGTGTATTTGGCGCTGCTTGCCAGCAGTGGCGTGAGATCGGGCTCTCTGTCGACCCTCTTCAGCGCTTAGCAGCTTGGGACTCCCATCTTTCTCTTTAGGTGGCAACTGTTTGCCGTTCCTTGATGTCCTAGTTAAAAGATGGGAGATTTGCTGCAATTCTCGGTGTACCGGAAGCCAACCCACACCGGTCGCTACCTCGACGCTAGTTCCAACCACCCTTTCCACCATAAGGCAGCTGTGGTATCATCTCTACTCATCCGTGCAAAGAGGGTCTGTTCTTCGGAGGAAAAACGGGCAGATGAGGAACAGAAGATCAGATCCGACCTTCTAAACAACGGCTACTCTAAAGCTTTCATTACGAGGGTTGCAAGCCGCCAGGCCCGTTCCCCCCCGACCCCTTCAAGAGGGCACTGACCCGTCGCCTCCAAAGCATGGGCGCGTCTGCATTCCCTAGGTCAAGGGCACCAGCGAAGCGCTCGCACGTGTTCTCTCGAGGCAGGGAATAAAAGTGGCGCATAAGCCAACGTCTACTCTCGGCCGCTTCTTCCCGCGCCCAAAAGACAGGCCACCTAAAGAGAAAGCGCAAGGAATGGTCTACTCTATCCCTTGTGCGGATTGCGGCGCGTCGTACGTGGGTGAGACAAAAAAAACCTTTCGGAGAGGCTGCGACAGCACCGGAACGACGTCCGCAAGTTTGACCGACAAAGGAGCGCGCTGGCAGAGCACAGCGAGGTGAACGACCACCGCATCGCCTTTGACAACTCCCGCGTCGTCGACTGTGAGGTCAGTTTCCACAAGCGGCTTTTTGTGGAATCATGGCATATTCAGGCAACTCCTGGAAACGTGAACCGGTCTACTGGCGCGCTCCCGAGTGTATACTACAATGGACTACGTCACGTCGGTGAAAACAAGCGTCGCCCCCGGCCTTGAGAAGAAGGCACCAAAAACTCTGTTTCTCCCTGGTGCCACTCAGTCACCCCTGAAGAAGGGTCCGAGTTGGACCCGAAACGTCGGGATTCTTCATTCTAGAGTAAAAACTGTGTTATTACTTTAATTGAATAAGTTGGTTGGTGTCCCTTTCCCAAAGTTACTCATTTTGGTGTGTTCCCTGCTGCTGCGGCGCCGGCGTGCTCAAAAAAGCGAGGCCGCGAAGGTTCGGGGTGCGGCCAAGTTGGAGGTTCCGCAATGTCGAGGGGCAAGCGAGTGCACTTCGTCCGCGACTGCGCGCGAAGGACGAGGCCTACTTCAAAGAGTAAGTGTTGTTCGTTTTGCTCCGTGGGAAACGTTAGTTTAATATGTAACGAGGCTGTTTCGCCCTATCACACTCGCAGTTTCCTGAGGATGCCACCGAGCACGTTTGATACCCTGCTGTGTTTGGTGCGGCCGTATATCGAGCGCCAGGTCACCTCTTTCCAAGAACCAATACCTCCACATGATAGACTTGCTATGACAATCAGGTAAGCTTTGTTGAAGCGTTGTGATGCTGGGAGAGTACTGTTGTCAAGTGATTTTGTTGTCTCTAAAGCTAAACCGCTCATTCATGACGTATGTTAACAAATGTATCAGGGAAGTATAGCTGCCACTAGCGTGCACGTGCGTTTTTGTTTATGCCGCGCGCTTTGCGCGACAATCGGCCTACAACGTGCAGTAATTATATTGTGGTAGCACTGGGTTGCACTGCAACACGCCTCAGGAATGATGCGTGTTCTCATGTGTACTTCTTGCGCAAGTGCCGCGTCTAGAAGTGTGAAGAGGCAGATATACAATTACCTAGAGCCTGCCGCGGAGGTCTTGTTTCTTTTTTTTTTTTTTTCGTAGGCCGCCGAGATCTCATCGCGGCCGCTTTATTCAAGCAGTGCGAATTCACTCAGTGATACTTGTTTGCTCATCAAAACGTCGGGGCTGTCACCACGACGTAGCATTAATAAGTGCGAGGCTCCACACTTTCAGAATCACACATAGAAGTACATTTACACTCCCGTGTGTGGACAGTGCTGCTCAGTCCGATCAAAGTGCGCACTGTATTTGGCAAGACCTGGTGCTCTGAACGCGTTAATTTTACTACGACAGCATCGCCCTTGTTTGCCGTCGTGCCAGCAAGGAAATCTGTCAACATAAGAATTTTCTGGGAACTTACTTATAATATGCAACTTTCCACTACATATTAGAAATGAAATATAAAAACAAACCGACAGCATGGCGGCCTTATACCGCCTTTTGATGGCATACTGTCATCTCCATGGTGTTTTTAGGTGCCGGCTGAGCGACCGTTTGCATGTTCTATTTTGTAAGCCATATCAATGAAGACAAGTTGGCTTATTTATTCTTGTAATCAAACCTCTATGCGCGAGATGTGCGACACTCGTGTAATGAGATTTTAAGTGCACATCTTAGCGAACCCCATGTGATGATGGTGCAATTCATTTTTTTTAAAGAGTGAGGGAAACCGTGTTTCATCTGCGGCGATGGTTACATATACATATGTGCTGTGCTGTATTCATATTTTTTACTCCAAGGACGGATCGCAACCATTCCAACATTGTTGCTATTGTTACATCCTAGAAATACGGTCCCTCAGGATTGCTGTTTCACTTGCGAAGTGGGCTTGTTTTTCAGGTTCCTTGCCAATGGAGACACATTCGGAGGGTTGTCATTCAACTTCTTAACTGGGCGGTCAACGGCAAGCATGATAGTCAGGGAAACGACAGCAGCACTGTGGCATGTTCTCAACGCTGACTACGTGAGATTTCCACAGACATGGGTGGAGTGGACTAAGGTAAATAAAGTGTTAAAATTATATGCTTGCATGCCAAAATGCACAAACTCTCTATGCACCACATGGTCCGGTTACTTGTCGCCAAAGCACACATGCTTCCCAGGACTGTGGTGAAGCATTTATGCAAACTTTATGCGGTTGATTGTACCAGCCACGGTGGTCTAGTGTTTATGGTGCTCGACCGCTGACCCGAAGGGCGTGGGATTGATTCCTGGACGCAACGGCCGCCTATTCGATGGAGGCGAAAATGCTCGAGGCTCGTGTACGTAGATTCAGGGGCACGTTAAAGAACCCCAGGCGGTCTAAATATCAGGAGCACTCCACTACGGCGTTTCTCACTAATATTTGGTTGTTTTCGTACGTTAAACCGAAACAATTATATTGTTCAGTTGATTGAGAGAGTACGAAACTGTGAAAGAGACACCTGTGTAAACAGTAAATTTGAATGTCATGCACAAAAAAGTAGACATGTCACAGCAAGTAACAGTTACAGCAGGTGCCATCTAGACGTGTTTACTTCGAAACGAGAAATCATCATTGTAAGGAGGTAACGGTTGGTCAGCTAATTTGTTTGTCTCTCATGCTTTACATTGAATAAAATTTTGTTATGCAATGACCGTAGTGCCACAGGGTATGTTCAAACACAAAGCCTTCCCTTTGAAATGTGAAGTTACAGCCAAGTGATGCACAGTAACGAGACTGTCCAATTGAGTTGGCAGACGTAATAAAAGAAGTACGCTTTCGCACTTAGTTTGAGATACCGATTTGCTTTGCTGCAAAGTACAGGTTGTAGAACCATCTTGGTCTGTTTGATGTGGGCATAGAAGCATGTAGATTTTTAAGCTGTGAGTGTACCTTGAGAGTCAAAGAAGTTCAGTGTGCACTTGTATGTTCATGCTGAAGAAAGACTGAAAACATTGCGATAATTGATTTGTCATTCCACAATACCTAACGCAGGTTCAAGCGATATGAGCAGCTGCTTACCTAATAGCTGTGAAAAGTAGCTTAGGTTCAAGGTTTTTTTCTGCACTGAGCAAGTGACGTTGTGCGGTGGTGCAGCTCTGGCTGCAGGTGCGGTGGGGTGCCTAATATATTTGCTTTTGCCATTCCGGCTCTAGGGCTGGCCGACGTCTTCTAGAGGCAGCGGGTCTTCCACCTAGCTTCAGCAAGGGGGAGGTGGTTCAACTTGACGTTAAGGTTAGAGGCACCTACGTCGTTGATCCATTTCCTAGAAACGTACATCCGCAGCACAATAAGGGAAGGCGAGTAGCGCGAGCTAAGGCGTTTTTAAGGAAGACGACAGGTACTGAATCTTTTGTGGATGCTGCCTAGTATGGATGCACGGGTAAATTCACTGTTTCTGCAGTTAGCGACAGCGGCGAACTTCTCTCCGCAGCTTCGGTAAGAACTAGCATGGTCGATGTGGCTGAACAGGTTGCCGTCGCAATCGCAATGCTAGATCCCCAACGAACGACTATCTACTCGGACTCCCGAGCGGCGGTCAGGGCCTTCGCCTCGGGCCTTGTAGCTAAAGAAGCAGCAGCAATTCTGCAAAAGAAGTCAGTAGCCGAAACTGTGCATCACATTACTTGGTTTCCAGCCCACATGGGAGATGACGTGCTGCCGGGTCGCCTGAACCCCAATGAGATAGCCCACCGCCGAGCGCGAGAACTCACGCACCGCGACGGAGGTGGGACCTCTACGGGTTCGGAGACTATTGGGCACAGTGACCCTCTCCTTACGTTTCACGAAATTACGGCTCATTACAGAGGGGAGCGGCGAAGTTTTCAATCTCCCCATCCAAAACTGAGTAGAGCACAATCTTGTACGCTCAGGATGCTTCAGACGTGTTCGTACCCATCGAGAGGTTTCCTTAGCAGGCTCCACACAGAGATCGATCCTCATTGCCCGGATTGCGGGGAAGATTTTTGTACTTTAGCCCACATGCTCTGGCAGTGCCCTGTGTTACAGGGACTTCAACAACAGCGAGGACTGGGAGAAAGCCATCACGAGCTCAAAATTGGAAGACCAGTCTAAGGCTGTCCAGAGGGCCCGTGAGAGAGCGGAGAGGCATGGCCTCCCGGCTCCAACATGGGATTAGCCGACAGCAAGCCAGGGGTCCTCTGTAGGACTGCACTGGCTGGCTCCTCAGGACCTTAATTAATAAAGTTCCTTGTCTGTCTGTCTGTCTGTCTGTCTGTCTGCTATTCCGTTTCAGATTGCTGAAGAAATGCAAGAGAAATGGAACTTTCCTAATTGCATAGGGAGCATCGACGGCAAACACATTCACATCGAATGCCCTGCGAATTCTGGGTCTCAAAACGTGAACTACAAAAAGACATTCAGCATAGTCATAATGGCTGCCTGCGATGCGAACTACAGGTGTGGAAAGCTTTCATTCTAGTTCATTGGCAGGAGGTGCTAGTTTAGGTGGCTACATATGCATTCAGTAAAACATATGTGATGCATGTTAAAGGTTAGAGTTTATGCGCTTGAACAAAGATTCCTCAGGAATTGAGGTGACATGAAAGCACAGGTGTAATTTATGTATTTTCTACAAAATGTTGCAGCACAGTTATGCGAAATGTGAGATACCTCGTTATGAGAGTTGGACCAGCACAGCTTACATATTGTGGAATGCAAAAAAGTTACTGTGACACACTTCAAACGTTGTGTGTTGAAAAACGTTACAAAAAAAAACCCGGCAGATCCCACGCACCGTGGGAATCGATGTGATGCGAACCAGCCAGCAAGGAGCAAATCATGCTGTACATAATATGCAGGTCATTATTTACATGATAGGACCTGTCATTTGTGTTCGTCAAACAGTCACGTCGCGAAATACAAATTTTGGTGTATATCAATCTAGCGAACTGGACGCAAGCGCACCATGAGCGTGGCATGTAAATGGCATTGTAGATGACATGCATGCCACGATTTTCATGTTACCACCTGCCACTTATGTGCGCTATATCGTCACATCCCGCAATACCAATTTTGGTGTATATTAAGCTAGCGAATCGGACGCAAGCGCACCACGAGCGTGGCATGTAAGTGGCATTGTAGACGCCATGCATGCCAAGATTTACTTGTTACCACCTGCCACTTATGTTCGCTTAATTTTTTACCTCATATC
>JALIZH010029432.1:0-24371 GCA_030522465.1 Rhipicephalus appendiculatus | reverse complement strand
TTTGCATTTTTCGGTCACGGACAAGACGATGGCTTTTCGCTCACAGTCAATGACACCGACACCGGAATTTCTGCGAAACGAGCTTTTAGATGCGAAGCAGCTCTTTGACTCACGTGTGTAACGCCGTACGTTACGTGCGTCCGTACAAATGCGCCGCAACGCGTTCCCTTCGCGGTAGGTGTTGGAGCGTTGCCAAGTAGGTCACGCCACAGCTGCGCGTTGACGTCACGCTCCCCTCGCACGCTTCCCTCGCAGGTGCGCGCTGACGTCATTCTCTCCCTCACCCGCAACATGTTCGCCGCAGCGCCCGCAGCTGCCGGCTGCTCCGCCCGCTCGCAACACCTCTGAACGTGTCACTTCTGTCTCGCTTCACCCTCTGCACCGCCCGCAACGCTCGACCGCACGTCGAGTGGAAACACTCTTTCGGCTCGTTTATCTGCGATGACGCCCGTTTCAACCGGGTCAACGCCGTGCGTACCGCTGCTGCTTCGCATCCCATCAGGGTTCCCTTCGGGGAGATGGTCCAAGTTTTTTTTACAGCTATCGCGTGAAACAGGCACTACCGCGCTGTCCGATTATCTAGCTTCTGCTGCTGCATTGCCTGAAGCAACAGCTTCAAAAGGCCAAAAGTATTTATTCTCCTTGTTCTGCATCTGTAACTGAATTCGGTACGAAACAAAAGGCTGGAAAATTTCAGGTATATCCCATACGTTGTGTGAAAATATTTCATGCGAAGCAGTTAGCTAATAGCCATCTGTTCCGCTTTAGAAGAGTGGCTTGTTGGGCGAATTGGTTCAGCATGGTAGTAGAAATTCAGAGCAACAACAGGGACGGAGAAAGAAGCACGAGAACACAGCGCTGTGTTGCGCTGTGTTCGTGTGCTTCGTCCTACGTCCCTGTTTCTTGCGCCAAATTCGGCTATGATATTCCGCTTTTTTGTTTTCTTTAAGCCAAGCGTTAAGAGGGGGATCAAGGCCTTTGTGTACTTTGAAGAGTTCTGAGCATGTCGTTTCCTTTCCTGGCACGTTGAATAAACTGGCGGAAGAGTCATGGCATGACATAACGTTGGCTCTCTCGCCAGTTTAAGTGAAACGAAGTGGTTGCTACGGCTGGTTACCGTGCCGTGATTATCATTAACGCTCGTCGGCGTATTCCAGTGTGTTCGCTTGCGCAATGTTGCGGAGTTATAGGTGCGCATGTGTAATGTATCGTTAAAAAAAGCAGATAGCCAACACAACACTGCAACCACAATTGGCGTTACCCCGGCATGACGTCGGCATAGGGGCCTTTTTCCGAAGCAGTTTCAAGCCCTGGCATGGCTCCTTGGTAATATGCTTGAATGTCATGCTAAATTCCTGGGTTCGATTCCTGCTCGGACCGAGATTTTTGTCCTTCATGTACAACGGAATTTTTCACGCACCCACAACGCCGCCGACGTCGGCACCGGATTCCCTGCGAAACGGGCTCCTTCAAGCTATCGCTTTAAAAGTTCCAGTTACTATTCTCGCTGCTTCGGGGTTGACAATAGGGGGTTAATGACCTGTGCCGCATACCCGCATTCCACGGGCCTTGGTCTGCAGGTATGCGCCACACGTATGCGACGGACATGTGACGTTATTCATGTCAAGACCTGTTCATCGTGTTCTTTATGCACTCATGTCCTCCTGTGCCAATTTTGTTGTACACGAAGTTAAGGAGCCGAACAATTTGTTATCTGCTCCCGAGGATCGGAACGTCGGTTCGGCACGTTTTGCAGTAAAACATATTCTATAGCTTAACCGAAGATGCGTGCTGCATTTGCACTGACTCGCTAGGTGGTTCGTCATGTTTATGTAGAAAACGTCGTACACCTGAACTGCACGTCGAACACAACGTTTTCGTCACCCGCGTGGACATTATTTCTCTCTTTCTTGTTTACGTATCACAAACTATAGCCGCAGTACTTTACTCAGACGAACCGGCATAGAGCTGTACTCTGTGCACACCAATTGCTGTGAAGACCGTCAATATTCAATTAAGAATAATTTAATAACCGTTCGAGTGTAGGTTCGATCATAACAGACTTACGCGAGGTCATATTTGCTTATTCGGCTACCCCAGAGGTCGCTGATACGGGCGCGCGCTCCGCGCAGTCGGTTCCGCCGCCATGGATGAGAGCGCACGTAAGGCGCTCCATGCAGCGGCTCAGCGGCTGCGTCGTGAGTCCGATGCACGGTGCTTCGCCCCATCGTCTGCACTGACTTCGTTGCGATAGCAGTTATATGAACAGCCTCGGCTGGTTTTCGCCGTCGCCGTCATGTCCCGTATATGTATATGTATGTATATATTTATAAAAGCCTCAAAGAAAATTAATTCAGAAAAATGTTTCCGACGCGCGGCATCGAACCAGGGACCTCTCGCTCTGCAGCGCGCGGCGCTACCCGCTGAGCCACGAAAGCGCACGTCCTCCAACGTTCAAACGGCGAGATGTTTATATACAGCGAGTTTTCAGCGTGTTTTCAGCATTACCGGCGAGATGGCGCAAAGGGCGCGCTCGGCGAGGCCATAGCTCCGCGCCCCACCGGCCCCACTCGTCGCGACGCCCGCGCTCATCCGCTTGCGCCCTTTAGCCCGTGGGGGGTAGACGCCCGTTCGCGCGCGCTTATCTCACGGTGGGGGGAAAATTGGGCTTTCGTCGGAACGATTGCATTGTAGTTACCGAGCGCACGAAGGTCACTTCGCTCGCGGCAGTCCCCCCGTTTGCGAAAAGAACACGCTTTTCAAACACAGCGAAGTAACAACTGTGACACTTGTTAGTTCGCGCTCGCCTGTACCTGTGAATTCGTTTCGTGCGTCATTTTGTTTGAGCAGCGCGTTAAGTGTCGAGCTGTGAACGTTGTTAGTTCTCTCTCGTCCTGTGCGTGTTGTTTTCGTGCGTCATGTGTGCGTGAGCAGCGCGCTATACGTTTCCAACTGCTTGCCATTCGTCGCTTGACATTCCAATTTGTTCCTATCGCATTCATTGCTTCGCCTTGTGGCGAAACTGTGACTTTTTTGATGCAGCTATATGAAGTACATTTAAGACACTCGATCACACACTTCAAATTGCGTACGCTCTAGAGATGATTGTTTTAGCGTATACATACGCCCGACCCTTAATTAAAACTAAAACTACATAAGCGTTGGACACAAAATAGAATAACACTTTCAAAATATTTGACAAATAATACACTCGACATCTAGCCATCCAATATCCCGTTTCATAAAAAATTCACCCTGCACGCCCAGTATTCTCCAATGTGCCGCCAATATTCCCTATGCGTTGTAAGACACTGGGAGACACTGTACTACGGTATTCCCAGTGCCTTTCAGCGTGCTGTAATACGCACTTTACAACGTTTCCAGTGCCAGCCAGTGCGCTGAAAGGTACTGGGAGCACTTCAACGCTGTTTTTTCCTATAGGGAGACACTCAAACCTGTGTTTCTAAACAAGAATATGAGAAAGCGGCCCACCTAAACTATTATAGCGTGAGCAAGAGAGATTGGTATAAGGCGACGTGTCAGACTCATAACGTAAGATGTGTTAGGGCAGTGGGTTCGAATAAAGCAGAGTAACTTTCTTTGGCTTTTTTTTTTTGCCAGCTTTCCAGAACCACCCAGTGCGCTGTAGGACACTTCGTCACACTGCACAACATTCCCAGTGCCTGCCAGTGCTCTGAAAGTCGCTGACACACACTGTACAATATTTCCAATGCCACCCAGAGCACTGTCAGACACTGCACTACACTTTACAGTTTTCTCAGACCCTCCCAGTGCACTGCAAAACACTTGAACACATTGTACAATCTTCGCAATGCCTACCCGTGCACTGAATGTCTTTGGGAGACTGCGTTTTTTCCGATAAAGCAGGGTAACATCAGCACGTGTCATGTCTAAACGCTGCTGAACTAAGCAAGCTCGAGAAAACCGCAAAAACAATGCAATCAGAGATGATCAAGCAAGTAAAAAAAAATTCGCCATCTCCCGCTAAAGGGAACCATGTGTGGATGCGAAGCAGCGGGAAGATAATTGGCTTGAGCGGGAGGAACGTCGCCGCTCTCATTTCACGGCAGTGGTCCGGGCGTTTATCGCGGCGCTGCGCAGGAGAGAGAATGAGGCGCGCGCGCTCCGTCATATTCATACCACGGAACTACCGTGGCGCCCCCCCAGCGGAGTAAGCAGCTGTCACACCACCTGCCGTTCGCGCAGCTCCGTAGAGGATTCCTAGAGGAAAGGACGGGGGGGGACCGTAGGAGAGGAGAGAGAGGGGGGAGGGGGACGTGCATGCGCTGTGGGGGGTGTGGGACGCGTGAGCCGCTCCGTAGAGTAGATGATTCCAAGAGGAGAGAGGACGCGCATGCGCTGTGGGACGCCGGAGCCACTCCGTAGAGTAGAGTATTCCTAGAGGAGAGAGAGGGAGAGGACGCGCATGCGCCGCTCCGTAGAGTAGATGATTCCTAGAGTAGAGGAAGGGGGTGAGCGTAGGAGAGCACAGGGGGAGGGGATATGTGGGACGCGGGGGGCCGCTCCGTAGAGTAGACGATTCCTAGAGGAAAGAAAGGGGGTGAGCTTAGGAGAGAGAGGGGGGAGGGGACGCGGGGAGGAGGGACGGACTAAGCCCCCTCCAAACATATGCAAGCAAGATTAAGGAATGGGGTCAACCTGGGCGACAGACACCACCTGCCTAGCCATTGCTAAGCAGCCTCTCTGTGCTCTCGGCCATGACTCAAGGAATGGGGTCAACCTGGGCGACAGACACCACCTGCCTAGTCATTGCTAAGCAGCCTCTCTGTGCTCTCGGCCATGACTCTGATGACTGTGTTGGGGTTGACGGCCTTCATATTACTACAGGGTTCGGGTTCGCATAATGGGTGCTTCCCTACTTCATGACAGTGGCCGGACGAGGGATGCGGGACGCGGGACGCGGGACACGGGAGGGACGGACAGAGCCCCGAGCATAAGATGCTTCGCATCTAAAATGTCGCAGTTTCACCGCTGGGGTGAAGCAATGAATGCGATAGCAACAAATCAAAATGTTATACGAAGTGACGCTGGTAGCTAACTCTTTTGGATCCAATCTCACGCAACTCTACAAAACGCTGGTGTAAGAGAATACGGCCGCTCCTGGTACACTTTTCGCATAGTCTCTTCGCGGTGAGAGCGCAGCTAACTCTTTTGGATCCAATCTCACGCAACTCTACAAAACGCTGGTGTAAGAGAATGCGGCCGCTCCTGGTACACTTTTCGCATAGTCTCTTCGCGGTGAGAGCGCAGTACGTAGAAGGGTATACAAGCCGAGCGCTGATGGCTGCCGAGATAGCGAGATAGCGCGCGCGCCAGCGATGGCAACCGTGCCCGTGAAATCAAAGTACACAGTTGCTGCTCGAGCAACTCGCCCTTTTTCCTGCCCGTTAAAGGGGCTCTCCAACACTATTCAACCCCCCATTTTTTTACTCGTGTGTTGTGTAGACTGAAGTACAGACAGATTAATGCAGCAGGAAAGGCAGTGATAACGGCACGTAGACCTAAGTTATTCGGCTTAGAAAATTCAAAATAAAAGAAAAAAAATGCCTATCCTCAACTCGGTTTTCGCGGGGTCACCTGACCACATTTCACTCGCCCTGTGACGTCGTAGGGCTGCCCCAATGAAGTGAACTGGAAGCGCCTACGCAGAGGAAGCTCGCACACCATTGTTGCTTGTCCTTTCCAACGTGGTGCCTGACATCTGACTTGTCAGAACGTGAGCGGGCGCTACTGTTTCGAAGCGAGGTATTTTCGGCTGTTCTTTACAACATTCCATGTCCCTCCCTCCTTACATTCTGAGAAGGAATTACTCTTGACCATTCGCGAATTGTTCGGTGAGCCGCCCGACGAACTACATGTGCGTTGCACCCCCTCAACAAAAATCAAGAGCCTACCGCACGTGCGAAAGAGGCAGCTCGCAAACGCACAGAAGCAAGAGGGGAGAGAGAGAACTTAAGCCTTTCGTAGGGACATCCGACCCGCGTGAGCCAAAAATCCAGAGGCGAAATGGTAGCCAGCGTCTAGCTCTGTCGTGAATTGTAGTCGTAGTGATCTTTCTTTTTTTTTTTTTTTTTTTGAGGCCGCGTCTGTTTGGAGTTCAATGAGAAAGCACAGAAAAGAGAAATGAAAGACATTAGTGATGTATCCGTGACGTCACGCCAGCCGAAGCCGCCGTTATCACCACTGCTTCCTCTCCTTCCCTTCCCCTTAACCCCTCTCGCACAACGCTACATTAAACTGCGCCATCGCAATAAACTTTTGTCTTGGCCCAGCCACGGCCCCGGCGTGTTCTATCAAATGGCGACGAAGATGGGATAAAGCGGGGCGTCAACTCCGTCCGTCATGGCCGCCGCACCCACGGGAGGATACGCCAGCCCGCCGCAGTTCGACGAGACAAGCGACAAGTGGCCCGCGTACCAGGTTCGGCTGGAAGCCTTCTTTGAGGGTAATGGCATCACGGAAGACAACAAGAAGCGGGCCCTGCTGGTGACTGCACTGTCCACCCACACCGTCGACGTACTGAGCGGACGTTGTGCTCCGGATAAGGTGAATGAACTGTCGTACCCACAAGTGATAGCCTTGCTTAAGCAGCACTTCTCGCCGCAACCGAACGAGATAGCACAGTCTTATAAGTTCTTCACCCGCAATCAGCTGCCCGGCGAACCGGTCAAGGATTTTATCGTGGCGATTCGACAGATAGCGGACACCTGCAATTTTGGTGCTTCGTTGGATAGAATGCTAAGAGATCGCATCGTGTGTGGTCTGCACAACGTCGGAGTGCGTCGGCAGCTACTCGCGAAACCACAGCTGACGAGGAGCGAAGCGGAAGAAATTGCGATATCTACCGAAATGGCCGAGGCCAACGCGCAAGAGATAGTAAGCCCCACCGCTGAGGCAAGTGTGCATGCGCTGGGAGGCCAGTCCTATCGCCCACGAAGCCGGCCACAGATTGTTGCGTGCTACCGCTGCGGAGAAAAAGGGCACGGACCCGAGGATTGCCGCTTCCGCTCGGCGTCATGCTTCGAGTGTAAACAACGAGGTCATATCGCTCGAGCCTGTTGCCGCCGTGGGAGTGGGTTCGGGGTGGTACCACCAGAACGCCAAGTACACGCCTTGTCGCGGGAGGAAGACACTGGCACGGACGGCATGTTCGCGCTGGAGGCAGCGGACAGTCACATCGGCCACGTCGGCATTACGCAACCCATCGTGCGCACCTTGGATTGTGGTGGGGTTCCAGTGAACATGCAGCTCGACACAGGCTCGCCGGTTTCGGTCATCACGTGGCCCACATATGAGCGGAACAAAACAGTGTGGCCGAAGCTGCGTGGTTCGCCATTGAAACTCACCTGCTTCCTGGGACGGCTTCCAGTGCGGGGACAACTTCAGCTCAAGGTTTCGTGCGGAAACAGGTCGACGGCTGGATCTTTGCAAGTCCTTGGTTGCTCCGGCCCAAACCTCTGCGGACGCGACCTGATTCAAGCGTTCCACATGCTCGAGGCACCGGTCATGAACGTGAACACGGCAGGTGAGCAACTGCCGTTACTCTGTGCTGACGACGTTAACGTGGACCGGTTGCTAGCAGAATTCGCTGATGTGTTCGCGCCAGGTTTAGGGCTCATAAAAGGGCCACCGGTACACTTCGAGACGCGAGAAAACGTGGTGCCGAAATTTTGGAAAGCACGCGAAGTTCCGTATGCTTTTCGGCCAAAGGTTGACGCGGAACTGGACCGCCTTTCGGGCGCGGGTATTATTGTACCGGTGCCTCATGCGGAGTGGGCGGCGCCAGTGGTACCGGTAGTGAAACGGAATGGCTGCATCCGCCTTTGCGGCGATTTTAAGCTAACGGTCAACAAAGCCTGTCGCACTGAGCAATATCCGTTGCCACGGGTGGAGGATATCCTGGCTACATTAAATGGCGGTGAAGTTTTTACCACGATAGACTTGCGGGAGGCATACAACCAGCTTCCGTTGGATGAGGAAGCCATGCAACTCACGACCATAAACACGCAGAAGGGACTGTTCAGCTTTACTCGCCTGCCTTTTGGAGTGGCGTCCGCGCCGGCCGTGTTCCAACGGCGTATGGAGACCATTTTGCAGGGACTTCCGGGTGTTCAGGTCTACCTAGACGACGTCATCGTGGCAGAGAAACGCAATGACTGCACCACCCTGCACGAAGTATTCAAGCGTTTCCGGGAATACGGCGTGCGCCTGAACGCAGACAAGTGCAAGTTCCGCCAACCAGAGGTGGATTTTTTGGGGCATCGAATCAGCGCTCGAGGTCTTCAACCAAAGACGGAAAACATAGACGCCATCCTTAAGGTTCAGGCACCACGGAATTCCGCAGAATTAAGGTCCTACCTCGGCATGGTAACATACTACCACAAGTTTCTTCCCAATGCATCGACCGCCATGGCACCCCTATATCAACTACTCCGGAAGGAAGCTAAGTGGAAGTGGGGTACCGCTCAACAGCAGTCATTCAGCAGTGTGAAAGACCTTCTGAAATCCGCAGACTTTCTGGCGCATTTTGACCCACACAAGCCGCTGGTCCTGGAATGCGATGCCTCCCCGGACGGAATCGGCGCAGTGCTTTCACACGATGTCGGGGGCGGGGTACTTCGGCCCATAGGGTTCCGCTCTCGGTTATTGACTGGAGCTGAGAAAAATTACTCGCAGCTGGAGCGTGAAGCCTTGGCACTTGTGTTTGGTGCGTCGAAATTCCGACAATACTTGCTCGGCAATACTTTCACATTGATGACGGACCATAAGCCGCTTGTTGGACTTTTTCACCCAGACAGGCCAGTGCCCGTGATGGCCGCGGCGCGAATCCAGCGATGGGCCCTACTGCTGAGCACATACGATTACGTCATCAAACACCAGCCCGGGAAACACAATATTCCAGCCGATGCCCTCAGCCGACTCCCCACGTCAGCAACTTCCCAGCCAGAGACGCAGGAAGAAACTGTGGACGGTGAGTATGTGCTGCTCACGGAGACCCTCAATGATGGTGTCATGTCTGCGAAGCAACTGGGCACTCTCACGGAGCTTGATGACGATTTAGCAAAGGTGCAAAAATGGGTTCAGGAGGGATGGCCAAGAAATTTGGGGCCTAAGGACCAGCACTTGATGCCATACTTCAACCGGAAAGCTGAGATAACGGGGAGTTATGGGCTTCTCTATTGGGGCCATCGAGTGATCGTCCCTAAGAGTGCCCGAGCAGTAATGTTACGTCTGCTGCATGATACTCATCAAGGGATTTGCTCAATGAAGCGGCTAGGGCGCTCCTTGATGTGGTACCCCCGGATCGATAATGACATTGAGCACATGGTTAAGTCCTGCACCAGTTGCATCCAAGCTGCCCCGATGCCCCCCAAAGAAACCCCCCTGTTGCGTGGCCGGAAACGGATGAGCGTTGGTCGAGGCTGCATATCGATTTTGCGGGGCCGATCGATGGTCACATGCTACTGATTGTGGTGGATTCACATAGTAAGTGGATAGAAGCGATACCCATGAAGAGTTCCACCACACACGCCACCATAGAGGCTCTGCGCACCTTGTTCAGTACATTCGGGTTGCCCCGGACGCTGGTATCCGATAATGGCCCACAGTTTACGAGTTGGGAATTTAACACCTTCACGAAGCTGAATAACATAGTACACCTCCGAACAGCACCGTATCACCCCCAGTCCAATGGGCTCGCGGAGCGGGCGGTTCGGACTGTGAAGTATTCATTGAAGAAGAATGTACAAGGGTCACTGAAAACCCGCCTGGCTAGGATTTTGCACAGGTACCGCAGGACGCCGCAGGCCGGGGGGCCGGACACCAGCGCAACTCCTAATGGGCTACGATCTTCGCTCCAGGCTGGACAACGCAGTGTCCATTCCGCCCTCACCAGTTGACCGTCCCCCCCCTCGATGGGTGGCAGCCCGGGGAGCCAGTCTGGGTGAGGAACTTTGGGCGAGGCGAGCCGTGGACTCCAGCCAGCATTACATCGACAGACGGAGCCCGCCTGGTGAATGCCGATGGTCCGGAGGGGGAAACCATTCGGCGCCACAGCGACCAGGTGAAGCCACGGGAGTTGGAGCATGACCAGGGAGAAGCCGGTGACTCTCGGTGCTTCGAAACTGCCGCCGGGGCCGGCGGGGCCCTAGCAGGAGGAACACCGAGGCGAGCGCCAACAAGGAGCGAGATCGCCGGGAGCCCCTCAACTCCGGTGTTGCGTCGCTCGGGCCGGCAACGCAAACCCCCCAGACCGTTACTCACCGTAGGGGAAGCGGAATGATGTATCCGTGACGTCACGCCAGCCGAAGCCACCGTTATCACCACTGCTTCCTCTCCTTCCCTTCCCCTTAACCCCTCTCGCACAACGCTACATTAAACCGCGCCATCGCAATAAACTTTTGTCTTGGCCCAGCCACGGCCCCGGCGTGTTCTATCAATTAGTAATCTCAGTTCTGATGACACGCCACGATCTCTTCTAACATTACATTTATCCAATCATAGGCTTGCAGCCATCCGTCGTAATTTCCGCCCGCAACAGTTCTGGCGAGCGCCACTACGTGCTGATGCGGTCGGCAGCGATGTAGTGATTTTATGTCGCCATTAAAATACTAAATGATTTGATACCGGCGCTTAGACCTATGCTAAAATTATCCTCAGCCATCACTCTACGCAAAACACAAATAAAAATAGGTGCTTCAAAAGTGTTGGAGGGCCCCTTTAAAGATAGACAGCGCGTTTCCTCTCTGCTTGAGCATTCGACGGCCGGTCTGACAGGCAGGGGAATATTATCGAATGCGCCCTCCGAGCGACGGAGATGGCCCGGCTCGATTAATCTCTGCTTCGCGCCACGTTCGTCACCCCCGCTCGCGCGCTGTTACCCGCGGGTAGAACGTACGATGCTCTGAGGCCCTTATGAATTTGGACTTTATACGGGTCATGAGGGCTAAAGCGACGGCAAAAAGCGTCGAGACTGTCCATATAATTGCTATCGCAATAAAATCATAGTGGACACCACATGCGCGGACCTGTACCTTCCAAAAATATGCATTGTTTTTCGATCAGGAAAACAGAACGCTTGCACGCGTCAGCATAACCTTTCTTTTTCACTTACGCCCCATCTACAAGAAGGCCACTACGATCGTCGTTGTGTCCGTAAATTACTGCAGCATGGCAAAATTCCAAACAACAACCATACGTGTTACAATCAATAGACGCTTTTCAAAATTCAGCGCCACGCATCGGATGAAACCGAAAACATATTTTTCCGCCATGTTTTGTTCACCCACGGCGATGCGCGCAGCTGATACGAGTACGCGATAATCGCAACAGGCAGTTCTGACTCGCTGCAATCCCTCTTGCGTGGTTTTCTGTGTACGGATTTGACCAGTAGGCGAGCCTTGGCGATGCCGTCGTGTTGCTGTGTTCCCTTCTGCAGCCAACGGAGCGTCAGAGATAAACACGGAAACAAGGTACACGTGCGTCCGTGCGTTAGCCTATTCGCGTATTGAAGTAGTGAGTGTTTGCTTTAAAAATGCGCCAGGAGCGTACCGTCAGACGCACGACAAGTGCTAGCTCGTGCTTACATTGGACCTAGTGTAATGGGGTATGCGGTATGGCTGATAACTGCGTTCGTACCGATCGATATACTGTCCGGTTATTCGTCACCTCTTCGATAGCTGGGCCTGTACGTACGTACGGCTGGACAGCGGTGTCACACAGTGCTCTGCTCATTGCGATTAAGCTGGATATGGACTAAATTTCTGCACAGCGATTAGTTACCTTCCGCAGCTTGCGCAAAGAAGTGAACTACTATCAAGAAGTTAGATTCAGATCAGGCCCCATCGCGATCAGTCGCGACACCCTGGCGACACGATAGAAACAGTACCATACCTGTGCATTTGGAAACGCGTTTAGTTTCGTTTATTAGCACAAGCGTGCGAAGGGTTTCCTTCAATGAGTTGGGGGGGGGGGGGGGGGGGGACTTTTCGTCACAGTGAAAACGTACGCAACACTGAAGGTAAAAGCAAGCGAACAACGCATTACGATTCACCTACTTTTCGGTGAAGCATAACACCACCGCTAACCAGCGAATACGAAAAAAAAAGTGACCGTTTTATTTTCCGACCAAATCGCTGTTCGGATGGGCTTGTAAACAATCAACATTTCACAATCGGAACAGTAAGTGCTCTTTGCTAAAGCACCGGCCAGATGTGCCGCATGCACAGCGCCTCTTGCCACTTTTTAAATGCCCTGCGAGCGAACCACAGCTTACGATGCAACGCTTCCTTTACCGGTCGGCATTGCCGGTGCAGGTAATAGCTATGAAGGGCGTGCACGCAGCGTGCTTCCGCTACCACGCGCATAGCTGACAACATGCGTAAGTGGCGACCGTAGGGCCTTATAAGCACACTAAATCAGTTAAAGAACCGATAAATTGTCGAATTTTGCCGTCACACTGTTCGTACTAGTGCGAATGGGACACTACGCGTACAGTTACGTGCAGTGAGCGGCGCTGCCCGTACAGTAGACGAAAATATATACGAAAAAGCGCCGTACTGCACAGGAGATGCCACATTACAGACGACACAGGGTAACATATTTACAAGCCTGGCAGTAAAGAAGCAAAAATACAATACAAGGTCACCATGCGAACTTTGGCAACCGGGCTACACGGACCGAACACGGATCCGTGTAAGATTCGCAATGCAGCTTGTAGCTGCGCTGCGACGTGCGGCTCGAGGGGCCAGACAGGCTCTGCCTGACGCATTAGACGTCAGCACTCCTTTGAGAAAAGCTGTCGGGCATAACCGACAAGTCCGCAAGCCACTCGAGGTTCTCGCGAGGCATTGTCGACGTGCGTTGCTACTTCTTGCTGCCGCCGCCGCCACGCCTGTAGCACTGCCGCCCCGCCCGAGTGAACAAGATATGGCGGAAGAGCTCCGGACCCATGTTGCCAGACTGAATTTTCTAAAGAGTCTATTGCCAGAAAGCCTTCTTTTACAACGAAAGCTGTCATGAGATCACAACAAGGTCCGTTTTTGCGCCGTAGTTGTCCGCCGCCGCCGCCGGTGTCCGTAACTTACTATCACGCAAAATAAGAAAAAAACTAAATAATTAAAAAAATACCTATGACAGAATAAGAATCGTACCCGGGCCCTCTGCGTGGCAGCCCAGCACTTTATCACTGAGCTACGCCGGTGCTTCAAACTGCGTTGCAAACTGACCCTCTGCAGGTTTCATGTCGAGTAAGGAATCGCGTTAACATCTGTTGTAAAGCGTTTTAGAACATTAAAGTAACAACCAGGCGTCACACAATGCGAATTGCGTAACGAGTGGATCGTTCACTGCTCCAACCAATTACAAAAGCCTCAGGCATAATTCTTCATCGTCGTCAGCCACAGCATCAACAAAGTGCACATAATGCTTTACAAGTGTGTAGCGGGTACGGCTGTGCTTTCCAAAAAAATGACGAATAATGGCACAGTGGATGCTTACCCACTGCACAAAAATTATGATCATTTATGGCGCAGTGGGTACCATGCAAGGGTGCTTGTACTAGTTGCCCCAAGAGTGTTTAAAGGGACCGACAACCAATTTTTATGGTGCCTACCTTTTAGCGCAACGGAAAGCTTCTAATCACGGAATGGTAAAGTGGAAAACGCCGCCAAACATTTTTAATCAAAATTTTTCTATCTGCAGCGAATATGCAGTCGTATACTCACATGCTGCTAACAGTGAGCGCGAGAGCCGTTCGTGTTCGAGCGCGCTGGTTTACTGCGCATGCGTGCACTCCGCGCGCATGCGCCGCGGCTCGACCTGGTCCGCTGGCGGCGGTGACAGCAGCGCGGTTTCTCACCGTGGAACTCCTTTTACGTCGTAAGCAGCACAGAATTGAGCGGCGCTGGATAATAATATACATATTTTAATTTTGAAGGCTGGTGCCCATGACAGCATCAGGCTACGCGACTACGTACAGTAAATTGATCGACTCCATATTCCATAATCCAGCTTCAAGGCTCTTCCGCTAGGCTGCGCGACATGACGGTTTTTGTCACTTTTAAGCATGATTTAAAAATATAAATCCTAGTCACAACGCGAAAAGAATGCTGGAATCTGTCACTATATTTCATGGTCTTGTCATTTCTACTAGGATCTAATCACACGTTCTGGCCAGTTGTCGGTCTCTTTAAAAAGGGCTCTAGAAAGGCCGCTCTTCCAGCTTTCGCTGTGACTGTGCTGCGCGTTCCGTGCAGGCCTGGCGGCTTTTTTTTTTTTTTTGCATTTTCTTAGCTTTTCCGCAGAGCGAAAAAGAATGTTTTAGAAGCGCACTGTTGTGCGCAAGAGGTGTTCATCATGGTCTTGCTCATTCTGTCAATATTTGCTCGCACTGTTTATTTTACACCCTTTCTGTCGTTTTTGCGGCTTCGTCGATTCTGCGCAGTTCAGTTACATTAAGTCATGACACTATGTGAAATTCGTCTTTGATTTTTTTTAAAGTAGGTGTTTCAAACTCGCCTCAGCCAGCGAGCCGTATTCACGCAATTTAGTCCCACAAGGGCCGGGGCAGTGAAGAAGGTAAGAGCAGGAGGGGGGGGGGGGGGGTGTTAGTAAATTAGTCAGCAAACGTTGCCATTTCAAGGTTTGCAAGCAATCCTTTCCCATATCCCATATACGGGTCACTTCTGAAATGTATTTGCTTTGATAACGACCTCCAAAATGGCTAAAATCTGGATGCCGATTCTGAACTAAAGTTCTTGTTTCACGGTTGTTTCAACACATGGTGACCACGTGGGGTGCCTCGCGAGAACAATACGAAAACAATGATTTAGACCAGGAGTCGTCAACCTTGTGAAGTGGAGGAAGCCGACATGGCGGGGACCGCGCGACCAATCACGGAGGGGGGGGGGGGTGAAGCAGACAGAAAAAATTCGGCGAATTGGAATTGACACTAACGTAAAGAACTGGAATGGAAATGATGTTTATTACTGCGAAAGCTGTTATGAGAACACAACAAGGGCCGTTTTCGCGCCGTAGTTGTCCGCCGCCGCCACCGCCGCCCGTAACCACTATCGCGGGAAATAAGAAAAAAAAACTAAATAAATAAAAAATCCCTAGGACAAAATAGGAATCGAACCCGGGCCCTCTGCGTGGCAGCTCAGTACTCTACCAGTGAGCTACGCCAGTGCTTTTTTTTTTCTTTCATGGTATTTATTACAGATATGCGTAATATTCATCCTAGCGAACAAAATACTCAAGGGCGCCTCTACAAGCGTACATCAGGCTTTGCACCGAAAGAAGTTTCAAAAAACTAAGTTTCAAACAGCAATGTTTTCTAAGAGGAAAGCAGAGCAGTGCATTTCGTGAAAAGTGGAAACCAGTCCGGCTGGAGCTCTATCTGTTGATAAAAGTCCTTTAGCTGTAGAGCCATTTGCATAAAATGGAACCGTGATCATACAATTGGTTCCGCGTATCTGTATAAGATACAAGTTTTCCATAAACTGTGCATTCCCATTAGTAAGAGCATGTCAACAGGCACAGAATTGCCTATGGGTGGCACGATCGAGATAACGTATGCCATGAGAATTTAAATTAATTTGTTTTTTAAAAGCCCTTTGCAGGACGTCCCAATAGAGGATGGCATCTTTACAGCTGATGAAACAATGTTCTATAGTTTCTGGAACCTCGCAGAGGCGACATTTAATTGGAGATACAAAAATGCCTTTGCTGCTTAACCCGGTCTTTACGGGTAGCGTTTCTGTGTGCACTTTGTAGAACTATCTTTTGGATGTTGGCGAAATAGGCATTTTTTTTCACACGGACAAGCACGGCATCTCCAGGTAATCCATTATATAGAGAGCGCTACTATTGTGCCGGAAATAACATATCTAATACATCATTATATAGATCTTTCCTTAAGCTAGAAAACAAATAATCCGTAGAGAATCTCAATGTCAGAAAACGCACTGAATTGTACACTTCATGCATGAATCCTTGCAAATAGGGGGCGAGACCCAGTTAGCAGACACCACTAAACTTGGCAAGGCCACGGCGAGATTCACTTGCAAGAATGATCGAAGCAGCGGATGAGCACAGTCCCGAAAGTATAGAAGAAACGAGACAACAATTGTCTTACGAAGAGGTGCACCAACCCAAGACCACCTGCACAAACTGGTCTAAAGACATTGTCACGCCTCATTGGCTCATAGCTTAATGACCAAATAAAGGTAGGAAATATTCGATGAAACTTTTGAATACGCCGGTGCTTGAAACTACGTTGCAAACTGACCCTATGCAGGCTTCATGTCGGGTAAGGAATCGCGTTAACACGTGTAAAAATTGGGGGGACCCGTAAGCTTCGCCTTTAAAAGTTGAACGCGATAGCGATATCCTGTCCCTAGTCCGTACTTCAATCCCTTGGTGCACACTATGTAATGCGTAGCATGCTTTAAACCACGAGCAATTATGCGCGGTAAATGCGGGAAATGTTTTCGAAGTTGCTATTCACCCACTACGTGGTCTTAAGGGAATACGCGCAGTAACGTGTGTGCCTTTTGTAAAGGGTACACGGCTTTGAACCACAATGTCGTTATGATATTCACATCTTCTGACGCCCGATGGCTATGCACGCTTGTACCACGCAATATTACTGCAATATTACATGTTGTATTGTGACGCCTGTATACAGGAGGCGCGTGTTTGCAAAGCATGAAAGTTATTTTCACTGCAATTCCAAGCAGAGGAAGTTATTTTATATGTAATCACAAGCAGAAGCGTGGCTGCGTGGTAGAACACCTGCTTGCCACGCACACGATCCGGGTTCGATCCTCATTAGGCCACGGAAATTTTTATTATTTATTTCATTTGCATCTTTCTCGATTTTTCGGTCACGGACAAGATGATGATTTTTCGCTCACAACCAACGACGCCGCCGCCGCCGACGCCGCAATTTTTGCGAAACGAGCTCTTTAACGCTATCGCGTTAATAAAGTGTTTTAGATTAGCAAAGTAACAACCAGGCGTCACACAATGCGAAATGCGTAATGAGTGGATTGTTCAATGCTCCAACCCATTACAAAAGCCTCGGGAATAATTCTTCGTCGTCGTCAGCCACAGCATCAACAAAGTGAACATAATGCATTACAAGTGTGTGCGGGTACCGCGCTTTTCCGAAGAATCGGGAATAATGGCACAGTAGACGCTTCCCCACTACACAAAAATTATGATGATTTATAGCATAGTGGGTGCCATGCAAGTGTGCTGGTACCCACTACGCAGACAGATGCTGGTACCCACTACCCGACCGATGTATCAAGAGTGTTTAAAAAAGTCCTTGTCGCCGCCGAGTTGCCTACGCTTAAACACGGAATTTTTTTCAATTGCGGGCGTAGTCGGGGAGCCTGGTTCGTAGCCTCCTGCTTTGCAGCAGCTCGCTTGGGAAGCGGCCGTCTTCCAGTGGCGTAGATCTGTAACTGAGCATGCCCAGCCAGAAGTCGTCGTGATTTTCTTGCGTCTTTTTCATGATCCGTTTTACTATTTGGACCCCTTTTTCCGCTAATCCATTCTACTGCGGAAAGCCAGGTCTTTATGTCACGTTCCTGAAGTAGTACCTGGATGCAAAGGTAACAAACTCATGAGGGGCGAACTGAGGGCCATTGTCGCTGCAATCTTCGACTGGGATTCCATATCGCTAAAAAATAAAGCTCAATTTTGCAATGACCGTGCTAGACGTGGTATCGCTCAGTTTTTCCACCTCCGGGAAGTTGGACTGCGCATCGAAAACACACAAGTACGAGCTGGTACAGAGTTGGGGTACAAAGATATCTACCCCAACTCTGTACCAAGCGTGATCTGGCGTGGGTCTAGGCATAAAATGCTCGCTATGTTGCTTATATGCGTACTTTCAGCATACAGCGCAGCTCTACCATATTTTCGATGTCTGCGTTAAGTACGAGCCAGAAAATAAATCACCGGGCTTGTGTCTTGCATTTGTTTACACCCAAGTGTCCCTCATGTATAAGTTGAAGCATTTCTTCCCTCATACACTTTGGAACAACTACTTTGGCTCCTTTCAACAACACTCCCTCTATCAGAGACAGCTCAGCAGCGAAAGGTTTCATGCAGACATCAATGTTGCCCCTGCCTCTGATGTAGCAAATCACTTTTTTCAAGTCAGGGTCGCTTGCAGTTGTGGCAACTAAGCGATCCAGTGTTTTTCTGCTTACCAAGTCAGAGACTGCACCAACTGCGTGAACCTCTATTTTTTCGGTTGAGCCACTCGTGTCCTGGAGTTGGTTGATGGGCGACGACCTGGAGAGAATGTCGGCCAGCAGCAGTTCCTTCCCTGGTACAAATTCAAGCACATAATCGCAGTTCAGTAAGCGCAGGAAGAAACGCTGAAGACCAGGTGGCATATAACCGATTCCTTTGGATGCAATGGCTATCAGTGGGCGGTGATCTGTAGGACTATCTTGTGCCCGTATACGAAATGATGAAATTTCTCACACCCGAACGTTATGCCCATCGCCTCTTTCTCAATTTGTGAGTACCTTTATTCAGTTTCATCAGAGTCCTTCAATGCTTTTCTGGTCACGAAACTCCGCCCGTAGTTTCATACAGGGACAGAAGCCGCCGCTAGGATCGCCGCGGTCAACGGGGGGGGGCATCCGTGCGCGCGCGCTGCTCTCGGCTGAATGCTGTGCCGGTTCAAGGCAATGGTTTATCTTGCCCCAAACCGCAATAATTCAACTACCACTCATACTTCACCTAACATACAATGGGGGGTGAAAAACTTACTTTCGTGTATTTTTTTAAGATATCAGGGCTGCGATGGATTCGTGTTGAACGCAGCAATATTCGCTGCATGTGTTGTTCCAGCGCGGTTCCTTACCTCAGGCAGCGGAGCGCGAGAGTATTTATTCAGGCACGCGATATTTACTTACACGTCTGACACTGCACAAGGCTAATAAACCCACCAACTGGCAAAATGAAGTCCCACAGCGAAAGTTGAGCCAGTGCCGAACGCGCTATTTACAATCAGGCCACCTACGCCGGGGTACATTGCCGCATTACAAAAAAAAAATCTCTCTGGGAGGCGGCCCTCCAAAGCTCGGTGCTGAACGACCAGCTCTGGGCCGTCCGGCAGGCCGAGGATGCCGCCTGAGTCCAGGGACTCTGAGCCGCCACCTGAAGCCACCAAGAACAAACTGCCGGCCTATTCTGTAAAATAAAGTCTTTTCTCTCTCTATATTCCTGTGTTTACTGTTTATAAAAGCTAACTTCACTCCGCTGCGCCGCTTAACACGCACACATATGGCAACACTTGAAATCGGGAATGACGAAGCTTTCGCAAGGTAACGTCCGTGTGCAGCATCAATACAAGCTGATCTCTAGGGTCTATAGCCTAGCCTTAACTCTGAGCTTGCAACCACGTTCTGTTCATTTTCGACGTGTAACTTCGACAACTACATGTTACGTGGACAATATTGCACGAGCGAAAGTGTGTCGCACTTTACATTGTGCAGCGTCGCAAGGGCACTCGGGTATGGTGGATCCTTCACAAATCATAACGCGCGTTACTTTGACTGCTAGATGGACTAAGTTTGCACCACGTTTTGCAACAATTTCTTGATGAAGACTGCTCACTCGGTACACTTGATTAAATGAAACGAAGCCATGTTTCTCTAATCTAGAGAAAATAAGCTCATGTGTTCACAAGCAGAACTCTGTTGCGCTTTCGATTGATTTGGAACGTGAAAAACGCAATATGGGCGAAATATACAAAAAAGTGTCAAGCTGAGGAAGCATTAACGCTTATCGAGTCCATACTTTTTCATAATTGCTTATTTCAATGCATATGATTAAGAACATCGCACTGTTTAGCCGCTAATTTACAGTAAACAAAGCAAGAATGCTATGATTTATTCGAATAAGAAAGAGAAACAATTCTGGAAAATAACCTCAGAAAACGGGAAGCTATGAACGAAACTTTTTCTAGCATAGAAAAACTCTGTGCAAGGCCAGTAAATGAAGGCAGCAATCTATTGAAAAATAAAGAAAAAAAAACAAGGCGAACTGATGTAAATTTAAAAAATAAGATAGACTATAGTTGACATTGAGTCAATGGAAATAAACAAAACACTTTTACCAACCGCAAACAAGAAAAGAATGCAAAGCACCGAATAAACTGGCAAGAACATGAAGGAAACAGCTCCGACCGGCAACTTGCCTTCTCGCGTTACAAAGACGCATTTTTCTCCGTTTACTATGAAGTCGACAGTCCGAATAACGTCGGTGGCGTCAAAATCTTTCTCGCACACTCTAATGTGTTCAAAATCGAAGGTAAATCCAACAGCTTCTTCTCGCGGTTTTGCACGTTCCCATTCATCCATCTCATCGCCGTCCCTAGGCAAACTAAACGACACCTATCCGCTCGTACATCTGTAGTCGGAGTGACAACCCTGTACGCAGTATATCTTGGGCATCGTCACACACGTATACCATCCGGGTCCTTGCATACAATTCTCACAGCCGTCAGTCGCACAAATTTAGAAAAACGGGCCCTCCGCTGCGAGCGAAGTGACCTTTGCGCGCTCTGTAACCTAAACGCAATATACCCGGCGAAAGCACACGACGTAAAACCGCCCCCCATCCCCCCCAATCCAAGATAAGCGCGCTCGCGGGCAAAGGCGGCTACGCACTGCAGGCCGAAGTGCAAGTCGGGGTGTTGGGGAGCCAGCGCGTCGCAACGAGTGGGGCGTCGAGCGCGCGCTTTGCGCCATCTCGCTCATTAGCTCGTAGGGCAGAGAACACGCTGATATTCCCCCCCCGAGACCTGCGTACCGCCAGCGGCGAATGGCGTATATAAATAGCTCGCCGTTAGTATGCTGTAGCATGTGCGCTTCTGTGGCGTAGCTGTTAGCATCGCGCGCTGCGGAGCGAGCGGTCACACGTTCGATTCCACGCGTCAGAAAATATTTTTCTGAATTATTTTCTTCGTGGCTTTTATATATATATATGTATATATATATATATATATATATAGATATATATATATGTGTGTGTGTGTGTGTGTGTGTGTGTGACGGTTCACGGGTGAATGGGGGGAAAGGAAGATGAGGAAGACGATGAGTTAGATTAAACTGGTGTTCTGACTGACGCCATGTCTCGTCCGTTTCAGTAAGTCGACAGGATCTACCTCAACAGCATCATGAGCCCACCAAAGAAGATGATCAGCCTGCCGAAATACACCGGAGCTGAAGAAGACGTCCCTGTGGACAAGTGGTTGCGTCTCTTCGAAACGAAAGCGAGCAACACTACCTGGTCCGAACGAGATCGCATCGACTGCATCAGCGAGTACCTGGAAGGTGAGGCATTCCGCTGGTACCTCACCGAGATTTTCGACTCCGAAGATTCGTGGGAAGGCGTCAAAACAAGCATGATAGCGTGATTTGCTGCCCCCCGTCAGTGACCCCTTCCGCCAATTCATACACTGCAGACTCAAAAGAGAGCAGCGCATCAGGTACTATTACGAAGAGAAGACGCGCCTTGGTCGCCTTGCGGAGTTGAAGGACGCTCACATAGTGTCAGGCTTGACCGACGGTGTACCTGAGGAGATCGAAAGGCGCCTCGCTGGAATGACGCTCGCCACCCCGGCCAAGTGGCTTGCTGCTGCGCTCCAAGTGGAAGACTCTGTCCAGAGAGATGCTTCCCAACGCTCGTCGAAGCGGCAGCTCGTGCAACCGGAGCCTCATCCTACGCGACGATGGACTGCAGGATCGATGCGCACGCCTCGCAGTGAGTGCCGATAGTGTGCATCTGCTGGTTTGCCAAATCAGTTTCACTGGCACAATGAGTGCCCTCGTCGTGAAATGGTGTCTGCTCTATAGCTGACGACCAGGGAAACGAAGAGGGCGGCCCAAAGCTGCACTAATACGTTTTGGTGCACTTGTGAACGGACACTTGGTGAACGCAACTCTGGATACAGGAGCCACTATTACCGGTATCAGTGACGTTGTGTTCAGAGAACTCAAGCTGCAATCGCTCAAGGATCCATGCATCAGTGTCCAACAAGTCACCTCAATGACAAAAACTTTAAGCCGCGTACACATACAATTGGAAATAGGGAAGATAAAGCGGGCAGTCCAAGCACACGTTCTCCAAGGCATGAAGACTGAATTCTTGCTAGGCCTGGACAACGCCTCCTTTTTCAACCTTTCGCTCAACTTGAATACCATGACTTTGCTTCAAGACGACGAAGCTCTACGCAACCCCTTTGAAAATCAAAAGTGTGTCTTCAGTGCTAGTACAACCCCGCTCCAGTCCGTTGACGTCACGCACCTTTCACCGTCGCAACAAGCTGCTTTGAGAGATGTGCTTCACAGTTACGAGGACATTTTCTCAAAGTCTCAGATGGACTTCGGATGTATTGCGGATGAACGACATCGCATTGTCCTCAGCAACAACGTCCCTATTCACAGACCACCGTATCGATGCTCCCCAGCAGACAAAGAGGAAATTGTCAGGCAAGTGGACTTGCTTCTGAAGCGAGGCGTGGTGCGTCCCTCTTTTTCACCATACGCAGCTCCTGTCATTCTTGCGGAGAAAAAAGGCGAAGGGCGTACGCGTTTATGCATTGATTATCGAAAGCTTAATGCTGTCACTGTGCCCGACTACCAACCTATTCCGCGCATAGATGATGTGCTGGACTACCTGGGAAAATCAAAATATTTTTTCTACATTGGATATTACCTCAGGCTATTGGCACGTCAAAATGAACCCAGAGGACATCCCAAAAACAGCTTTCGTCACGCCAAACGGCCATTATGAATGGCTTGTTATGCCGTTCGGTTTGAGAAATGCTTCCGCTACCTTCGAAAGAGCTGTAAAATCAGTGATCAGAAAACATAACTTGAAAAATGTCGTTAATTACTTTGATGATATCGTAGTCTTCTCCGACACATTTTCTGAGCACCTACTGTACCTACAAGCTCTACTGCAAGCGGGTGGTTCCACGAGAGATCGAACATGCATGTCCGGTCGATATTTTTGTTTGGTCTGGGTTTTTTATATGTTATGCGGGCACATTAAGAGGGCACGGAACCGAAACTTTTATTTCCGAAAAACGCTCCGAGCGCGAGAAAAAAAATATTTGAAGGTGGCGGCGCGGGCGTCTTGTTTTTGCTCACCGCAATATTTTTGGATTTCGCGGCCGAATTTAATGCGAACTGTAAAAGTGGCATCGAAAATTTTTTGTGTCAGTTTTATTCGGCAGTACTGTGAACTACATCCATGCTTTTTTGATGCTGTGCTCCAAACGGAAAAAATTTAAAAAAATGGCAAACACGGCCCAAATCGAAAATGTTTGCTAAGTTTGATGCGTCTTCGCCCGTTTGCTATTGAACGCAGAAACTTCAAAACTGTGTCACAAATAGTTAAAGGCCTTTAAAATGTTTCTGCGAAAGATCATTTTTTCTACAAGCAGCGTAAAAAAAAGAAAAAAATAGTTAAAAAAGCAAGCTTTTTTCAAAAAGGCCCATTTTCAAAAAACAAAATAAAAAAAAACCCGGTCTCAATTTTGACGAAAATTTTTTATCGAAGAGCGCTTATGTCAGTCAATGCACGGTTTCAATATCATATGTCCTCATTTGCTTCGTTAACGAGATATAACGGGCCAAAGTGACCGTTGCTGTGTGTTCTCACTTCAGTACCTTGGATGGTTGTTATCAGCTTGCATTGTGCGTAAATCTACGGTACTAATTATTTTGCTGCAGCGAAACTTCACTCTAGTGGCCTGTCTTAAGAAAAAATGTATTCTCAGATTTTATTTGTGTCTAGCGTGTGCGGGATGGGCTGCTTCCGTTCTTTGAAGGACTACGCGTACACAGTTTGCAGCCTGCAACCTCGCCTACAAGCATCAGAAGAAAGGTGGACGCACCTGTTCAACTTATTAATCGCTTCATGTTCCTCAAGAAATGCTTGGTCTACCTCATCGCGGTTCTCTGATGTAGACAGGTTTTCCATAAGACGTGCAAGGCAATGCCAGCAGACCTCTGTCTGAATATTCTCATCATATGTGGCAGTATGGTTGAAAGCTAGGCTATTTGGTGACTGATCATTGTACCTATATGGTGAAGTAGCGCAATTTAGACAGGGACAGAGAGGACAAGAAGGGGCCAAGGAGGTAGCAAGTGTCGTGTCCTTCTTGTCCTCTCTGTCCCTGTCTAAATTGCGCTACTTCACCATATAGGTACAATGATATGTGGCAGTGGCCTCCACAGGTAGGCAACAACAGAAACAGTAAGCGTGGTTTACCGACCATTCAAACTTGG
>JALIZH010029429.1:0-16626 GCA_030522465.1 Rhipicephalus appendiculatus | reverse complement strand
GCGTTATAGCAGTGTTGGCGTAATCTGTCCTTCAGGCATCGTTTAGTCTGCCTAATATTCCCGCATGATTACGAAAACTTGTTGAAGACACAGCACACACAATCACCAAATGTAACGTGCTTTTTTAAAGGCGCTGATATAATTATACAGATCAGGGGGATCACCATCAAGCTTTACAGTGTGCCGCTATAAGAATCCCCTCGCTGAAAGCTTATTTCTCGCGTTATAGCAGTGTTGGTGTAATCTGTCCTTCAGGCATCGTTTAGTCTGCCTAATATTCCCGCATGATTACGAAAACTTGTTGGAGACACAGCACACACAATCACCAAATGTAACGTGGTTTTTTAAAGGCGCTGATATAATTATCCAGATCAGGGGATCACCATCAAGCTTTACAGTGTGCCGCTATAAGAATCCCCTCGCTGAAAGCTTATTTCTCGCGTTATAGCAGTGTTGGTGTAATCTGTCCTTCAGGCATCGTTTAGTCTGCCTAATATTCCCGCATGATTACGAAAACTTGTTGGAAGACACAGCACACAGAATCTCCAAATGTAACGTGGTTTTTTAAAGGCGCTGATATAATTATCCAGATCAGGGGATCACCATCAAGCTTTACAGTGTGCCGCTATAAGAATCCTCTCGCTGAAAGCTTATTTCTCGCGTTATAGCAGTGTTGGTGTAATCTGTCCTTCAGGCATCGTTTAGTCTGCCTAATATTCCCGCATGATTACGAAAACTTGTTGGAGACACAGCACACAGAATCTCCAAATGTAACGTGGTTTTTTAAAGGCGCTGATATAATTATCCAGATCAGGGGATCACCATCAAGCTTTACAGTGTGCCGCTATAAGAATCCCCTCGCTGAAAGCTTATCTCTCGCGTTATAGCAGTGTTGGTGTAATCTGTCCTTCAGGCATCGTTTAGTCTGCCTAATATTCCCGCATGATTACGAAAACTTGTTGGAGACACAGCACACAGAATCTCCAAATGTAACGTGGTTTTTTAAAGGCGCTGATATAATTATACAGATCAGGGGATCACCATCAAGCTTTACAGTGTGCCGCTATAAGAATCCTCTCGCTGAAAGCTTATTTCTCGCGTTATAGCAGTGTTGGCGTAATCTGTCCTTCAGGCATCGTTTAGTCTGCCTAATATTCCCGCATGATTACGAAAACTTGTTGAAGACACAGCACACACAATCACCAAATGTAACGTGCTTTTTTAAAGGCGCTGATATAATTATACAGATCAGGGGATCACCATCAAGCTTTACAGTGTGCCGCTATAAGAATCCCCTCGCTGAAAGCTTATCTCTCGCGTTATAGCAGTGTTGGTGTAATCTGTCCTTCAGGCATCGTTTAGTCTGCCTGATATTTGCGCATGTTTACGAAAATTTGTTGACGTCACAGCACACAGAATCTCCAAATGTAACGTGGTTTTTTTGAAGGCGCTGATATAACTATACAGATCAGGGGGATCACCATCAAGCTTTAGAGTGTGCCGCTATAAGAATCCCCTCGCTGAAAGCTTATCTCTCGCGTTATAGCAGTGTTGGTGTAATCTGTCCTTCAGGCATCGTTTAGTCTGCCTAATATTCCCGCATGATTACGAAAACTTGTTGAAGACACAGCACACACAATCACCAAATGTAACGTGGTTTTTTAAAGGCGCTGATATAATTATACAGATCAGGGGATCACCATCAAGCTTTACAGTGTGCCGCTATAGGAACCTTCCCGCTGAAAGCTTATTTTTTGCGTTATAGCACTGTTCGCGTAATCTGTCCTTCAGGCATCGTTTAGTCTGCCTAATATTCCCGCATGATTACGAAAACTTGTTGTCGACACAGCACAGACAATCGCCAAATATAACGTTGTTTTTTAAAGGCGCTGATATAACTATACAGATCAGGGGATCACCATCAAGCTTTACAGTGTGCCGCTATAAGAATCCTCTCGCTGAAAGCTTATTTCTCGCGTTATAGCAGTGTTGGCGTAATCTGTCCTTCAGGCATCGTTTAGTCTGCCTAATATTCCCGCATGATTACGAAAACTTGTTGAAGACACAGCACACACAATCACCAAATGTAACGTGGTTTTTTAAAGGCGCTGATATAATTATACAGATCAGGGGATCACCATCAAGCTTTACAGTGTGCCGCTATAAGAATCCTCTCGCTGAAAGCTTATTTCTCGCGTTATAGCAGTGTTGGCGTAATCTGTCCTTCAGGCATCGTTTAGTCTGCCTAATATTCCCGCATGATTACGAAAACTTGTTGAAGACACAGCACACACAATCACCAAATGTAACGTGGTTTTTTAAAGGCGCTGATATAATTATACAGATCAGGGGATCACCATCAAGCTTTACAGTGTGCCGCTATAAGAATCCTCTCGCTGAAAGCTTATTTCTCGCGTTATAGCAGTGTTGGTGTAATCTGTCCTTCAGGCATCGTTTAGTCTGCCTAATATTCCCGCATGATTACGAAAACTTGTTGAAGACACAGCACACACAATCACCAAATGTAACGTGGTTTTTTAAAGGCGCTGATATAATTATACAGATCAGGGGATCACCATCAAGCTTTACAGTGTGCCGCTATAAGAATCCTCTCGCTGAAAGCTTATTTCTCGCGTTTAGCAGTGTTGGCGTAATCTGTCCTTCAGGCATCGTTTAGTCTGCCTAATATTTGCGCATGTTTACGAAAATTTGTTGACGTCACAGCACACAGAATCTCCAAATGTAACGTGGTTTTTTTTGAAGGCGCTGATATAACTATACAGATCAGGGGATCACCATCAAGCTTTACAGTGTGCCGCTATAAGAATCCCCTCGCTGAAAGCTTATCTCTCGCGTTATAGCAGTGTTGGTGTAATCTGTCCTTCAGGCATCGTTTAGTCTGCCTAATATTCCCGCATGATCACGAAAACTTGTTGAAGACACAGCACACACAATCACCAAATGTAACGTAGTTTTTTAAAGGCGCTGGTATAGCTATACACATCAGGGCATCACAATCAAGCTTTACAGTGTGCCGCTATAAGAATCCCCTCGCTGAAAGCTTATCTCTCGCGTTATAGCAGTGTTGGTGTAATCTGTCCTTCAGGCATCGTTTAGTCTGCCTAATATTCCCGCATGATCACGAAAACTTGTTGAAGACACAGCACACACAATCACCAAATGTAACGTGGTTTTTTAAAGGCGCTGTTATAGCTATACACATCAGGGCATCACAATCAAGCTTTACAGTGTGCCGCTATAAGAATCCCCTCGCTGAAAGCTTATCTCTCGCGTTATAGCAGTGTTGGTGTAATCTGTCCTTCAGGCATCGTTTAGTCTGCCTAATATTCCCGCATGATCACGAAAACTTGTTGAAGACACAGCACACACAATCACCAAATGTAACGTGGTTTTTTAAAGGCGCTGTTATAGCTATACACATCAGGGCATCACAATCAAGCTTTACAGTGTGCCGCTATAAGAATCCCCTCGCTGAAAGCTTATCTCTCGCGTTATAGCAGTGTTGGTGTAATCTGTCCTTCAGGCATCGTTTAGTCTGCCTAATATTCCCGCATGTTAGTTAGTTAGTTAGTTAGTTAGTTTGGTTTTTTATGGCGCAAAAGCAGCTGAGGCTATGCTGCGCCAGACACAAGACGTTAAGGAATGGACGCTGAAATGATGAACTTTTAAAGCTTATTCAACAAATTACATTCTTTCAGGAAGCTTAGCACGTCAGGCAGAGGTACTATAGGGTCATCTCCTAAAAACAAAGCAGGGTGTAAAGGTACGTGTTGTTTGTATAGTTTGCTGAAATGTTTTTGTCTCTGTGTTTCAATGTTGGGACATGTGATTAGGATATGCATAAGTGTTAACGGTTCTTGGCATTTTTCACACGTTGGTTGTTCTTCCTTTGCGAGCAAAAAGTTGTGTGTCAAGTGTGTGTGTCCAATGCGAAGTCGGCATAATATAACTTCGATAAACCGTTGTTGGTGACGGTCGGTCTTCCATTCACCGAGTATGGGTTTCACCATGTGGAGCTTGTTATTCGTGCATGTGTCCCACTGTTGTTGCCATTTCGCTAGTAGAGCTAGACGAATTGTTCTCTGGATGTCTTTAAGGGGAATTTTCACATTGTCTACTGTTTTGTGGGCTGCCAATGAAGCGTATTTATCTGCTCTTTCGTTTCCAGGTATCCCAACATGACTTGGGACCCAGCAGAAACGGATGGAAACTGCCTGGCTGTTTAAATATACCATGTTTAAAATGTCACCCACTAATGGCTCACATTCGGATTTTATATGTAGTGCTTTTAGTGCGCTTAGTGAGTCGGTGTATATGATTGCTTTCTTGTATTTGGCAGCGATGATTTTCCGCACTGCTTCACTCAAAGCATAAGCTTCAGCTGAAAAAATGGAAAAACTACGAGGTACTCTCACAGACACTGCACTTTCCGCTGTCGCGATCCCAATACCCACATGGTTTTCTGTTTTTGAGCCATCTGTGTAAAATTCTTCGTAATCCCTATATTCGTGCTGAAGTGTATGGAATTCTTGAATTATGTGTTCTGGTGGAGTGCTTTTTTTGTTGAAACGGCTTAGTGAAAATTCGCAAAGCTGTGACAGGTCGAACCATGGCGGCAGTCTTGGTGGTTTAGTAGCGACGTGTAGTGCTCCTTCAGGGATAGCATAAATGTGGCAATGTTCCTCGAAGCGCAGGACAAGTGGTTTGATTAGGTTTGGTTTGTTAATGTAGTGTAAGCGTGAATTACACTTTGTGACAATGTCGTAGCAGATGTGTTCAGGTGACGACCTTATTCTTAAAACATATGACAAGGTTAGTAATGCTCTTCGATGACACAGAGAAGGCTCGTTGCATTCTACGTATAGACTTTGCACAGGTGATGTTCGGTAAGCACCACTAGATAGACGTAGGCCGAGATTGTGCACAGGGTCAAGACGCCGAATGTAAGACCCCCGCGCCGATCCGTAGATGACACAACCATAATCTAAAATACTGCGCACGATGGAACGGTAGATGCGCAGCAGGCAGAGTCGATCGGAACCCCACTGTTTATGGGATAACACCTTCAGAAGGTTGAGTGCTCTATTAGCCTTAACTTTTAGTGCGTTTATATGGGAAAGGAAGTTGAGTTTTTGGTCAAATGTAACTCCTAAGAATTTGTATTCTTGTTTTACCGGAATTTCCGTGTTGTTTAGTTTAAGAGCAGGGTCAGGGTACAATCCACGTTTTTGCGTGAAAAGAACTGCGGTAGTTTTTTGTGCCGAGAAACGAAAACCGTTTTGGCCAGCCCATTTCGTAAGCTTATTGATTGTTATTTGCAGTTGCCTTTCACAGGATGATAGGCTGGAGGCCCGACAGGCGATCTGAAGATCGTCAACGTATACGGAGTGCATGACTGTGGGAGGTATGACCTTGTTGATGGAGTTCATTTTGACTATGAAGAGTGTTGTACTCAAAATGCAACCTTGTGGCACGCCATTTTCTTGGACAAATACTCGAGAGAGTACTGTGCCGAGACGTACTTGAAATGTTCTGTTAGAGAGGAAATCACATAAGCAGTTTAGCATTCTTCCACGAATCCCCATGTCTGCAAGGTCTCTAAGAATCCCGTATCGCCACGTCGTGTCATATGCCTTCTCTAAGTCGAAGAAAACTCCGAGACAGTACTGTTTGTGTAGAAATGCATCTCGTATTTCGTGTTCCAGTCTGACGAGATGGTCAGTGGTAGAACAGCCTTTTTTGTATCCACACTGGTGTGAGTCTATAAGCTGTGTTGATGTAAGAATGAAGGTGAGTCTTATGTTTATAATGCTCTCGTATGTTTTTGCCAGACAACTTGTTAATGCAATCGGCCTGTAGTTGCTCGGGGATGTTGGGGGGTTTACCAGGTTTTAAGAGAGGTATGACTATCGCATTTTTCCAGTCCTCAGGCATTATGCCGGATTCCCATATTTTGTTGAAGAATTGGAGAAGAGCCTCCGCCGATGCTTGGGACAGGTGCGCCAACATTGTGTAGTGTACCCGGTCAGGCCCTGTTGCCGTTTTTTTACCGGCGGAAAGTACCCTATTTAATTCGTGTAGTGTGAGAGGATGGTTGTAACATTCATCTGAGGCGCTAGCAGTGGGGAGTTTTTGTTTTTCAGCCGTTTCTTTGTACTTAAGGAATGCATCGGTGTAATTCGCTGAGCATGATACATCGTAAAAGTGTTCGCCTAAAAGGTTGGCCTGGTCTTCTAGTGTTGTTTGTGTGTCTGGACTTGTAAGCAGTGGTATTGTGTATGATGAGTATTCTCCTCTGAACTTCCTCACCTGATCCCAGATATGTTTAGATGTGGCTGAACTATTAATGGATGATATGTATTTGTGCCAAGAACTCTTTTCTGCCTGCCTTCGGATGTATCGTGCTTTGGCTTTTGCCTGTTTAAAACTTATGAGGTTGCTATAAGTCGGGTACCTTCGTAGGGTTCCCCATGCCTTGTTTTGCTGTTTTTTGGCTTCGGTGCACTCATCTGTCCACCAAGGATTTAACTTTTTGCGCACAATGCCAGATGATTGGGGTATCGCCTTTTCCGCCGCTGAGATGATAGCGTCAATGAACTTTCTATTGAGTTCCTGAACAGAAAGTTCGGGTGAGAAAATGTGCTCGAGCTTTGCGTGATGCGTAAAAAGCTGCCAGTTTGCGAGTTGCAATTTCCACCGGCGTGGCTTAGTGGCGAGTGTTTGATACGATGGCATGAGTTCGATGATGGCGGGTTGGTGGTCGCTACCATATGATTTTCCAAGGACTTCCCATTTAAAATCGGTGAACAGACTTGGTGAGCAGAGAGCGAGATCTAAACAACTAAAAGTGCGTGATGTTGGCGAAAAATATGTAAAAGCACCCGAGTTTAAAAGGCAGATATCGTTTGATAAAACGAAATCTTCAACGATCTGCCCTCTTGCATCAGTTTTGTCGCTACCCCAAAGGGTAGAATGAGCATTAAAATCCCCAACTAAAATAAATGGTTTTGGTAACTGTTCCACTAGATTTTCTAAGTTTTTAGTGGTGAAAAGGGTGTGCGGTGGAATATACAGCGAGCAGATGGTGATGGTTTTGTATGATAGAATGGTGACGGCTACGGCCTCGAAAGATGTGTTCATTTGGACATCTCGCGTGGGAATGCTGCCCTGCACAACTATGGCTACTCCTCCCGAAAGACGGTTGCAATGTTCGCGGTCCTTTCGGGCAACTGTAAAGCCCTTTAGGAAATGGTCATGTTTTGCACCAAGATTTGTCTCTTGGAGGCAAAAAGCCACTGGTGAGAACTTGTTGATGATGTCCTTTATGTCACCTAAATTATGAATTAAACCTCTACAATTCCAATGTACGATAAAAGCCATGATGAAGTGAAGTTAAGCAAATGTACTTGTGGGGATTGTTCGGATAAAACTAAGTATGATAGGTGACATTATTAAGAACTGAGACTACAGACGAATGCGATAACCATTTTGGTTATCGCTTGCTTTTCATGGTTATTGGTACCTTTTCCTGTTTGGCGCGCTCCAGGGAGCGCTTGTCCTTCGGTGTCGTTGACACCGAGGTCTTCGGATCGACCTCCATCGCCTTGCCAGAGGCGCTGGAAGATCGAGAGCTCGGCGCTGAGACGCGAGTCTCAGGCCTTGGCGTTCGATTGATTTTAGGGCCCAGCGAGACCGGAGTCTGCGGGCCCTTTGAGGTGGATGGAGCAGCAGACGCTGCTTCCATCAAGGGGGGCGGAAGGAGTTGCAACCGGACCACTTTGTGTGGACCCGGAGGACATTTCAGGCCTTTGTGACGCTGCCCCCGACTGCGTCACATCGGCGTAACTTCTCTGGAAAAGGTGAGATAACCGTTTCCGCGCTTCGTAAAACGATATCTTTTCATTGATGGTTAAAGCTATGATTTCTTTTTCATTTTTCCAGAATGGGCATGACCGGGAATACGCTGGGTGATCTCCCTTACAGTTGACGCAAAGTGGCGATGAAGTGCAATTTTCGGAAGTGTGATCGTTGGCGCTGCATTTGGCGCATGTTTCCTTTCCTCTGCATGTGTGGGATGCGTGACCGAATCTTTGGCATTTAAAACAGCGTCTGGGGTTGGGGATGTACGGTCTGACATTGATTTTCACATACCCAGCCACAAGAGAGGTGGGCATTTCACTTGTACCAAAGGTAAGTATGACATGTTTTGTGGGGATTTCCTGGTCGTTGCGGCGGATGACTATTCTTTGAACTTTTATCACTCCTTGGTCTTGAAAACCCTCAAGGAGCTCTTCGTCACTTAGGCTCAAGAAGTCGTCTTCGGATATTACTCCCCTGCTGGTGTTCAGGGACCTGTGGACAGAAATTGTGACTGTTGCTTCACCAATACTGGATAATTCGGATAGTTTCGGCACTTGCTCTTTTTCAGTTAGTTCGAGTAGGATGTCACCGCTTGACATTTTTGAGGCTCTGTACGTCGGTCCGATCTTATCTTTGATGCATTTGGCCACCAAAATGGGGACAGCTTTCTTGCGGGTGTGTTTTCACTGTGAATGACGTGGTACTTTGGGAACGTTGCTGTATTCTGTGTGGAGAAGTGAAAAGTTTCCTCGGTGCGGCCTCTTTTACGAGACCGATCAATGGTGGTGGATACTTGAGAAGCCATAAAAAAATTTGTGTGTTCGGCAACAGCGCCGACCACCCACCACGGAGCCCAACAAGGGGACGCGGCTGGACTTGTGAACAAGCCTGCACGACGCCAGTCGTACGCTGTCACTATAACCTAATATACATACCAAAGACTGGATATGATACACAAGGTTAACCCTCGCCGCCAGGAAAACTAGAAGTAAATGGAAAGAGGAGAAGACAGGAAAGATTGAAAGAGAGAGAAAGACGAAGGTGAGGGGAGAGAGAGACAGGAAAAGGCGACTGCCGATTTCCCCTGGGTGGGTCAGCCCAGGGGTGCCGTCTACGTGAAGCCGAGGCCAAAGGGGTGTGTTGCCTCCGCCGGGGGGCCTTAAAGGTCCAATCACCCGGCGTCGGCTCAACCCCCAGGATCCCCTTTTCCCCGGACACGGCTCAGCCACGCACGGCTAGGCGTGGGAGGAGGTTGAAACCCCCCCGTTAGCTCGGGTCCGTGGTGTCGCCACACACCAAACGCCTGCTCGCGCAGACGCCCCTGCGGGGATATTCCCGCATGATCACGAAAACTTGTTGAAGACACAGCACACACAATCACCAAATGTAACGTGGTTTTTTAAAGGCGCTGGTATAGCTATACACATCAGGGCATCACAATCAAGCTTTACAGTGTGCCGCTATAAGAATCCCCTCGCTGAAAGCTTATCTCTCGCGTTATAGCAGTGTTGGTGTAATCTGTCCTTCAGGCATCGTTTAGTCTGCCTAATATTCCCGCATGATCACGAAAACTTGTTGAAGACACAGCACACACAATCACCAAATGTAACGTGGTTTTTTAAAGGCGCTGTTATAGCTATACACATCAGGGCATCACAATCAAGCTTTACAGTGTGCCGCTATAAGAATCCCCTCGCTGAAAGCTTATCTCTCGCGTTATAGCAGTGTTGGTGTAATCTGTCCTTCAGGCATCGTTTACTCTGCCTAATATTCCCGCATGATCACGAAAACTTGTTGAAGACACAGCACACACAATCACCAAATGTAACCTGGTTTTTTAAAGGCGCTGTTATAGCTATACACATCAGGGCATCACAATCAAGCTTTACAGTGTGCCGCTATAAGAATCCTCTCGCTGAAAGCTTATCTCTCGCGTTATAGCAGTGTTGGTGTAATCTGTCCTTCAGGCATCGTTTAGTCTGCCTAATATTCCCGCATGATCACGAAAACTTGTTGAAGACACAGCACACACAATCACCAAATGTAACGTGGTTTTTTAAAGGCGCTGTTATAGCTATACACATCAGGGCATCACAATCAAGCTTTACAGTGTGCCGCTATAAGAATCCCCTCGCTGAAAGCTTATCTCTCGCGTTATAGCAGTGTTGGTGTAATCTGTCCTTCAGGCATCGTTTAGTCTGCCTAATATTCCCGCATGATCACGAAAACTTGTTGAAGACACAGCACACACAATCACCAAATGTAACGTGGTTTTTTAAAGGCGCTGTTATAGCTATACACATCAGGGCATCACAATCAAGCTTTACAGTGTGCCGCTATAAGAATCCCCTCGCTGAAAGCTTATCTCTCGCGTTATAGCAGTGTTGGTGTAATCTGTCCTTCAGGCATCGTTTAGTCTGCCTAATATTCCCGCATGATCACGAAAACTTGTTGAAGACACAGCACACACAATCACCAAATGTAACGTGGTTTTTTAAAGGCGCTGTTATAGCTATACACATCAGGGCATCACAATCAAGCTTTACAGTGTGCCGCTATAAGAATCCTCTCGCTGAAAGCTTATCTCTCGCGTTATAGCAGTGTTGGTGTAATCTGTCCTTCAGGCATCGTTTAGTCTGCCTAATATTCCCCCATGTTTATGAAAACTTGGTGACGACACAGCACAGACAATCGCCAAATATAACGTTGTTTTTTAAAGGCGCTGATATAACTATACAGATCAGGGGATCACCATCAAGCTTTACAGTGTGCCGCTATAAGAATCCCCTCGCTGAAAGCTTATCTCTCGCGTTATAGCAGTGTTGGTGTAATCTGTCCTTCAGGCATGGTTTAGTCTGCCTAATATTCCCGCATGATTACGAAAACTTGTTGAAGACACAGCACACAGAATCTCCAAATGTAACGTGGTTTTTTAAAGGCGCTGATATAATTATACAGATCAGGGGATCACCATCAAGCTTTACAGTGTGCCGCTATAAGAATCCCCTCGCTGAAAGCTTATCTCTCGCGTTATAGCAGTGTTGGTGTAATCTGTCCTTCAGGCATCGTTTAGTCTGCCTAATATTCCCGCATGATTACGAAAACTTGTTGGAGACACAGCACACAGAATCTCCAAATGTAACGTGGTTTTTTAAAGGCGCTGATATAATTATCCAGATCAGGGGATCACCATCAAGCTTTACAGTGTGCCGCTATAAGAATCCCCTCGCTGAAAGCTTATTTCTCGCGTTATAGCAGTGTTGGCGTAATCTGTCCTTCAGGCATCGTTTAGTCTGCCTAATATTCCCGCATGATTACGAAAACTTGTTGAAGACACAGCACACACAATCACCAAATGTAACGTGGTTTTTTAAAGGCGCTGATATAATTATACAGATCAGGGGATCACCATCAAGCTTTACAGTGTGCCGCTATAAGAATCCCCTCGCTGAAAGCTTATTTCTCGCGTTATAGCAGTGTTGGCGTAATCTGTCCTTCAGGCATCGTTTAGTCTGCCTAATATTCCCGCATGATTACGAAAACTTGTTGAAGACACTGCACACAGAATCTCCAAATGTAACGTGGTTTTTTAAAGGCGCTGATATAACTATACAGATCAGGGGATCACCATCAAGCTTTACAGTGTGCCGCTATAAGAATCCCCTCGCTGAAAGCTTATTTCTCGCGTTATAGCAGTGTTGGCGTAATCTGTCCTGCAGGCATCGTTTAGTCTGCCTAATATTCCCGCATGATTACGAAAACTTGTTGAAGACACAGCACACACAATCACCAAATGTAACGTGGTTTTTTAAAGGCGCTGATATAATTATACAGATCAGGGGATCACCATCAAGCTTTACAGTGTGCCGCTATAAGAATCCCCTCGCTGAAAGCTTATTTCTCGCGTTATAGCAGTGTTGGCGTAATCTGTCCTTCAGGCATCGTTTAGTCTGCCTAATATTCCCGCATGATTACGAAAACTTGTTGAAGACACTGCACACAGAATCTCCAAATGTAACGTGGTTTTTTAAAGGCGCTGATATAACTATACAGATCAGGGGATCACCATCAAGCTTTACAGTGTGCCGCTATAAGAATCCCCTCGCTGAAAGCTTATTTCTCGCGTTATAGCAGTGTTGGCGTAATCTGTCCTTCAGGCATCGTTTAGTCTGCCTAATATTCCCGCATGATTACGAAAACTTGTTGAAGACACAGCACACACAATCACCAAATGTAACGTGGTTTTTTAAAGGCGCTGATATAATTATACAGATCAGGGGATCACCATCAAGCTTTACAGTGTGCCGCTATAAGAATCTCCTCGCTGAAAGCTTATTTCTCGCGTTATAGCAGTGTTGGCGTAATCTGTCCCTTCAGGCATCGTTTAGTCTGCCTAATATTCCCGCATGATTACGAAAACTTGTTGAAGACACAGCACACAGAATCTCCAAATGTAACGTGGTTTTTTAAAGGCGCTGATATAACTATACAGATCAGGGGATCACCATCAAGCTTTACTGTGTGCCGCTATAAGAACCCTCCCACTGAAAGCTTATTTTTGGCGTTATAGCAGTGTTCGCGTAATCTGTCCTTCAGTCTGCCTAATATTCCCGCATGTTTATGAAAACTTGGTGACGACACAGCACACACAATCACCAAATGTAACGTGGTTTTTTAAAGGCGCTGATATAACTATGCAGATCAGGGGATCACCATCAAGCTTTACTGTGTGCCGCTATAGGAACCTTCCCGCCGAAAGCTTATTTTTGGCGTTATAGCAGTGTTCGCGTAATCTGTCCTTCAGTCTGCCTAATATTCCCGCATGTTTATGAAAACTTGGTGACGACACAGCACACACAATCACCAAATGTAACGTGGTTTTTTAAAGGCGCTGATATAACTATGCAGATCAGGGGATCACCATCAAGCTTTACTGTGTGCCGCTATAGGAACCTTCCCGCCGAAAGCTTATTTTTGGCGTTATAGCAGTGTTCGCGTAATCTGTCCTTCAGTCTGCCTAATATTCCCGCATGTTTATGAAAACTTGGTGACGACACAGCACACACAATCACCAAATGTAACGTGGTTTTTTAAAGGCGCTGATATAACTATACACACCAGGGCATCAATTTCAAGCTTTACAGTGTGCCGCTATAAGAATCCTCTCGCTGAAAGCTTATTTCTCGCGTTATAGCAGTGTTGGCGTAATCTGTCATTCAGGCATCGTTTAGACTGCCTAATATTCCCGCATGTTTATGAAAACTTGGTGACGACACAGCACACACAATCACCAAATGTAACGTGGTTTTTTAAAGGCGCTGATATAACTATACAGATCAGGGGATCACCATCAAGCTTTACTGTGTGCCGCTATAAGAACCTTCCCGCCGAAAGCTTATTTTTGGCGTTATAGCAGTGTTCGCGTAATCTGTCCTTCAGTCTGCCTAATATTCCCGCATGTTTATGAAAACTTGGTGACGACACAGCACACACAATCACCAAATGTAACGTGGTTTTTTAAAGGCGCTGATATAACTATGCAGATCAGGGGATCACCATCAAGCTTTACTGTGTGCCGCTATAGGAACCTTCCCGCCGAAAGCTTATTTTTGGCGTTATAGCAGTGTTCGCGTAATCTGTCCTTCAGTCTGCCTAATATTCCCGCATGTTTATGAAAACTTGGTGACGACACAGCACACACAATCACCAAATGTAACGTGGTTTTTTAAAGGCGCTGATATAACTATACACACCAGGGCATCAATTTCAAGCTTTACAGTGTGCCGCTATAAGAATCCTCTCGCTGAAAGCTTATTTCTCGCGTTATAGCAGTGTTGGCGTAATCTGTCATTCAGGCATCGTTTAGACTGCCTAATATTCGCGCATGTTTATGAAAACTTGTTGACGACACAGCACACACAATCTCCAAATGTAACGTGGTTTTTTAAAGGCTCTGATATAACTATACAGATCAGGGGATCACCATCAAGCTTTACAGTGTGCCGCTATAAGAACCCTCCCACTGAAAGCTTATTTCTTGCGTTATAGCAGTGTTCGCGTAATCTGTCCTTAAGGCATCGTTTAGTCTGCCTAATATTGCCCCATCTTTATGAAAACTTGGTGACGACACAGCACACACAATCACTAAATGTAACGTGAAGGAAGGAATTGTAAACTTAAGGGCTCGTTTGCTTTGTTAAACACAGTATTAATGAGAACTAACACACAAAGATGCCAAGGAAAGTATAGGGGAAGCTATTAGAAGTAATTGTAATGTAAACGTGAAGAAAGGAAAGTGGACGAAAAGATAACTTGCCACCGGCAGGATCCGAACCTGCGACCTTCGAATAACGCGTCCGATGCTCTACCACTGAGCTACGGTGGCGGTCATCTCCCCGTCCACTTTATAGGGTATATATGTGTACTTAAACGTGGGAGCGTCAGTCAGCGCCGCCTGTTGCCATTACGGCGAGTGTGGAACACTCTTTTTTGCCTGTAGGCGTCACTTAGTACGTGATCTTATTACGAGAGGGCAGCTAACTAGTAATCCCTCGCATACCACCTGAAGGCATCAAGTCTGCCAGAACGAGACCCTCGTTATGAATGAAGGAAGGAATTGTAAACTTAAGGGCTCGTTTGCTTTGTTAAACACAGTATTAATGAGAACTAACAGACAAAGATGCCAAGGAAAGTATAGGGGAAGCTATTAGAAGTAATTGTAATGTAAATGTGAAGAAAGGAAAGTGGACGAAAAGATAACTTGCCACCGGCAGGATCCGAACCTGCGACCTTCGAATAACGCGTCCGATGCTCTACCACTGAGCTACGGTGGCGGCCATCTCCCCGTCCATTTTATAGGGTATATATGTGTACTTAAACGTGGCAGCGTCAGTCAGCGCCGCCTGTTGCCATTACGGCGAGTGTGGAACACTCTTTTTTGCCTGTAGGCGTCACGTAGTACGTGATCTTATTACGAGAAGGGCAGCTGACTAGTAATCCCTCGCATACCACCTGAAGGCATCAAGTCTGCCAGAACGAGACCCTCGTTATGAATGAAGGAAGGAATTGTAAACTTAAGGGCTCGTTTGCTTTGTTAAACACAGTATTAATGAGAACTAACAGACAAAGATGCCAAGGAAAGTATAGGGGAAGCTATTAGAAGTAATTGTAATGTAAATGTGAAGAAAGGAAAGTGGACGAAAAGATAACTTGCCACCGGCAGGATCCGAACCTGCGACCTTCGAATAACGCGTCCGATGCTCTACTACTGAGCTACGGTGGCGGTCATCTCCCCGTCCACTTTATAGGGTATATATGTGTACTTAAACGTGGGAGCGTCAGTCAGTGCCGCCTGTTGCCATTACGGCGTGTGGAACACTCTTTTTGCCTGTAGGCGTCACGTAGTACGTGATCTTATTACGAGAGGGCAGCTGACTAGTAATCCCTCGCATACCACCTGAAGGCATCAAGTCTGCCAGAACGAGACCCTCGTTATGAATGAAGGAAGGAATTGTAAACTTAAGGGCACGTTTGCTTTGTTAAACACAGTATTAATGAGAACTAACAGACAAAGATGCCAAAGAAAGTATAGGGGAAGCTATTAGAAGTATACTCTAGAAGAACTTGTTTTTGGGCGAGTTGGTGACTAAGTTTGCTGAACATTTTGTACGTGGCTCAAAGCTGGAAACATGAAAATGGGGCGGAGGAAAGAAAGATACAGAGGAGCGCCAAACTACCAACTGTTTATTGCCATCGCGGCTGAAAAACAGGTAAACTTCCACGCATGCGCAGTTACGAGGAAAGGTTACTCCAAACATGACATCACGTGAGCAGTTGATTAAAGAAGGACAACTCAGATTGAAAGAGTACAATGGATTTGTCACTGACACATGCGGACCCGTTTCTTCTAATATGATACGCCTCTAGTAGTTCTGTTTGATCTCTGCTTTTACCGATAATCCTAGCTTGCGCAAAACGTGGCACACACGAGCATGACTTGACATGCGCAGGAAGGTGGGCACCATCACTCTTACCAATGCTGTTGGCATGCTCCCTGAGGCGGTCGTTGATACACCGTCCCGTTTGTCCGATGTACGTCTTGCCACAACTCAGGGGAATTTCGTATATAACGCCTTCGGCACAACGCCTGAAGGGCTTCACGTGCCTCTTTTGGCACCCTTGCTTTTTAGCACGACAGATTCGTCGGCACAGGTGCGACTGTTTATTCGGGGCGGAAAACACAACAGGAATTTCAAATCTAGCAGCCACCTTCTTGAGGTTATGGCTTAACTTGTGCATGTACGGCACCACCTGTGGCTTAGCGCGCTCCCTTTCTCTCGAGTGGTCTTCCTGAGTGCTGACGTTCAGCTTCCGTAGCAGAGATTCGGCAACGGCATGCAGGACCGCCCGAGGAAAGCCAGCCTTTTCAAGTCTGCCAATCTGATTACACAGGCTAGTCTGCATCATGTGCGGACACGATCTGCGCAGCGCGGACTGAAGGCAATGCAGAGCAATACCACGTTTCACGGTCTTGGAATGTGCGGAATCATATGGCAATAGCTCTTTTTTACTGCGAGGCATGAAGGCGCACCTTCCTGCGCATGTCAAGTCATGCTCGTGTGTGCCACCTTTTGCGCAAGCTAGGATTATCGGCAAAAGCAGAGATCAAACAGCAAGGGAACTACTAGAGGCGTATCATATTAGAAGAAACGGGTCCGCATGTGTCAGTGACACATCCATTGTACT
>JALIZH010029428.1:0-43510 GCA_030522465.1 Rhipicephalus appendiculatus | reverse complement strand
TTAAGTTAATTGCCAACCATATTGCCATCCCTCTATTCCGCGTTATAAATCTAATTTTCAAGACTGGGTCATTCACATTACAATTAAAAAAGGCCAAAATCATTCCAGTGTTCAAGAAAGGCGACAGAACTTGCATATATAATTATCGCCCTATAGCAATCCTATCAGCTTTTAGTAAAATAATAGAGAAGTGTATCGAAAAACGCATCGCTAATTACTTATCTAAATTTTCCATTTTAACTTCTCATCAGTTTGGTTTCCGACCAGCTTTTTCGACCAAACTTGCATTGCTAACTTTCACAGATAAGATTAAAAAAGCTATTGATTCTGGTGCATTGGCTGGAGCATTGTTCATTGACCTAACCAAAGCATTTGACTCCCTTAACCACAGCATACTGGAAACCATACTCATGTCTGTTTGTATTGTTGGACCTGCCCTAACACTCATTAAAAGTTACGTTTTTAATAGACAGCAGGCTGTTTATGTTCGCTCTGCATTATCAAATTTTCTTACTACTAATCAAGGTGTCCCTCAAGGGTCCATTCTTGGCCTGCTTTTATTTTTGATTTACATGAATGACCTCCCCCATCCAGTTACTAACTCTGAACCTTTTCTTTATGCCGATGACACTACCATGGTAGCCACTAATAAATCCAATCACTCTTTGACGCTAAAATTACAAAATGATCTAAATAGCATTCTATACTGGTATCGTATTAACGCCCTCAGTATTAACCCTACGAAAACTAAGTTCATGATATTCCACTCAACTAACAAAGTTCTTCCCTCCCAAGTTACTATTAAACTACACTCTAAGAAAAAGTCGAGTATTTTGGGAGTATTTCTGCTACACAACAATAATCGTCATCTGGCTTGCTCACGTTTCCTCTCTTGAAAACCCGGCTCTCGGCACATTCCTATCAAGAATGCTATGTCACGCCGATAACGCGCGCGGCGTTCGTGACCGCGAAGTGCTGGGACGGCGGTGATAACGCCAGGAAAGTACGCGGGATAGATGACGATTATAGTTGTGTAGCAAAAAGGCACCCTTTCTACTCGATTATTTCTTAGGGTGTAAATGACATACTCATTACTCCTGACACTGAATGCTCTTTCTTAGGAGTCATTCTCGACTTCAACCCTAAAATACTCTAACCATGTCATACACTTACGCAAAAAACTGGCATTTGGTATTAGAAATTTCATCGGAGCACGTAACTTTTTTAACACTTCGAATCTGATCAGGTTATATTACGCTTTTATTCACAGTTATATTATATATTGCATCACTACCTGGGGAAACACATACCTAACCCACATATCTCCCATTCAGCACATTCAAAAACAAACCATTAGATTAATAACTTTCAGTTCATATCGCACTAATGCATCATTATTACTGTACAACTTTCAGATACTTCCTACTGATAGTGTATTTGAGTATCACCTTATCATCATGCTATTCAAGTCACTGAACCATCTTGTACCATCAAGTGTGTTTTGTCCTGCTGCTCTGAGTAACTTTAACCAGACTAGATTTGCTTCAAATGGAAATTTTTTACTACCTGCTATCCTTACTAATTTTGGTCGTCACACTGCCTATTTCTCAGCATTATCATCATGGAATTCATTGCCCTCTCACATCATACAATATTCTACTATTGGTTTATTTAAAAAACAATTATATTCGTATATGCTTAACTACTAGATGTATATTTTTCTTCCAGTAATTTATGCCACTTCTTTCTTTACCTGCACCTGAGTTATTGTTTTTTTTTTTCAATTCACTCGTTGTCCTGTTTTGTCCCTGTTACTGCTAATTAAGTAATTGGTTATACAATTTTAAACAGGAGGTCCCCCTGCAGCCTTGTGGTTTCGGACCTCCTCCTGTATTAACGCGATAGCGTTTAAGAGCTCGTTTCGCAGAAATTCCGGCGTCGGCGTCGGTGTCGGCGGCGACGTCGTTGGTTGTGAGGGAAAAATCATCATCTTGTACGTGACCGAAAAATCGAGAAAGATGCAAATAAAATAAATAATAAAAATTTTCGGGTCCGAGTGAGGATCTAACCCGGGCCGTCTGCGTGGCAAGCAGGTGTTCTACCACACAGCCACGCCTTTTTTTTCTTTATTCTCCACACAGCCACGCCTCTGCTTGGAAAAACAGTGAAAATAACTTTCATGCGTCGCAAACGCAAGCGTTCTTTATATAGGTGTCGCAATATAACATGTAATATCCCACGAATATTGTGTGGTACAAGCGTACATTGCCATCGGGCGTCAGAGTATGTGATTATCATAACGATTTCATAGTTTAAAGCCGGCCACCCATTACAAACGGCACACACCTTACTGCGCGTATTCACTGAACACCACTTAGTGGGTGCATAGCAAGTATGCACTAAGTGGTTGAAGTAGGCACTCGGGACAGGATGTCGCTATCGCGTTCAACTCTTAAAGGCGAAGATTAAGGGTCCCCCAATTTTTTTTACCCTGTACGATGTTGCTCTTTCTGTACTAATAACTGAAATAAACTTGAAACTTGAAATATTCTAATGATGATGAAGTAGCAAGAAAGGGCTACGTTGTCTGCAGCGCAAAGATACCTACTCAGGTGTGAAAGTTTTCCGGCAAATGGCTTATATATTTGATTTTTTAAAAATAGCATGTGGTCGTCTGTAACTCCTCTCTGGATTCATGAATTTTCTGCGCAACATAAATACGGCCTGCAATTTGTCGTTGGAAGACGTAGGCTTGCTGACACGTAAAAAGGTGAACAAGTAAGCAGTGCGACTTCGATTAGAGAGAGTGAGTTCATATTCGACGGTGTTTTCTATTCGCTCTGCGCTTTTAAAGAAATGTCTTTGTTTCACTATGATGATATTCCCACAGCTGTTTAAAGGTTGTCATTAAGTTCATGCTTCTTTAGGTAAAATTCGGGCACCGCTTTGCAGAGAAGGGCTGTAAGAGGAGGTAAAAAGCGTACCGTCCGACCTTTTTTGAGTCTACAATCTGCTTTTAGCCACTTTGCGCGAAACAAACAAGAACGTAGGAAGGAGCAACATGGACGAGCGCAACTCGTCCATGTTGCTCCTTCCTAAGCGCTTGTTTGTTTCGCGCAAAGTTGCTGAAAGACTAATTCGTTACAACTAGGCCGGCTTGCAGTTTTGCTACAATCTGCGTCACAGCTGCAGCAAAACTGCTCACAGCACCAATAGAAAGATACAACATAACATTGCAGGCCACGGAAAAGTAGCCGTATAACCACGCGCTGATTCTTTGGAGCGACCATGACCTGGTGTTGCTCATCACTTTGAGTACTAATGGGGATGCCACAACTATTGATCCCTTTAAGGACCAAAGGCACCGGGTCTAACAGTTAGTCCCCATGCAGCTATTTGTTAGTCCTTATAGATCACTTTGATGTACTAGCATTTAGTTCTCTCATTTACACGGTACCAGGCAACTGTTAGTCTCCACAGTTGCACCTCGGCAGACGAAGAGTCGGTACACTCAGTTACTCCGCGCGGATAACCTGTGAATCATTGACTCACGAAAGTGAGTGCATAAATGAATGAATAAACTTTATTTAAAGCGAGTCCGGGAGTTTCCTTCGGGTGAGGCGGGGGGAAGAGGTGATCAACCCCTGTCCCGTCCCACCCTCCGTCGATGATGGTAGTGGTGCCTCAAGTGACGACTCGAAGTCCTTGGACCCGGGCGGCATCTTCGGCTTGCCGGACGACCCAAAGCTGGTCGGGCCAGCTCGCCGCTGGTGAGTGCGGCCTCCCAGCGGCAGCGACGCCGACGCAGGCGATCCGCAGCAGTGACCGCAGCCGCGGCGACGGCCGGTCCTTGCCCTCGGGCGGTGGCAGCAGCAACGAATGCTCCCGGAATGAAAACATTTTATTTTTCAATATAGATATGAAGTTTCTGCCTTCTTTAGGTGAATTCACTGTCAGTTGTGCAATACAGGGCCACCAATGTTGTCATTTCTCGTGCCGTCCTTTTTCTGAGATGCTCATCGTGTCTACCAAGCTGACATTTCAAAATTCCCTGAGTTTTCCAGGTTTTCCCTGAGTGATCTTGCTAAAATTCCCTGAGTTAAAACAATTTTTTTTCTTGTCAGACCAGGCTGAGACCATGTCACAAGATGATGTCACTCTCTAGTATGCACGTTAAAAAATGAAACTGACTTAATCCCAGAATAGTACAGATCGCAGTTAAACATCGATATTGAGAAGTCAGCAAAATGGACAATTTACGTCGTTATATCAAAACTTCGTTAACTTAAATTCGTCTTTTCATGCAAAGTATACCTGCCAAAGGCTCAATTTTTCCAGTGAAAATGCCGCAAGAATACTCGACTAATGCGGCGGCCTGAAAAGTGTCTTTTTTTTTAAACATGAAAAAAATCGATTTTGTGGAACCTTAGATCCTGTTACCACGATTTCATGCCGCACCGGTGTGGCATGCGTAAGGACGAAATAATTGCAGGTTTGACGCACTGTGCAATTGCACCTATTCTGCTGCCGCTGCTTGTTACCAAAATGTTGGGTGTTGCCTACAGTAGTGCAACGCCGATACTGTCATGTTACCCAGCTGAACCATTTGCTGTCCACTCAGTCCGACAAACGCACAACATCGAAAACTGTACGTCGCACGCTAGAAAAAAATTCGCTGTTTCGCTGCAAGGACGAAGAAATTAATGTGCTAACAACAAATTTGAACTTTGATTATAGGCTAATCAGGTCTGGGCAAAGATACTTTGAAATTGTATCGCGATACGATACAAGATACTCTGGCAAAAAGTAGTGGATATACAGATACAAGATACTTCCGGAATGAATGTATCCGATACGATACTTCCAAATTGTATCTTAAGATACTTCGATACATTTGTAAATTTGCTATTATAGATGTATATGCTCATCGTGGCGTTGAGCGAATGGTGCAAGAAATGGAATATGGAAATCTATTATTCTAAATCAACATACACTCATATTACTACAAAGAAGTACCGTCTTCCGTTTTCATATACGATTGGAGACAAGTGCTTAATAAATGCTACTCAGTTCAAATATCTAGGATTAACGATAACACAAGATTTATCCTGGAGCGTACACATAAACAATGTTTGTTCAAAAGCATACGGGAAGCTATGTTTCCTGCGAAAAAACTAGAGGGTGCAACAGTTGATGTAAAACTTACTGCTTACAAAACCTTTGTAAGGCCACTTCTTGAGTACGCGTCGGTGGTATGGAGTCCTCATCAAAATTATCTAAAGAAACAAATAGAAAAAATTCAGAGGTACGCGATGCGATTTGTATGCTCTCGGTATCGAAGGACAGATTCAGTTACAGAAATGCTCCGTTCTTCTGACCTGCATCTGTTAGAAACGCGCAGGCAGAGAAATCGTCTGAAACTATTATTTCAAATAATAAATGGTCAAGTAAATATTAGCCAAAAAGTATACTTACTGCCACCAGGCAAACGGAGCTCAAGAACCAACCACAACAGTGCAATCCAAGCGTACATCACTCATACAGATAAGTTCAGATACTCCTTTTTTCCTAGCGTAATTGAAATGTGGAATGAATTGCCGACGTGTGTTGTGGAACAGAACGATTTGTCAAAATTTGTACAGGCCTTGGATGACTATCTGTACGAGTGTACCGCTTGATCTTGATGTAACCTGTATTTGTGTATTTGTGAATGATGTTCTTTTTTTCTTTTTATTCTGTTACCCTCTCTGTAAGGACTCTCGCAAGAGAGTTGACAGTATTGTGAAATAAATAAATAAATATAACGACGCTGCAAATACCTATGTGTTTGTTTGAAAATGTCTTAACTGCGACCAACTTTGTTTATTTTAATGAAGTGTATGTTTGAATACCGAAAGTTATGTTTTTCTTGCGTAATGTCTGAGTTTCATTCCGACACAAGTTATTGGCATTTGTTTACCTGACACTTTTGTATTTGATGGGTATCGCTGCTCTACTTGGCGACCAGCAAGCGGGTTGCCGTCTATTTGCAAGAACTTCAATAAGAAGCCTCCGCAAGATGGCTCAAATATCGGTGCAGAGTCTTACCTTGTCCGTAAGAGTATTACCGTTTTCGTAGTACCACATCACCCTACAGGTGTAGAGCAGCGACAACGCTGGTAGCGATATTTTTTGTGAAGCATCATGTGAAGACAATAACTACCGAGTAAGCACCCACTGTTCACTGAGGATATAAAACTGCAGCGATTTTTCATGTTCTACATTGCGTAAAATGTTCGTTAGCAGCATATTCACTAAAGTGAATTACCATTTCCTCTCAGAGAGAACTTCGCCCAGAAGCTTCCCAGATGTATTTTACGTGACAAAAAGCATCGCAGGATATCGCTGCTATTCACGCTATGCTATTGCAACTTCTAGCCTGCTTATATGTTTTTTTTGTACCGCACAAAAAACAGGATTTTACAGGGACCTCAAAAAAGGAAAGCGAATGTACCTAAGTCAAATAGCAAGGCAATGAGCGCCGTAACATGGTCATATTTCTCCGGCTCTCTTTAAACGGGCAATAATCACTACTATAGCATGTACCTTTCCAAAAGAAATCAGATATGTCGTTTTAGAATGCCCTATAAAGAGAGAGAGAATAGTTAAGTGAAATGCAGGGAGGCAGGGAGGAATGCCCTATAAAACGTAAAGAGACGCACTTGGCCCCAAGATAAATAACAGAAATGTTACGTTCTTCATCTTAGTTAAGAAATTAATCGCAGTATAAAAAATACCCTAATGAGAGCCACATGGCGATAAACCCCATCGTTGTTTTTAGGGGCGAAGCTCCTAAGGGTGTGGGTCTGTCCCTCCTCTGTAGTTGTCGTGGTAGTAGTAGTAGTAGTAGTAGTAGTAGTAGGTAGGTAGATAGCCACCTATAGTGGAATGTACCCACTCCACGTGATAAAGATGACGATGACGCAGTATAGTGGAATGTACCCACTACACGTGATAACGATGAAGTATAAGCAGGTTCCAGTATAGTGGAATGTACCCACTACACGTGTGGCGCTTCTCATTAGAGGAAGACGATCGTTCGCTTTAGCGCGGCGACGTACGCTTTCACTTTCACTCGGAGTAGTCGGATTTGATACTGCGGAGCTGAACGATCACGCCATATCAAGAAATTACCGCGAATCTTTGATCGCGGTAAACCGCGATCAAAGATTCGCGGTTTACCGATGATTCCCTCCGGAGCTTCGCCCACTCATCATCATTCACCCCGTGGATATGCTGTGATCTTTTTCTTCTTTGCAAATATTTGGATCCAGTTACGTGACACTCTTTATAAACACGATACAAGTGGGACCCCTAAAAGCTATGAAATTGGATTATAATGTATGGTCAACTAAGGTGTTAAGGACAGACGAAAAAAACTCAATGCCCACGGAAAATAGAACTAAAGGGCTCGTGGGGACGCGGATGAGAAAACCGTAGTACTTGGTATTATGTTCCTAAAATCCCCTTTCCAACGTCTTTAAGATGTGTTGTTATAATTTTCATTATTATAATGTAAACTCAATTTCGCTGTTTTATTAAATCGTAAGCAGAATTTTCGTTCCTGCTAGCACTAGGCACGCTCAAATTATTTTACCTTTGCCCTAACATCGCCTGAATAGTAAACTGACATGGAATGTAGGTATGTAAATAGTAACAATGACGCAGACACCGAAAAATAAGAATAAGTACGAGAAGGAATAGAGGATGAGGTTACAGAAGACTTATTACAGTTAACAAACGGAAAAAAAAACTAAACAGTGGCCTAGGTAATGTGTGGAATGCAAACGGAGGACAGCAAAGAAAGCCCCTGTGCTAACAATTAAGCTATCATTAAAAAAATTCTTGCATCATTTAGCACGAAGAACAAAGATACAGTACGCCAAAATATCATCTGTTACGTAAATGCATTTTCTAATGCATATAGCATTGACACCGGTGGTGGGACAGTTGTTATAATCTAATTTGCATATAAGCCACATAGTGTGCAAGTCAAGCTTACATCGACGAGATCTGTGAAATTTGTGTGAAAGCAGCGAGACGCAAAGCAACCCCATTCTTGCATTTTAAAGAATTTTTAACAAAGCACCACGGAAGACAAACATCGATAAGAACACTAGCCGCAACCGAATTTGAGCGAAAGACGCCGCACGCATTTGAGTAAGCAGCCCAGTACCGTGGCTACAAACAAGGTTCATGGCACCGACAGAGCTAAAAAGAAAGAAAACATCGATAAATAAAAGGTCGGCTGCACGTAGACGTTCGCGCGTTTGTTTCTGTCGAGATGGCTCGAGCGCCATCACGTGACTCTGCTCCACCAATAAAGACGCGTATAGACCTTATTTCCTATGCTCACTAGAACACTCTGGCGGAAAGACAAATGAATATCACAGTCGTCAGCTTTATTGAGGTGGCTTAGTGGCAGCAGTGGCAGCTTGAGAAGCACAGTTCAGCCGACGTTTGTTGTTTCGCAGGCTGGCGTTTCTATAGCAGTATCTTGTATCTTAAGATACACGATACATTATTGAATGTATCGGAAATACAGATACAGATACTCGTTTTGCGAGACGTATCGCGATACAGATACAAGATACCCAAAGAGTATCTATGTTAGTATCTAAGATACATGTATCTTCGATACTGCCCAGCCCTGTAATAAGGCTATAGCAGCCAGGTGGGGGGGACATAATTATGCTTTATACATGTTCGTGGGTGCATTTTTATCTGTGTGTTCATACACATGCAAACCGAAAAAATTTAGGTGGGGTTTGAACTTCCCAAACCTACCCGTCCCCCCCCCTCAATCCCCCCCCCCCGCCTGGCTGTGCCAGTGATAGCAGATCACTACTACAAAAACATGGCCGCTGCAGCAAGCGAAGTAATCTGTTTATCTTCAACGGAATCTTTGCGACCAGAGCGTAACACGTGCAAAGATAATAGCCATCCCCTCTAAAGATTGAAGCAAGTATTGCAATTCAATTATGTCGCAAAACATCCCCATCGTGCCATAAGCAGCGGTGCGGCTAGTGACTGTGAGCTGCAGCTCCAAAAATATTGGTCGACTGCTTGAGACTTGTTTCAGCAGTGCCCTCACAATACATGAAGAGTTCTCCCTTACGGTAAACACGCCTGTTGGTTGCGATTACTCCCTCCTGGAAATTTATTCTATTCACCACAGAATGCCAAATAACATCCACAGAATCCCTAATAACATCTTCGAAGCTCAGGATCACAGGGTGTGATAGCTTTCCGGTACCCACCAACAAATGGCAGTGTTTGTTTTCAGGCCGATCAGAACTGCTGGCAAGATACCAGCCTTGTAGGGAACACACGCTAACTGAATGATCCGATCGTTTGCATGATAAGTGAGAGCTCTTTACATCTACTGCTACAACCTCTACGGCTACTCAAGATTGTTACTTGTAACCCAGCGATAGTAAAAACGCCATATAAGGCACTAACGAACGGCATGCGCTACAACGAATCCGGAACAGCACTCCGTAGTCACAGAACACCTAAATAACAGTGCGTGATTCGATGTGCCGTAGTTCATGGTTCCTGCATGCCATGCATCAGCAGGATGCTCTCCGATTTCTTCGCTCCGAAGTCTAGGAGAGCAACGAGGCGCACCCTTTCCCCGCAGCCACAAGGGCTGCGTGATTTGAAAAAATGTAAGCTTGTGCGTATAGTGGATTCTAGGTTTGAAGCGAAGAAGTCATTTTGTTCAAATAATTTCGAATCGAGTTCGAATAGTATATATCACATATCATAAAGAAAAATGGGCATATTTGTCATGACCTAACTCACCTGCACAATACTTTTTTTTTTAAAAATTGAAACAAGGCCTTTGCAAATGCCTTTGTTTTGGTTCAAAGGAAGTGGAAACAACTTTGAAGAGTAGCAAGATTTGACTTTCGGTAGAATGCAAGTGATTATCTGTAAATGTGTTCCGTTTTAAAATTTGCTGTACTTAGAGCATATAAGCAAGTATAACAAGCTTTTTAACTTAAAAAATGATGAATTGATGTGATGGTAATATGTTCAGTCAACCTTGAAGTGGGGCTTCGCGGCAGTGCGGATTTACCCTGGATAGGTGTTTTTACGGCTTATCACCTCTTTACTGCGGTGAAACCACCCATACAGGGGGGTTGCATGCGGACTAGTATACACCTACATAGGTGCTTTCACGGCTTAGCACCTCTCCACTGCAGTGACACTACCTTTACATGGAGTCCCATGCGGACCTATTCGTTCATTTCGAATAGTACTTCGAAATTTTCAATAATTTAAATTCGATTCTTCGAATACTGTAATATTCGCACAAGCCTAGAAAAATGCGTTCACAAAATGTCAAGCCAGCGTCACTGAGACTTTCGTTCCCTTAAAATGAATTTACCGCGAATTTCCCTGATGGGAGCACAATTCCCCTGAGCTTTCCCTGAGTTTTTCCAGACTATCAGAAATGTCTGAGAATTCCCGGTTTTCCCGGTTTTCCCGGTCGGTAGACACCCTGGCTGCTCCAAAGAACCTGATAGATTACTGGCATCGCACACTCCAACGCACACAAAAGTCGGAACGTTGTGGACAACGGCTGCGTCCTGCAAAGCACAAAATGATTGCAAATAGTTATTTATGAGAACTAACAGACAGTCATGCCAAGAAAAGTGTAGCGGATGTTATCAGTAGTAAATGTAATGTAAATGTGAAGAAAGAAAAGTGGACGAAAAGATAACTTGCCCCGGGCAGGGACCGAATCTGCGTCCTTCCAATAACGCGTCCCAATCTCTACCAACTGAGCTACCGCGGCGGCCGTCCCCCCGTCCTGTTTTATAGGGTATATATATGTGCATTTAAACGTGGCAGCGTCAGTCAGCGCCGCCAGTAGCCATGACGGCGAGTGTGGAACAGTCTTTTCTGCCTGTTGGCGTCACGTAGCACGTGATCTTATTGCAAGCTCTGCAGCAGACCAATAATCCCTCGCATACTACCTGAAAGCATCAAGTCTGCCAGAACGAGACCCTCGCTGTGAAAGAAGGAAAGAACTGGAAAGTTTAAGGGCTCGTCTTTCTTTCTTATACGCAATATTAATGAGAACTAGTAATGCCAAGGAAAGTATAGGGGGATGTTATTAGTATTAAATGTAATGTAAATGGGAAGAAAGAAGAGTGGACGAAAAAATAACTTGCCGCGGGCAGTTTAAATGCACATATATACCCCATAAAGAGGACGGGGGGGATGGCCGCCGCGGTAGCTCAGTTGGTAGAGCATCGGACGCGTCATTCGAAGGTCGCAAGTTCGGTCCCGGCCCGCGACACGTTATCTTTTTCGTCCACTTTTCATTTTTCATATTTACGTTACATTTACTACTAATAACATCCCCTATACATCTCTTGGTATTATTGTCTGTTAGTTCTGAATAATTTTGTGTATACCAAAAAAACACGAGCCCTTAAAACTTTCACTTCTTTCCTTCATTGAAATAGTTAGTCACACGTGATAGAGAGTATTAAAATACACGCCCAAGAAAAATACATGCCAGGTGAAATAAAAGGGTACGTCTAAAATTTTGCTTGCAAATAATTTTATTCTGGTGCCATGCATCATCGAAGACTCATTCCGATCGGCATATCGCAACAGGCAAAGTGCGGCGGCCGCAGACATCCCACCGGGACGCCTCTAATATGTCAGTGAATTTTCTGCCAACGGCGTCGTACACCTCGAGCAAGCCCGCCAGTCGCCGCTGCCGGCAGTGAAGCGGCGAACCTCGAACGAACGGCAGCCGCTCTACTGCCGCTGCTCACGGCGACGAACAGCGGTGAAATTGTTTGCGAGCGATAATGGCGACCAATTTCCGCAACATTGCGAAAAACAGCTAAAGTCAGCTATAGCTAAAAACCCCTCCCCCCTTGGGGGGAGGGGGGGTCTTTAGCAGTGTTGCACGGAACGGCGTTCCAAGGAACGACGTTCCAGGAACTAGTTCCTTTTGGGAGGAACGGAGGAACGCCACCGTTCAATTCAGGATCGGTGGAACTGTAACGGTAACGCGTTACGTCTACGACGGAACGGCAGGGGGGAACGCCGTTCCTTCTGTAAACATTCCACGGCATTCAACAGGCGCACGCACGTACGCAGCACATCATGCATTATAGGGCGGATGGCCGACCACGTCAGGCGCGGGACTATGCTGCATACTGGTATTCACTTCAAGGCGCCCGCCGGAGGCGCAGGGGAACTGCGCGACACCGAGACCGACCGCATGCGGAAGGGACAGTTGATTTTTTTACGGCAGAGCTGCTGTGCTCGAGGTTTGCCGCGTCTGTCGTAGAAAGAAAATTATCATCATCATGAACCAGCACACGCTGTCTTCATCATTTTCATCTTCGCTCTCAGAACACGTTGACTGATTTGTCCGGCGTGGAATGTAATAATTCCAATGGGCAAGAGAGCGCGTAAAGAGAGAGAGCAAAAGAAAGAGATGTAGAGAAAGAGAAAGAAAGAAATTCTTGGCAAAAAATATTCTCGGGAAGGCGAGAATGGAAGGCGAAATTTCGAAATCACCTATCCACGATCCGAAGGCGAGCGCCGTAACCACTAGGCTGTCCAGTTTTTTTTTCTTTCATGGTATTTATTTATCCTAGGCATGACACTTTCAACTGATATCTTCATTCTGCTCGTATCGCGACCGAACAACGAACACATAGTACGAAAAAATCAGCATTCATCTATGGAGCGAATATATCAAGTAACGGCATTTTCCGATCATACACTACAACTGCGGTAAGGATGTACAAGCACCTCACCAATGCAAATACCATTCTGGCTCACTTTCCATTTGCTCGTAGGCTATATATCTCTTAGCTAAGTGACCATCCTAATGAAGTGGGATGTTGAGGAAATTATTGGCTATGCATTTCTCTGCAACATGTGCGCACGCTATCAGAAAGTAGCATATCTATAGCTTTGTATAGTATAGTATAGCAAGGGGTTAGAAAAGAGATGTGAGGGTGAGGAGGAGGAAAAAAAAAGAGTAGAACGAGTATAAAAAGAGACAGAGAGAGAGAGTGAGAAAAAAAGAGAGAAATATAAAGAAAGGAAGAAAGAGAGAGAAAGAGAACAAGTGAGAGAAAGAAAGAGAGTAGAACACAGAGAGGGAAATACTCAGAAATATGTTGACCAACTGCGAACAGGAGACCTCACTAAGTTACAAATGTGTATCCTGGACACTACTTTCTACTCACGCTGAAATATTGAATCAGCACTCATTAAACGCCTCAACAAGGTGTGTGACCGGGCTAGTTGGTATTCCATGGCGACGTGAAGAGCGCGTGAGACACACAAGGACAAGGAACCGACGAGGACTAGCGCTGACTTCCAACTAAAAGTTATTAACACGAACATTAAAACGCCTAAGCATGGCCCCTTTCGATGCGGTTTCCTGTGCAAGAAGTTTAATTATATTGGTACATGGGTGGAGATCTCTATTTGAATAAATAAAGCGCAGTATTTTGAGTGCACCTTTGAAGACCGACTTGGAAAGTGCCACATGTGTGGGACTTGAGATTGACCAGCACGCACGCTGCAGTTAGACATGCTTGTGGAATGGCTGGTGGTCTCTAGAAAATTTGACTTGGAGCGTTTATTTAGATTCCTTTTAGCTACGTATAAGCTGCTGTCGGTGATGTCAAATTCAGATAATATATGTAGCTTGACGTGAGCTTTACGTTGCTTACTTTATTTCGCTTTAGGATTATCCGACACTATATTTTTATATAGAAAAAGTCAAATGTAACGATTATGTAACACGTTCCAATTTTCGAAATGTAACTGTAACGCGTTCCTTTCGCATTACAGGAACTTGTAACGGGAACTCGTTCTAAAATTGGGAAGGAACGAGGAACGAGCTTACGTTCCTGTGGTAAAGGAACGTGTACAACACTGGTCTTTAGCTATAGCCGACTCTTTGCTGCCCTGTTTGGGTGAATCATCGTTGCTGCCTTATCTTTAGTGCATTTTCGTTTTAAGATTGACTTGCCTGGTGTAGAGTACTATTCTTAAAGACTTAACCTCTGCACAAGAAATGGCAACCGTAGACAGAAAACATAAGCATGCAGGTTTTCTTTTTACTGGTGGCCATTTCTTGCGCAGCAGTTGTCTTAAAGTAAGCGATAACTACCCTGCTACATAACATTCCGCAGTGTCCTATCAGCTTCTTTCCTAAGCGGTATAAATTTCCCTTCATTCGAAACAAGCCTGGAAGTACGCTCCACTTCGTGCTACTCTAGTGGAACGTGACTGAAATAGCGCGAATCGAATCTAGAACCTCATGTTCAGTATCCTGAACACGTACCCACTGAGCAGCAGCATTTTCCCAATCAATTGAGCAACTCTGCGTCAAACATTTTAGGAGTTCCGGTGCCTTTATATTCCTAACTTAAGTGAGAAGCGAGGCAAGAGACTCGCTGACACACTCGCCTTCACCACACAACCTGTCTTCCAAACACCAACTACGCAAGCATTAGGCACTTCTGACATGTGCACCTTCTGACACTGCAGGTGCAAATGGGCTGCATGCAGCTCAGTTGCACTTTCTCACCTTCGCACACAGATACACAATGTTACCTCGAAAGAAGCGTCCCAGTGAGCTTTGCGCCAACCTAAAGCAGGAACGCCACATTCTTGGGCGCCGCTAAATGAGACCATTTCTTTGACCACCTCGTTTAGTTCGCGGTGGAGACTGCCATTAATTGCGCTTCGGATGCGACAGAGAAGGGGTGTGAGGAGAAGGAGTGAGCGCTTGGTCTACGTGAATAGGGTCTACTGGAAACGGGCGCCGAGGGCTTAGACGGCAGTGTCCTATAGAATGTTCCGGCTCGCCTTATATATAGTTGGAGCAGTCACGGCTGTGGAGAACTGCGAAAAGTAGGAGAGATGTGGCGGCCCTTTAAAGGCTGGCACTTCATTAGCACCCGCTCTCTGGGGCGCGGATGCAATTAATCGCCACCTCCGTACCCTCACAAGGAGCGCGGCCTCGCCAAGGGATTCCATTTACATTGCACGACTTGCTTGGCTGTAGCGGTGTTCTTTCGGCAGTCCCAGGGAACAAGTCTAGATTTAGGCACCTGTTGAATACCAGACCGAAAGTGCGCTTGCATGAAGTTGACCATATATCACGAGGAATATTCTGTAATGAGGCACTGCGAGTGTTTGGTCATATAGTTCACATACCGTATCTTAGCCACATATGAACCAATGTGCTCTGTTCAGGATTGAGCCATTGTGATGAGAAATATTGTCGTAAGAATACGCATGGACTTACACACTAAAAACTGTCAGAGTAGTTGAAAGCAAATCGTATTTTAATGTGATTACCTGGTCCGCACAGGCGCATGAGCAAGCAGTCCAGTAATAGAGCAATGCAGCCACAAGTCCTACTTGTAATTCATCACCGATGTCATAGCGTTTAGGCATACGCAACCGTGAAGGCAATTTCGATGGAAGCACGTCTTACCTATATACTGCACAAGCCCACTAATTCCGAGACCTCCACGAGATCTGCTGTCATCGCTCAATTTCATTGCTGGTTACTACCCTCTAGTTCACACGCATTTACTTGGTATCAGTTCCGTCAATTTAACGGACTTATCTTTATGTACCCTGCCTGTCCTGTGGACGGTTTAACAAGACGCAATCCTACTTATGACAGTATCAGCTGCCCTCATTTCCTATTTACACGTTCAATTTCCCTGTTGCGATCGTTCCTCGTTCCTGCTAAACTGTTCTGCGGAATTCTGCAAGGTCACGGAAGGGCTATGACAGTAAAAAGTGGCAGCCCCCTGTTTAGTAGGACATAGCTACAAAGAAAGTCGTGTAGATTTCCCAAAAAGAAAGCTTCTTACATGGAAGTTAGCAGCGCGAAAAACGAGACGACGCACACAGGGAGAACAGACGAGTACAAGCGCTGACTTTCAACTAAGCTTCTTTAATAGGAAATAAAACATATATGCATCACACCGCCAAACGGTACATGCGCAAACAACACTTGCTCCTCTTTCCGTTTGGCGGTGTGATGCATATATGTTTTATTTCCGATTAAAGAAGCTTAGTTGAAAGTCAGTGCTTGGACTTGTCTGTTCTCCCTGTGTGCGTCATCTCGTTTTTCGCGCTGCTAACTTCCATGGATCCATACCAACTGGCCCAGCTTTCTACACTTCTGAAAGCTTCTTAGTTGACGCCCTAGTCCGGGAAGCGAGCCTGACACGAAGGCCTTTAAAGGGGCACTAAAGTGAAACAACGAATCACTTAAAATTGACAAGTTCTACCCAAAAAACTAATGTCGTTAGTTTCACCATCACAGACATATTAATACACGAGAAAATCAGTCAAAGTTTTCTTTCTAAATTTCGCGCCCAAATTTCCGCACCGGACATTACGGATTTCAAAGAGAATGTCTCATATTGTGGCGACATTAGCTCAAACGAAATTCATTGAAACTTGATGTGTGTAGTGTCTCGCCCTGTCAGAGGGCCATGTATTTGAATTTTACCGAGTACGAACTACGTAGGCCCTCGTAGACGCCGTCAAAGTCGATGACATCACGGGGATTGGTGCGCGAACTTCGAAGTCGCATCGCCAACCACATGTCGTTTATACTGGTTTTAAATGCGAAGCATTTCTTTGCATACTGTATGTGGTGGACCTCAAGCTCCGCCGGCTACCAGACTGTCGTACAGGACAAGAGACGGCACGTCCGAAACGATCACTGTTTTAATGGAACAATGAAGAAGAAGCAGATGGCTTCGTGCCCTCGAGCGAGCGGTAGCTCGTGAGGAGCACTGATGATGATGATGAAAGGCATCTGCTAGGCGGCTGAAGACGAAAGTTACAACATCTTCCCGCGCCCAGCAGATGGCGTCACTCGACTCCCCAGTGGGTAGAGCATTTGATCAGGGCGGTTAACTTCTGTTTCGCCCGGCAACTGGATAGAACAGGAGCAGACCTTTTACACGAAAGAGCCTGCCCTTGAAGAATAACGGTCGCGGATGAGTTGCACCTGGCTCAGCACGTGAAAAGGCTTTCTTTCGAGCACACACGTCCGGTTGTCGAAAAAGTGTCCGTAGTTTGACGCGTATCGGGTCGCACTCACTCTCTTGAAGGACTTCAGTAGGAAGCTCCTGTGATGACGTCTCCTCTCTCTTCATCTTTTTATTGCTTCCTCTCAAGCACTCTCTAGATGTTACAACTTTGATGCGAAAAGAGAATGGCTCGGTGTCCATCGTTCGTTCCAAATGTGATTTCATGCTCTTACGTAGGTCCTCAGTCAATTCAGTCGGATTTTCTTTGCTTCGGTGGAAGTGCCGCATGAAGGCTCCGCTCTCTCGTGGATTTTGGTCCCCCGGTTTCTCACAAAGGTCTTCTCTGGCCACGGCTCGATGTGCGATTGGAGTCAAACGAGAATATGGAATTTCTTCTGGTGACTCTTCCCCTAGGCACACAGGGATTAGTTTGTCGCTCTTTTCCAAATGATTGTGTTCGCGTCTCACATTGCCAAGGCGTTCAGTGGCGACAGCGAAATTCTCCTTTACGTCGAAAAATTCGTTCCATGGAAGTCGAAATTCATAGCATCCTTCCTCTTTCGTCCGATTTCTCTCGAACTGCTTTGGCTTGAGTTTGCTGCCCAACATAGATTCCTCATCAGCCCTCGTACGTAGACTTTCATGATCCTCAATTCCTGTGGGAGCTTCCGAAACACATTCTTCTACACAAGTTCGAAGTGCTATGGCTGTAGAACATTGAGCGGTGTTTCTTGGGAATGGAAGTGGCCCCTGCACAGTCCACCCTAATCTAGTGTGCACGGCTTTCAAGTTCTTCCACTTCTTGCACACGGGTTTCACGTCGCCGGTCGCAAGTTGCCAGTAATAGTCAGAGCCTATTAGTATTTCAACAGAACTGCCTTTGTCTCCCTCTAAGCAAAGTGCTCGTGTGTCCATTCCTGTTTCTTTCATTTTCTTTATGACTTCTTCTCTCGGAATGGGAATGTGCTCTCCACAAATAGCTTCCACTTCCAAAGCTTCGATGTCAATGGCTTTGCCTGTCCTTACTGGGAAAAAGAGCACGCGGACTCTTCTCATCGTTTTCTGCATTTTTTGTCCTCCGAACACTCCAACCGTCACAGTTTCTTTTTGCAAGAGCTGACAGCCAAGTTGGCGAGATGCTTCGATGGTGATGAAGCTCCGCTGACTTCCTCCGTCGAAAAGTACCCTGTAGTTCTTCGATGACGCCTTCCCTGCAACTCTCGCCGTTAAGGATGGCAGTAGTATTACCGGGCTCGCTTGTTCGGAGAGAAGGTTGACTGCTGTCGCTGAAGCATCGTTTGCCTTCTTCTGGAAGTCCGGGTCACACATGGATGTTACATGCCGTCGAGAACATCTGTCGCATTTCTGGTTCCCTCTACAGTCTCTTGCCATATGACCTCGTTTCAAACATCGAAAGCATCGCCCGGTCTTAGCCAGAATCTCTTTCTTTTCTGTCAAGTTCACTTTGTTGTCGCAGGCTTCGGCACGATGTCTCGATGACTTGCAAAACATGCACACGTCAGGGTCCTCTAGCACACTTTGTAGAGACGCTGCTGACGATATGGTACGGTGCTCAACTCTTCGCGACATCTCTCCAGTTTTCTGACGCATTTCTGGCCGTTTTGGGGACGCGTAGGCCGCCAGAGTTTCTCGGCACTGAAGCTGATGTTCGATGAATTGCAGAAGATCTTGCAGCTCTTTCTCGACCTTGGTCGTCCTGTCATCTGGATCTCTTTGCGCTTGTATCGAAGATACTGCAGTGATCGTTGCCATCGTCTTGTGAGGTTCGTGATACTTCATCACCAAGTCTGGTGGTAAGGCTCGCAAGAGGATCTCCCGTAGCATAGAGCAGTATGTAGAGGGGCTTGTACCAAGTGCTTTGAGACTCCTCACATGAACTTGGACTCCGTCGTAGTATTCTCGAAGTGCGGTGGGGCTAGACGACGACAGGACTGGTCTAAGGTCTAAGAGGCTTCGGAGATGTTCCTGGACGATGATCGTTTCGTCGCCGAAGCGTTTCTTGAGGATGTCGACTGCGTCTTCATAACACTCTCCCGTTGCCTGGAGTCCGGATAAAGCTGCAGCGGCAGCTCCAGTGACCAGCGTGCTCAAATAGTTGAACTTGTCGGCAACGCTGAGGTCGTCGTTGTTGTGAACTGTCGTCGAGAACTGCATCCAAAGTCGATGCCATTGTTGTCGATTGCCGTCGAATTTCTGCAACTCTAGTTGCGGCAGTCTCGACCTGACACCGACGGAAGCGTGGCTCGTCGTCGGGCGCGAGGCTTGGGACGCACGGTCGTTCTGAATCGCGAAGCGAAGCTTTGAAGTCAACGTGACGATCTTGTCCCCGTAATTGCTCGCGTCGAGTGTCTCTGCCTCTATAAGATCTTCAGGTGTCTCATTTACCAGGCTCTCATCGATCTTCGTTATCTGGGCGTAGATCGCGTTAATGCGGTCAATTGAAATGCTGACCTGTGACGATGGCAGCTGTGGTTCTCGTAGGAGGCCTTCCGCTTCTTGCGCGATGCCATCCAGTTGCGAGCGGAGGCACTTGCGTCGTCGGAGTAGCCGTTCCATGGGTCAGTCGGCAGCCGGGAACTCTCCGCCAAAGGTTCAGGTGTCGCAGCACGACACCTTGAAATCGATGAGGTTGGCGTCGTTTAGACTATCCCGTTGGGTTTCGGCACCATTTGATGGACCTCAAGGTCCGCCGGCTGCCAAACTGTCGTACAGGACAAGAGACGGCACGTCCGAAACGATCACTGTTTAATGGAACAATGAAGAAGAAGCAGATGGCTTCGTGCCCTCGAACGAGCGGTAGCTCGTGAGGAGCACTGATGATGATGATGAAAGGCGTCTGCTAGGCGGCTGAAGACGAAAGTTACAACACTGTAAGCACTTTTGCGTTTCTATCTGCGTATCTATCTATCTATCTATCTATCTATCTAGCCGCCTACGTCTGGGTGCTCTCGTGATGGCCTCCTTAACTTAGGGTAGACCAAAATTGGCATGGGAGGGTAAGAGGTATTGAAGGATGTCTGGCTGGTCAAGACATGAATAACGTGAAAATCCTGTCGCGTACGTCGTCAAACTCACTTCTCGGGACACGTGTGGCTCATACCCGTATACTACGGGCCGCGCAATGCGGGTATGCGCCACAGGACTTTGACAATTTATTTCTACCCAGGAACGGCGAGAACAGGCATTGGTAATTTAAACGCGAGAGCGTTAAGAGAAACTGACATCGGTGGCGTTGACACTGGTAATTGAAAGGTGACAGCATTAAGAAAAACGGACATCGGTGGCGTTGAGGCGAGGAAGACAAAGAATAAAAAATCCGATTCTCAGAAGGAATCGAACCCAAGCATTTTGCATGGCAATCAAGCATTCTACCACAGAGCCACGTCAGGTCTTGAAACTGCTTTGGAAAAAGACCCTGCGCAGACGTAATGTTGGTGAAACGTCAATTGTGGTTGAAGTGCTAGCTAACTAATTTTATAAACATTACATATGTACACCAATGATATAGGTAAAACGTCGGGTAACGTCAGTTGTAAGTTTAAGCGCCATCCACTGAAGTTGATTTACCTAGCACTATCCAGGGCAGGCATCCTTGGAAGCACATGCTGTACATATCAGCTTACGGCTTCTGGTGTTGGCAAGACCTATGGTTCTGTTAACCTCGTTACACAACTGTAAACAACTGGTTATATGAAACATATGAGACTGTTCAACATGTCTGTGCGTGCAACATTTGTACATATGTTTAGCGTCATTTCATAATGTTTCGCTCAATAAAAAAAATTACAACCCAGTCACCTTATCTCCGGATGCTTCGCATAACATCGATTCCCATGGTATTTGGGATCTGCCTAAATTTTTCTCGCTTACCAAGTGTCTTCCAACGGTAGTCGTGGTGATCTGGTATTGTGAAAGAGTAATTTACTACTACAAGAAAAATATTTTTTTTTCTGTAGTGTCGCTTCAAGGGTTGGCGCTCTACCAATTCAGCAAACCACTACGCTAGCCATGGGCATCGCCAGAGAATTAATTCCAAGCCCATGGGCACTGAATATCAAAATTTAGTTGCGCGGAATCCCGCAGAAGTCATGCATAACCCTGTCACCACTTTGCGGAATTCCACAGAGCTCATTTGAAAGATTGAGTTGTGCATGGGCTTCAAGTCGCGGATGAATTCGCCCTCGCGCTACCATTTGCTACCATCTTGGTTAGCTCACTCGGTGCAATGAATACCTTGGGCAGGCGTTCGTTCCGGGATGGACCCCCGGACTAGGAAGCATTTCTGGAACAATTAAGAAGCTTTCCGTGTGGGAAATCTATGCGAATATCTTTGTAAGGATTTGCTACAAAACTGTTCGCTGTCAGTTTTCCCTTTCATCGTTATATCGCTTTCTCTACCATTCGCTCGTTCCTTCCCTGTTCATGTACCACCTCTTCCCCGCATTGATTCTTGAATAACTTCCAGGATGCCTTGATTATACAGCTCTCTATCGTACGCATTGTTACGCTTAATTATGATGTCATCCACCCCAAACATGCCGGTGAAATACCTGCCATCTCTCTACCAGCCAACGCCAACACTATATTGTAATGTGGGTGAACTAATGCGCAAGCGGCAATAAATGGGCATAGACATGAATACATAATGCTGGAACGTCTTGCAGCGCGATTTACCTCGCGGCCACGGCGGCCTCATTCCAATCTCTGGGAAATGCAAGAACCTCTATGTGATTAAATTTAGGTGCGTGTTCAAGAAACTCAGCTGGTGATATTTATTTATTTATTTATTTATTTATTTATTTATTTATTTATTTATTTATTTATTTATTTATACACCGAATGTCCCGCATTCCACTATACGTGGCTACCTACTTACCTACTACAACTACTACTACTACTACAGAGGAGGGACAGACCCACACCCTAAGGAGCTTCGCCCCTAAAAGGCCCTCGCTGGGTCCCTGATGCATTTCACCCAAGACGACTCGAAGTTAAAGGGCCCGTCAACAGCCCCGCGGTCCAAAAGTTGTTATGAAGAGAAATATGTGCATTTTTGCTCTGTGAACATGCTGCCGCAAGAATTTTGCGAATATGTGCTATAATAAGGAAGTTATAGGGGTTTGAACATGCGTTTTAGCTGGTTTCAAATTTTCGCGCGGCCTCTCCACCCTTCTCCGCCACTGGAAGGAGAAGGCGTAGCCCGTTGTCGCGACTCCGCCCACTTCGGCAACGTGACACGACGTCAGCAATTGACGTCATCGGCGAGCTCGATCACTTCCGCTTGCTGCGGCGCCTGGTTGTTTACTGTTTACATTGTCGCACGTGCTCCGTCGTCGCACGTGCTCCTGTCATGGATCCCGCGCTGCACGCGCGCCTCGAAAGGTTCGTGCGGGATATGGATCCCTACGGTGACACGCCTTGTCGACGCACAGCCGAGGGTGGTGATGACCCGTCACCGCCACCTTCACCGAACCGCGGCGACGGCATGCGCTGGTAAGTGTACCTAAGAACGAATGATCTTTATAATTTCTTGTGGCCTGTTTCCGGATGGCGCGCCCAAATTACGAAATTCTCGATAACGTCCCAATGCAGGTGCACATGTGATCGTTGCGTGCCCAGCCCAAATGCCGAAGAAAACGTTTGCTGCCGCGAAATTCCAGAAGTTGTTGCCAAAGGCAACGACGATTGCATAACGGAACACTTCAACTTTCACAGCATCTGCATCAACCCTGGAGTCCTCGAGGCGGCGTATTACGCTTTCGATGAGCTTGGCATGCCGATAGAGGGGAGAGATCCACAAGTAAGCAACTCAGGCCTGAAATTACCGAGGCAGAAAACTAATTTAAGTTTGCTTTCATTGCCCCGCAGGAAATACCGCTTCGTCGCCTATCGGCTTTTCACGAAGTGGATATGGCGTAGACTGGGCCGACACAACAGAGTCGTCCTTCCTGCTTGCACCGTGGCGCGCATACGGAACGAATTCCAGTCGGCATCGTACGTCGGATTCCGGCACCCTCCCCTGGAGGGTGCCGGTTTTTTACAGCGAAAGCTGTATATGGCTAGGAGAAACGAAAAACCGCTCGGCATCTGTGTCACGAGAGGTTTCCATTGGCTGTGCTATCAGTTACGTCGTTCTGAGCGTCGTACCCAAGCTCGCGCGCCATTGGCGCGCGAGCTTGGTTACCACGCGTGCAAGGTCAAACGGATGGATGGATGGATGCTATGAGCGTCCCCTTTATAACGGGGCGGTGACATGTCTGCCACCAGGCTCGAAAAAAAAAACTTTCTTTTTTATGTTGGCCTAATGCCTTATCTACATTGATTAAATCTATGTTATTACAGCAAAGAAATATTGTAAGACAACGTCCATCTCTCTCCGTCTCTTCACGGTCCATCTCTCTGCTTCTTAAGGTAGAATGACCTTATTTTTTCCCCATTCTTCATTTTTTGTCCTTTATCTCTACTTTTCTGCCACCAATACTCTAACCGTCTCTTACTTATTTCTATCGCGGACGTGTTCAGCTTTCCATTGATGTCCCCAAAACCCAAGGCTTCATGTAGACTCGTGCCCACACGTATATCTGGGTGGATATCGACACATTCAATCAGTACATGTTCCATCGTTTCCTTAGTTCCCCCACAGCATGTACATTGTTCTTCTTCGTTACAGAATCTCGCTTTATAGCTACGCGTTCTAAGGCAACCCGACCTTGCCTCAAACAGTAAAGCGCTTCCCCTTGAATTATCATAAAACCTCTCCCTCCTTATTTCGTTTTTCCCTTTCGGTAGTCACTGAGAGCCGGCTTCTTTTCCATCGCTGTCATCCAATAAGTCCTCTCCGCCTCTCTGACTTTTCGCTTAATGCTCCTTGTTGCCATGTCGCCCACACTGCTAGCCGTATATTTACTGGTGAGCCTCCTAGTTCTTTTTCTCCACTGCGTGTCGACGCTTTTTTTCTATACAAATACCTGAAAACCTTCCTGCCCATCTACTCTCCTTCATTTTCCCCAGCCTCTCTTCAAATCTAATTTTGCTCTGAACTTCCCTCACTTCAAAACCTGTCCATCCCATATCAACCTTTACAGCCTCATTTGTCGTCTTCCCGTGAGCGCCCAACGCGAGGCGTCCCACAGTCCTTTGATTTACATCCATTCCTGATTGCACCTCTGACTTCATGCACACCACTGAGTTCCCAAATGTAAGCCCCGGAACCATCACACCCTTCCACAGCCCTCGAAGCACCTCGTACCTATTGTATCCCCATTACGCTCTGTGCTTCATGATTGCAGCATTCCTCTTTCCCTTTGTTACCGATGCTTTCTCTTGTACCTCCATATATGTATCCCCCTCATTTACCCACACTCCGAGGTACTTGTACTCGCTTACCCTCGGTATTTCTTGGCCCTGTATTAAGACCGCATGGTCTTCGTGGTCGATTGAATACCATCAATCCACATTTTGTTGCACTAAAACCTAGTCCTAGAGCCTCGCCTTCCCTTCCGCATATATCTGCCAGCCGCTGCATATCATCTTGACTGTCCGCAAATAAGACAATATCGTCAGCGTAAAATAGACCTGGAAGCTTCTGCTCAACCATCGCGCCGGCCTGTTTGTGTGACAAATTAAATCCAATGTTGCTACCTTCTAGCGCTTTTTCCATCCTCACCATGTACAGCATGAATAACAGCGGGGACAAAGGACATCCCTGTCTCAGCCCCTTGCTAATGTCAACGCTGTCCTTGCTGCTTATTACTTCCCATTCTACACAAACTGTATTTTCTCGGTATATTTCCCTCAAAAGCTGTATACAGTCGTCACCTATGCCCACTTCGTTCAATATATCCCACAAAATTTCCTGATTAACGTTGTCATATGCCCCGGTGATGTCTAGATAAGCTACGTATAAGGGCCTGTTTTCTATTTTTGATATTTCTATACACTGTGTAAGAACAAACAGGTTATCGTCTAACCGCCTGTCGATTCGGAATCCATTCTGGAGTTCTCCCAAAATATCATTTTGCTCTACCCACGTTTCTATTTTTAATTTTACTGCCTGCATCGCCAACCGGTATAGCACCGATGTAATGGTTAGCGGTCCATACGAGCGAATGTTATCCTTTTCTCCCCTGCCTTTATAGATTAAGTTCATTCTACTTTTTCGCCAACTGTCTGGTATTTCCCTCTCCTGTAAGCACTTTTCTACGGCTTTCAGCAGTGCTTCTTTAGTGCTCTGTCCTAGTTCGTTAATGAGGCTGATGGGAACCCCATCTAAGCCCGGAGTAGTGTACTTAGGAATTTTTCCTTCGGCCTTCTTCCAATTGAAATTCTCAAGTACTACATCTTCCTCGGTTGTACTCTTCTGTATACTTTTACTCACCGGGGGAATCCCCTGGGCGACCTTTTTAAACGAATCGGCTGTTACCTTTCGGATGTAACCTAGCGCTTCATACCCTTCCAATTGATTTCCTTCTTCATCTACCATATGTTGTTGCATTGTTACAGACTTCCTACCTAGCACTTTTAGGTGGCTCCAAAATATCCTAGGCGCGGCCTTCTTCTTTTCGCGAATCTCTGTCATCCAGCGTTCACTTTCGCCTTTAATTTTTGCCTCGACTAATTTCTGCGCAATGGATTTTTGCTCTAAATATATTTCCCATACTTGGTTGACTTCATCCTGTGGCCGCTTCTCCTTTTTTGCCTGTCTGTGCTGCCGTGATGCCTCACGTCGCTTCTCGATCGCATCCCGGATTTCTTTGTTCCACCAACTTTTTGGCCTTCTCTTTCCTTTCCAAGAAATAGTTTTCTTCTCTTTTTCTATTTCCTTCGTTTGCAGCCACGCTTGCAGCCACGGCGCGCCCTCTGGCGCGCCGAAGAAACGGCTTTGCGCGCAGAACAGCGTCGACGTGATTCCGGGGAGCGCGTTTGCCGGGGCGAACGCCCGCTTAGGGCGAGTTTCTGCAGCGTCACTTTGGCTTCGGCTGCGACGTCTGTGACCGCCTGTGGTTCGACCACAACCTGGCAACGATAATTGTGGAAGGCTTCAGTGCAGCGTCGGGTTGAACCCACTGCTGAACACTGGGGCCGCACATTTCAGCTTCGCTGGTTAACCATTTGTACGGAGTGCTTGGGTGGTGATTTTTTTTTCCATTGAGATTTGTCATTGAGCCAAGAGGATGGTATACACTAACTTGGCATGCTCAACTGTGCACGATCTAAACATGCTATACTCGACTGCTTATCAAAAAATTGGCCGCGTATCTGCGTGCTTCGCTGCAAATGTCGTCTCAAGACGATAGTCTTGTGCCGGCCATACTATTATGTTTTGCCTTGCCTCAGACAGCGCCTACTCTATGTTGAATCGGCCGCACCTGGCTGGCATTGATAAAATAGAGGAGGCGCTGCGCGAGATATGGACGCCATCGAAAAACATGAGCTTGTGCTGAACCAAGGGCCACTGCCAGCGGCAGCACCTTCTCGTCGGGACATGGCTTTTTCGTGCATAGCGTCGCAGTTCGTGCCCAGCGTCGCATTTTCAGCGCAGCCTAAAAAACGCTAGGGTCTTTAGAATTACGTATCTATGTATTTTAGAATTACGTGTCTATGTATTTTCTAATAAAGAAACGCACGACATGATACCTACATATTAATGTTGCGCCTCAGATATGCGTAGTATTAGATTTTTAATCAAAAATGTTCACAAGTATGAACGCAAACACCAGTTCGAGATGGCTTGGCGTTCAGAAAGTAGTTAAACTTTGGCCGAGTGGCTGAATCGGGTTACCGACAGACAGACAGGCAGCCAGACCAAAATTTCTTCGTCGAAGTATCCCAAGAAAGACTATTGTTTTTTAATACTGTTCTTGCTTCTTGATGAAACATGTGGTGTGGTGTGTGAGAGTAGTTTCAAGCAAACAGCATGGAACAGAACTGGTCACAGGGGTAACAAATTTATTTTTTTTCTAAAGAAACCCATGTGCGGCATTCCATTAGCACCTTCTGAAAGAATATATAATGCAGTTATGGGGTTTTGAACGTAGGTGCAGCCCCGCCTACGTTCACAACAGGGTCAATTTTGTTTTGTTTGTCTAGAGGTATCTGTTTTTCTGGACTTCTGTTTTCTCATGTGACATAGCCATTTTTGTGTATTCAGAAATTGTCTCCTTCTCTGGTGCAGCTTGCACGTATGGCGAGCCAATTGGTGTGATTTGTCAGAGTGTTTTTCTTATTTTTCTAAATATTGTGGGGCGCCTAGGACTATATTGCCACGCGCCTTTCTTTTACTGTATTCGGTTTCCGCCCACAAAGACTATCAGCAGTGCTCGGCGCAGACCGCGCCTTATTGTTCCAGAAGCTTCTCGGTTGTAGTAGATCGTTTTGTTAAGATTGCACGCAAGACGGTAAGACTCAAGATTATTCCAGAGCCTGCGCGACGACTAGTGATAAGGCTAGAATGTTCGACGCGTGATTTATAAAAGCCGGCGCGTTCCAACGAAGTTCAGTTGATCGACGGTCGACGCTCTGTTCGCCGCTATCAGTGCCAGCGTGTATCGCTGTAATCTTACTTTCCGTTTACCGGCCACAAGTTCGGCCTAATAAACAGTTTCATCTTGGACACGTCGCCTGCTGCCTTCGTCGACGTCACACCCACGTGACATCTGGTGGAGGTGCTGCTTCTTTCATGTACCGGACGCCCCCGTCAAGCCGTGAGCCCAGCCCAACTCGGGACGAAGACACCTACCCCGTCACGGACAGTCGAGCCAGCCGCAGACTAAAAGGACTCCCCCCGCAGCACGGACTTCTACCGGACAAGCCGAAAGCTACGGCGACGAAGACGACAGGCACGATGACGGCCGCTGTGTCCCCTGCAACCATCGTTATCCAGCCACCGAGAGAGCCACCGACTTTTCATGGATCACCAACTGAGGACCCCGAAACCTGGCTAGAGACTTACGAACGTGTCGCCACCTTCAACAACTGGGACACCGACGAAAAACTGCGCCGCGCCTACTTCTACCTAGAAGACGCGGCAAGGACCTGGTTCGAGAACCGGGAGTCCACACTTCGAACATGGGACCTGTTTCGCAGCGCTTTCCTGGAGACGTTCGCAAGCGTCGTACGTAAAGAAAGGGCCGCCGCTTTACTAGAAACACGGGTCCAGCTCCCGAATGAAAACGTGACAATCTTCACCGAAGAGATGACACGACTTTTCCGACACACCGACCCTGACATGACCGAGCAGAAGAAGGTCCGTTTCCTCATGCGAGGGGTCAAGCAGGAACTCTTCGCGGGACTGATGAGGAACCCACCCAAGACCGTCCATGAATTCCTGACAGAGGCAACCACAATCGAGAAGACAGTGGAGATGCGCACCCGGCAATTCAATCGCCGCTCGACGACAGGCTACGCCGACATTCAGTCCCTCTGCTCAGATGACCTGCGCGAGACCATAAGGGCCGTAGTGCGCGAGGAGCTTCGTCGAATGTTCCCGTCATCCCAGCCGCAGGTTTCCTCGATCGCAGATATTGTTCGAGAGGAAATCCAGCAGTCGTTGGGTGCCCCTGAGTCGCAACAGCCTCAGCCGCAAGCCATGAGCTACGCTGCTGCAGCCCGACGCTACGCTCCCGCTCCACGCCCCCGTCAAGACACCACACCGCCGCAGTACCGCCGCCAGACTCCGCCCCCACCGCCACCGGCGCCATACCGCCCACCTGCCAGCCAGCGCTACCCTCCGAGGAAGACCGACGTTTGGCGCGCCCCTGACCACCGCCCGCTATGCTACCACTGCGGTGAAGCCGGGCACACGTACCGCCGCTGCCAGTACCGGGAGATGGGACTGCGTGGTTTCGCCGTAAATGCGCCGCGTCCGCAGCCTGGCGAACGACCTCGTGACATCGCCGACTACCTCACAGGAGCGCAGTGGACACCCCGACGACCTTCCCGTTCACCGTCGCCAGGCCGCTACACCTCACCGCATCGCAGGCAGTACACCAGTCCGGCTCGGGGCCGATCTCCGAGCCCGTACCCGGAAAACTAAGGGCAGCAACCGATGGAGGTGCGGTTGCTGTACGTCGAACTACCGAAGATCCTCCGCCGACGCCGACGACGACGCCGCGACGACACCTGCTGAACACGACGCGAAGCAGACAGAGCCCTGCCGACGAAACCTCGCGGACCGAGCTACACCTGACGACGCAGCAAGATGGAAGCAGCGCAACAAATCGACGCAGCCGTGACCCGACACCGCGAGCTAACCGCAACGCAAGACGACGGACTAGCGACCTCGACGTTCTCATCGACGGCCACAACGTCACCGCTCTCGTCGACACTGGGGCCGACTATTCCGTCGTCAGTGGGCCATTCGCCACCAAGCTGAAGAAAGTAAAGACCGCTTGGAGTGGACCCGAAATCCGGACAGCTGGAGGTCACCTGATAACGCCAATTGGAGTCTGCACGGCGAGAGTCACCATCAATAACCGGACTTATCCTGCGAGCTTTGTAATTCTACAAAACTGCTCCAGGGATGTGATACTTGGAATGGACTTCCTAAGTGACCACGGCGCCGTCATCGACCTGAGGTCTGAGTCGATAACACTAACCTCAGACAAAGCGCTGCCGCCCCACGCGACGCCAAGGAACCATGCGAGAAGAGCAGGTGACCGTTCCTCCGCTCTCCAGCGTCATCATTTCCGTCGGCACCGAAAAACCCGTAGACTTCGAAGGCGTCATTGAGGGCGATCAGCACCTGCTTGTAAACCGTCAGATTTGCGTCGCAAGAGGCATTGCCGAGTTGCGTGAAGGGGAAAGCAACAGTGATGCTAACGAACTTCAGCAACGAATACAAGCACGTGAGCAAAGGCACGACGGTCGCCTACGTCGAAGAATTTGTGGAAGCCAGCACTGCCCTCGCCCTCGCCGAGTCTGCCGAACACGCTACGACGAACCAAGCTCATCAACTAGCTTTCGACGTAAATCCGAGCCTGCCGACGCATAAACAGGGACAGCTCAAAACCCTGCTCCGGCAATACAGGGACTGCTTTTCGTCGTCGTCAAGAATTCGACAGACCCCAGTCGCCAAGCATCGTATCATAACTGAAGAAAGTGCCCGACCAGTCCGTCAGAGCCCGTATCGAATTTCGACGCGAGAACGCGAAGCCGTAAAGAAGCAAGTCGACGAAATGCTACGCGACGACATAATCCAGCCGTCCAAGAGTCCCTGGGCGTCTCCCGTGGTGTTGGTGAAGAAGAAGGACGGGACGCTACGTTTCTGTGTCGACTATCGTCGCCTGAATAAGATCACGAAGAAGGACGTGTACCCCCCTCCCACGGATAGACGACGCCCTGGATCGACTCCACAACGCGAAGTACTTTTCGTCGATGGACCTGAAGACGGGCTACTGGCAAATCGAAGTCGACGAGAGAGACCGAGAAAAGACTGCCTTTATAACCCCAGACGGCCTGTTCGAATTTAAGGTCATGCCTTTTGGTCTTTGCTCGGCCCCCGCGACCTTCCAACGCGTTATGGATACTGTACTGGCCGGCTTGAAGTGGCAGACTTGCCTTGTGTACTTGGACGACGTCGTTGTGTTTTCCTCGAACTTCGACGAACACCTGCGGCGCCTTGAAGCTGTACTTCAAGCAATCAAGACCTCCGGACTCTCCCTCAAGCCAGAGAAGTGCCGCTTCGCGTACGAAGAACTTTTGTTCTTGGGCCACGTGATAAGCAAATCCGGAGTACGCCCCGACCCACAAAAGACAACCGCCATCGCTGCTTTCCCGCCACCCAGCGACAAGAAGGCCGTGCGTCGATTTCTCGGCTTGTGTGCCTATTACAGGCGGTTCGTTAAAAACTTCGCCCGCATCGCCGAGCCTCTCACTAACCTCACCAGGACCGACGTCGAGTTCAAGTGGGAAACGCCGCAGGAGGAAGCATTTCAAGAACTAAAACGACGCCTGCAAACGCCTCCGTTACTTGGACATTTCGACGACCACGCCGAAACAGAAGTGCACACCGACGCGAGCAGCGTAGGACTCCGGCGCCGTCCTTGTGCAGGGGACGGACGGACTGGAAAGGGTTATCAGTTATGCTAGCCGGTCGCTATCAAAGGCAGAGGCCAACTACTCCACAACAGAAAAGGAGTGCCTTGCCATCATCTGGGCTACATCAAAGTTTCGCCCCTACCTTTACGGCAGGCCCTTCAAAGTTGTAAGCGACCACCACGCCTTGTGTTGGCTAGCTAACTTGAAAGACCCTTCTGGTCGCCTCGCACGGTGGAGCCTGAGACTTCAAGAATTCGACATTACCGTCGTTTACAAGTCCGGAAGAAAACACTCTGACGCCGACTGCCTGTCTCGTGCCCCCGTCGACCCACCGCCGCTGGACGACCAGGATGATGACGGCTTCCTGGGAACCATAAGTGCCGACGACTTCGCCGAGCGACAGCGAACGGACCCAGAACTCAGGAGCCTTATCGAATACCTCGAGGGCAAGAGCGCCACTGTTCCGAAGGTATTCAAGAGAGGACTGGCGTCGTTCTCCCTGCGAAACGGAGTCCTCCTAAAGAAGAACTTCGCGCCCCTTCGAGCCAAACACCTTCTCGTGGTTCCATCAGCAATGAGACCAGAAGTCCTCCAGGCCCTACACGACGACCCGACGGCTGGACATCTCGGTGTTTCCCGCACGATCGCAAGAGTACAGGAAAAGTACTACTGGCCGCGCCTTGCCGCCGACGTCGCCCGCTACATAAGGACGTGCCGAGACTGTCAGCGACGGAAGACACCGCCAACAAGACCAGCAGGCTTCCTTCAGCCGATCGAGCCTCCTCGGCGACCGTTCCAGCAGATCGGGATGGACCTCCTGGGGCCGTTCCCAACGTCGACTTGCGGAAACAAATGGATCGTCGTAGCCACCGACTACCTCACCCGCTACGCCGAAACAAAAGCCCCTGCCCAAAGGCAATGCCGCCGAGGTAGCCAAGTTCTTCGTTGAGAACATCGTCCTTCGACACGGCGCCCCAGAGGTTCTCATCACCGACAGAGGCACGGCGTTTACGGCTGACCTAACCCAGGCGATCTTGGGATACAGCCACACAAGTCACCGCCGGACCACCGCGTACCACCCACAGACCAACGGCCTGACCGAGCGTCTAAATAAGACCATCGCCGACATGCTGGCCATGTACGTCGACGTCGAACACAAGACGTGGGACGCCATCCTTCCGTACGTGACCTTCGCATACAACACGGCCGTGCAAGAAACGACGCAGATGACGCCATACAAGTTGGTCTACGGACGGAGCCCGGCAACGACGCTCGACGCCATGTTACCAAACGTGACCGACGAGGAAAACATCGACGTGACCGCCTACCTACAGCGCGCCGAAGAAGCACGACAGCTCGCCCGCCTGCGGATCAAGAATCAGCAGACGACTGACAGCCGCCGCTACAATATTCGACGACGCTTCGTGGAATACCAGCCCGGCGACCGCGTTTGGGTGTGGACGCCCATACGACGACGTGGACTTAGCGAAAAACTTCTGCGACGATACTTCGGACCGTATAGGGTGCTTCGACGTCTCGGCACACTCGACTACGAGGTCGTGCCCGACGGCATTTCGAACTCTCAACGGCGCCGTGCGCGACCTGAAGTCGTCCATGTCGTGCGTCTCAAGCCGTTTTACGCGCGGAAGTGAACCTAAGGACTGTACTTTTCTTTTTTTTCATTGGACTTTCTTGCTTGTGCGTATTGTTTATGCAACTTTCTTGATTTATTGTCGTTATTTATTATTGCATGTATTTTTTCCCATGTGTTCTGTTCTAAGCATCGGGACGATGCCTTTTCAGAGGGGGGGCATTGCCACGCGCCTTTCTTTTACTGTATTCGGTTTCCGCCCACAAAGACTATCAGCAGTTCTCGGCGCAGACCGCGCCTTATTGTTCCAGAAGCTTCTCGGTTGTAGTAGATCGTTTTGTTAAGATTGCACGCAAGACGGTAAGACTCAAGATTATTCCAGAGCCTGCGCGACGACTAGTGATAAGGCTAGAATGTTCGACGCGTGATTTATAAAAGCCGGCGCGTTCCAACGAAGTTCAGTTGATCGACGGTCGACGCTCTGTTCGCCGCTATCAGTGCCAGCGTGTATCGCTGTAATCTTACTTTCCGTTTACCGGCCACAAGTTCGGCCTAATAAACAGTTTCATCTTGGACACGTCGCCTGCTGCCTTCGTCGACGTCACACCCACGTGACAATATAGTCACATTTTTACACAGCTAGTCAGTGTGAAGCAGACCATTATGCTTCAGTTGTAGAGAAGTTCTGGTGAGTAGCTCCAGATTTCACTATTTCTTGAGTTGCTGGCATGGTGCGTGTGTACCCAGAACATCTCTGTGCAAACTGTGCCAATTTACTGAACAAACATGTAAGTGCTGCATGGCAGGATGTTTCAAGGACACTGGGTTGTATTACAGTAAGCACTTTAGTAAGCATTATCTGTCAAGTCAAACCAAATGGATCACCACTTCTGTAAACAGCTTGGCAAAAGGAATTTCTGGATGTACCAGCCAGCAAAATGACTATGTAACAGAAGGCAGGAGCCAGGGGGCACAACCCTTGTTTACTTATGCAACAGAAAAAACACAAGTCCAATGAAAGTGCTACACCTAGGGGTTATGTATGCGACAAATAAAATGGAAAGGACCAGACCACAGACATAAGACTGCTTAAAGGGACTTCAACTCAGTGAGCCAATGCGTCATAGTCGCTCATGCATGCACCACACTTCCTTCTGCATTTAGAACACCCTCCTGCAGATGACAAAATGGCCAGCCTCTCTGAGACTAACTGTTTGCACATGGAATAGGTGCTAACAGCAAGCTCATACTAGTGTTACGAAGGAACGTGTTTGTTTACAGATGAGACAGAAAGAATGCCGAGAGCAGGAGCAGTTGCGGGTAAAAATCAGTTCAGTTTGCCCAACCACACAATTCAATAAAACTTGTAGGTGGGAGAGTTGGTTCATACTTCAAGGTAAAACTGGTGTGCGCAAAATTACAAACAGGGACACAGTAAGACGAACATGAACGAGCACAAACTATCAACTAATATTTATTTTTTTTCACTCTTCAATATACACGAGTGAACATACATGAATAAGCAAAAGTGGTCACATGGTCACGAGCTAACACGTTATAACAAGGCATACAAAAATTTCCACTCGCAACCAAATAAAAAAAATTCGCGGGCTATAGTATCGTTGCTCGTGCAAAATAGCATGTTTCGGAAAATCGATGCGGACACGCAAGCTTGACAGTGCGCTGGCAAATACGCCTTCCCGTTATTTATAATTCACAGCTCATGTTACCTTGCACGATCGTTCATGCAGCAGCCGGTTTGGCCTGTGTAGCATCTCCCACATGATAGCAGGATATCATAGACGCCACGTGGCAGCTCATATGCCCTTGAATGGTCGTTAACGCAGTGCTCACTTCGGCTTATGTGAGATTTCCCACAAAAGCGGAATTTCGTAAACGCCAGGAGGCAGCTCATGCGCCCTTGCACGATTGTTCTTGCAGTGCTCAGTTTGGCCTACATGATATTTCTCACATTATAGTGCAATTTCTTAGATGCCAGTCGCACATTTTGGACAAAGCTCAACCAGCTGACGTGGGGGCGGAAGAGGCACACGCACATCGTGCCTTCTCACCATCTTTTTCAAGTTGCGAGATATGCGAGGTATATACAGCATCACTTCTGGACGCGTCCTACAGTGTGGCCCAGGGATCATACTTCAGTGGGCTGCTTTATGCAGAAGAACCTCTGCAATTGCCGTAACATACCGTGCAAGGACAACCAGCGGCAAATATACGCCGAATCTGATCATTAAAAACTATCTTGCATTGCATGTGGGCATGATTCGTAAAGAATATTAAGCAAACAACAATTAACATCCACTAGGAAGATGTCGCACAAGACAGGCGCAACACAAGATATAATACAAATTCCATGTCACTGCAGAAAATAATCCATTCTCAAACAAAACAATGGTAGAGTGAAGATAAAATTCAAGTAAAGTTATAAAATTATCAACCCATAGACTAGCAGCATTTTGTAAAACAATAACACCACTTGGTTCAACAAAGTTGCAGTGCCGGCTCCACTATTTCTTCCTCCTTTTCTACCTGTCGCACACTCGCTCATTCCAGCGACATATTCAGCGGGGGCAAACAAAAGCTCAGAGAGTGAGCTAGAGGTGTCTGCGAACAGAAAATATAAATTTGCCATTCATTCGCTTCGGCTGGATTAACACTGAAGGATGTGTTGGCAGTGACGACTGTTTCCTTTGGTGGAGTCTAGGGACAGAGTGAAATGAGAGCACAGACTTCCTGCTGTGGAATGCCTGCTGTTGTGCAGCACACTAAGCAACTTCTTTTCCTTGACAACAAGAGTTGTAAGTGGGGTTATGGGGTTTGTTGGGGATACTACGACAGTGACGATTGTAGCAGCAGGAGGCAGGGCGTAGCCAGCGACCGAATTGTCGGAGCGTGTCAGGCGATGGGCTGGCATGCCTGCCGATCTCCTTCCTCACAATCACCCCCGGTATGAAGAGGTAGCCATCCTGGCGACCTAGAGAGAGGTCAGAGGATCATAATATGGCTTGAGGCGGTCAACGTGGACTGTCTCTCGCCTGCGACGACGAAGATGGCAGAACAGGCTCGACCACATAATTAACAGGGGAAGCTTGCACAACCACGCGGTAGGGTGAAGGAGCTTAGATGAAAGGCCGGAAGCAGCAACTGGAGGGACAAAAAGCCACACCAGGGCCGATGGGGAAAGGGTCTGGTGGTGTGTTGGAAGTCATGGAGCTGTTTTTGGCGACACTGTTCATCATAGGTAAAAGGTCGGGCCAGTTGTTGGCATTTCTCGGCGTGCTGAGTGACCTCAGGCACAGGTTGGCAGTCGGCAGGGTCCGGGTGGTACAGGAGAATTGTATCAATGGTGCTGAAGGGCTCGCAGCCATAAAGCAAAAAGAATGGTGAGAACTGGGTAGTGGCTTGGGAGGTGGTGGTGTACGCGTACGCGACAAACAGAAGTACAACATCCAATTGCAGTGGTCTGACGCAAGGTACATAGACAACACGTCCCCAAGAGTACAGTTAAATCGTTCAGTTAAACCATTTGTCTGTGGGTGATAAACAGTCGTTGTGCGGTGAATAATCTGGCATTCAGATAGGAGTGATTGCAGCACGTCCGAGAGGCATACACATCCCCAATCTCTTAGCAGTTTAAGAGGCGCGCCATGGCAAAGAATAAAGTTGTGTAGAATAAACGAGGCGACTTCTTTTGCTGCTGCGGCAGGTAAGATGGCAGTTTCGGCATAACATGTCTGGCTGGAGAGATGCGAGACTGGTTTGCGCTGTTGGCAGGCTATGCAAGAGCGGATGTACTTGAACACAAAGTTGTACATGCCAGGCAATAATAGCATCGACTCAGCCGCATGTATGTCTTAGACACACCACCATGACCACACTGTGGGTCATTGTGAAAAGTGGAGCACAATTCTTGACGAAGATGGCGGGGTACGACTAGTAACCATGTGCGGCCATCTTTGTGGTAGTTGTGGTGGTATAAAGGTTCATTGCGGATAGTGAAATATTGTGCTTGGCATCACAGCGTGCGAGGGCTTGACAATAAGTCCAAAACGGTGGCAATCCACGAGTCGTTACGTTGTTCCGAGGCCATGTGCAGGATATCAAGTGGCGAGATATCATGACCGCTAGTAGAAGTACTGTCGTCTGAGATGAGGGGAAAACGAGACACGGCGTCAGCATCAGTGTTGGCGGCCAGAGTGATATACGACGTGGATGTCATATTTCTAGATTCTGAGAGCCCAACGAGCGGGGCCGCCTGACGGGTCCTTAATGTTCGACAACCAGCACAGAGCGTGGTGGTCCGTTATGATGTCAGAAGGATGACCGTAAAGACAGGGGCGAAATTTCTAAAGAGCCCATTTGATGGCCAGGCACTTTTAGATGTGAAGCATCTTATCGCGAAGCTTAATCCGGTGGTGGTGGTGGTGGTGTGCCGCGTGCCCACCCTTACTGCGCATGCGCAAACCCTTTAAAAAATAAAGATAAAAAAACCTCCTCTCCCCCTCTCTCTCCTCTAGGCATTCCTCCCCGCGGCAACCACACCCTCACTGCGCATGCGCCTCCCCTTCTTTCTCCCCTCTTACACCCCCCTCTCTCCTCTAGGCATCCCTGCCCGCGGCGTCCACACTCCCACTGCGCATGCGCGTCCCACCCTCTCTCTTCTCTCCTACGCTTCCCCCTCTCTCGCCACGCGACGTCGACGCAGGCAGCGTATGCTAGCGAGTTTCTTTGTTGAAAAAACCGACTGGTCGCGCTGCACAACCGTTCACTGGCCACCCCGTATATATGGCACTGGATTTCGACGTTCAAGGTGGTGCAGGTGGGAGATTTCTCCTGTGCGTTGTTGAACAATAAAAATTGGCCGCGTATCTGCGTGCTTCGCTGCAAATGTCGTCAGACGATAGTCTTGTGCCGACTGCACTGCATGAGCGGCATAGTACCACAATTTAATAGCTGGGCTAGCCGCTGGGCTCGTTTTCCGGGCGTTTTCCGGGCGCGCTTAGACGGACGCCGGCGTTTCTCCGCTGAAATTTGGTCGTCGCTCTTTTCTCTGCGTTCTCTGATCATGTCTTGTAGAGTGGGTCGTATTTCATCAAGCGGCCATATATGTTTTGCCTTGCCTGAGACAGCGCTCTTCTACGATGAATCAGCCGCATCACGGCTGGCATTGATAAAACGAAGAGGACGCCATCTACAGCGCTACCAGGGAACATCGGCTTGTGTTGAACAATGCTGCTGCCAGGTGGCAGCACCACAGCCAACCACAGCGTCGAAGTTAAATCACTGGGCGGAGACTTGTTTTGTACACAGCAGCGCCGCGTAATAAACACTAGGATCTTTATAATTACGTATCTATAGATTTTTGTTTTAAAGGAACACTGTGAATAGTACTAAGGTATTGATGTTGTGCCTCAGGTATGCGTAATATTTGATTTTTAATTGCCCACGCTCACCCGTATGAACACTTGCTTCTTGGTCAAGATTGGAGGTCGTAAGGCAGGGGGGTTAAAGTTTGGCCAGCTAACTGAATCGTGTGACGTGCCGACAAACAGAAAAACAGACAGACAGACAGACAGACAGACAGACAGACAGACAGACAGACCAAAATTTCTCCGCTTAGGTATCCCAGAAAGACTATCGGCTTTAAAAAGTTCGCAGCGTGCGCGTTAACTAAAAGCGGACTGCGGGTCTCTGTGTCCAGTCGGAGTCTGTCTCTCATTGCCCATTAGCAGCTATTGGCATGTTCCAGTAGGAAACACTACTCCATCACTGCCTGCTTTGCGCCTCCCCAGTTTTCTCTCCTGCGCAACGCTGCGATGAGCGCCAGCGTCAACGCCGCCGCCAGTGTAAGCGTTAGCGGCCTGCTGTTTCACATCTACAAATGGTTCCCTTTAGCGGGAGATGGTGTAATTTTTTTCTGTTAGAGTAATTGGTCTCAGGTTTTGTGAGCCCATGACTGGCATACGCGACCATGTATTCGGTATTGGCATCCTTCATTGTGCGAGCACAGTACCAAGGCCGACACCATTGGCATCAATGTGAATTTCTGTACGTGCGCTCAGATCGAAGTGGCGCAAGATTGGTGGAGATGTAAGCAGGCGACGAAGAGTCAAATGCGTCATCACAGGCTGCTGACCAGGTAGATAGTTCATTGTAGCCTTCGAGAACTGCATTCAGGGGTGTGATCAAGGTAGCGATATTGCGAACGAAGCATCAGAAATAGGAGCATAGGCCAATAAAGCTGCGTTGTGGTTTCAGTGTAGCGGGCTTCGGGAATTCGGATACAGCCCAAAGTTTAGCAGGATCAGGGAGAATGCCTTCTTTCGAGACATTGTGGCCTAAAATAGTCACTTGAGCTGCATATTTGCACTTCTTCAAGTTAAGCTGAAGACCAGCATTCTGGACACAGGTCAAAACTTGATGTCAACCGAGTAGATGAGTCGAGAAATCTGGAGAAAAGACGACAATGTCATCGAGATAGCAGAGACAAGAGCGCCACTTCAGGCCATGCAGGATGCTGTCTATCATGCGTTCAAAGGTCGTAGGCGCGGTGCGAGACCAAACGGCATTACAGTGAATTCGTACTATCCATCTGCTGTTACGAAGGCCGTTTTCGAACAGTCATCGTCAGCCATGGGCACCTGCCAGTAGTAGAGCGGAGATCCAAAGAACTCCGTTCCTTGCAAACAGTCCAGCGCGTCGTCAATACGTGGCAACAGATACAGATCCGTTTGGGTAATCTTGTTAAGCCGTCGATATTCGAAGCAAAATCGTATGCTACTGTATCTTTTCCGAACCAGGACGACTGGCGAGGCCGATGGGTCACAGGGTCCCTTGCACTCCCAGGTAAGACGACTAAGGTGAAAGCCATTTTCTCTTTCTTCTCTGTCGATGTATAAAGGAGCAGGTAACACGAGCTGTGGCTTCACATACCACTGCCAAGTCCTGGCTTCATTTTCTTCTCTTGAGGTCACGCGCTCTCCGGGTTTGTTCGCCGCCCAAAGGAGGGTGATACAACGACATCATGTGGTGTTACGTCTCACGATGTCACATCCAGAATTTGTGCCGTCACGAATTTTTGGTACCTGTGACGTCATATGGTGACATCATCAAATGATGATGATTTTTTGCATCTCAATGCCACAGGATGGTCGCATTTCCCTTTTGATGAGGCATCTAAGGCTTTTGCCATAGTCCCAAAATAGTTTTTCTGGTCACGAAACTGCCTCCTCAGGCTAATACAGAGCCTAGCGGCAGCTGCCGCGAGGCGACGCTTGTATTTTTCTTCTCTGGTACGTCGTGGCCAAAAGCCCCGCTCCTTTTAGCCAATGTTTACATTCTATTCTGTTGTTGCAATTATATGAACTAAACCTAGAACATCTGGATGTTTTAGTGCCGAAACAAGGTGCATACAAAAACTATACAATCTCAGGTTCAGCTGGAGGCTCAGTGTGCCAGCAGACGACGCATTTAGAGCTTTTGTTACTGCGACATTTCTCTTTAGCTGGCCCAACAGGCTTCAAATAACAAGAAAAAAACTGACGTGACTATGATGCGCTGTACAGAAAATAAGACATCAGTGGCGATACCATTAAATGCATGGCAACCTGAGCTCAAGGTCGTGCGCTGTTAAAGGGCCAGTAAACAACCCTGAGGTCCAAGAACTGTTATAAAGAGAAATATGCACACTTTTGCTATGTGAACATGTTGCCGCAAGAATTTTGCGAATGCGTGCTATAATAAGGTAGTTACAGGGGTTAGAACATCCGTTTCAGCTGGTTTCAAATTTTCACGCGACCTCGCCACCCTTCTCCGCTGAGGGGAGGGGAGGCATACCCCGTGGTCGTGACTCCGTCCACTTCGGTAACGTGACTGTCAGTGATACGTCATCGTCAAGCAGCCAACGACCATGCAGGACTTCCCCCACATGAGCACATGTCATAGCGGCGCCGCGGGGAAGCGCGATGCGAAGAGCAACCTTCCCCTAGCGGTAAAGTAGCCCAGACGCCTCTTCATCTCAGAGGCTTTCGTTCTGGCAATACCGCTTCTCCCGGTAGTCTCGGGCTCTACAAAACGGCAGAAGGGCAGCACAGGAAAATGAAAATGCGTACTGCGCAGCCGAAAGTGCATCACCTCAGGGTCAAGGCGCCATTTCGTAGGGCAAAGGACCAATCGATGAGCTCAGTTCCACGTCAAGTAGCCGATCGGCGACTTTGCGTCACTGCGCGTACAAGGGGGAATTGGTAAGGCATAGGAAAGAAGCGCGGGAATTGTTTTCAAGCAGGATCACTGCTGGCGGCGCGAAAAGGCATGATCGCCGCGGTCTGCACTGTATGAAATTGGCGAGCTTGTTTGGGGGGTGTAAAAAAAAAAGTCGGAGCCTGTTGACTGGCCCTTTAAGTCCCGCACTTGTGATTACTTCCATGGCCTTCCAGCATTAGTGAAGGACTAATTTTACGTACAGAAAACGTTCTAGGACGTGAGCTTGCATTTACCAGTAATATGTATAAGACATATGCATCGGCAGAATCATAGCTGTCGATGAAATGCTAACTTGATGGGGACTGTTGTCGTTTTGAGGCCTCGAAAGCATTGCTGGTTTTCGTGCATATCAGTCCAATTGTGCAGGCACAGTTTTCTAACACGATTTTAAATGCGAAGCATTTCTTAGCGAACTTCGGCGACTTTGAGCCGGATCTATCTATCTAGCTATCTATCTAGCCGCCTACGACTTAGTGCTCTCCTGGCCGTATCGTTGATGGCATTTATACCAAATTTGGTATGGCATAACATGACTGTATGACGAACGTAAATGGCTGGTCATATCATATAAATCATGACTAACCCGGCATGAAAAGTATAATTTACATGCACCATGCCCATAGGCGCGCTGTGACGTTTCCATTGACTTTAGATACACCGATATGGTATTGAGTGACATGACTGTATGACGAACATAAATGACAAGTGGTAATATGGAAATCATGACATGTCATGAGCGACATGACTCCGCATTCCACGCTCATGGCGCGCTCGCGGCCGTTTCGTTAGCTTGATATACGCCAAATGTGGTATTGAGTGACATGACTGTATGACGAACATAAATGACAAGTGGTAATATGGAAATCATGACATGTCATGAGCGACATAACTTGCATTCCACGCTCATGGCGCGCTCGCAGCTGTTTCGTTAGCTTGATATACACCAAATTTGGTATTGAGTGACATGAGTGTATAACGAATATAAGAGTGGCAGGTGGTAACATGAAAATCTTGGCATGCATGTCATCTACAACGCCATTTACATGCCATGCTCATGGTGTATTTGCGTCCAGTTCGCTAGCTTGTGCATAAACCAAAATTGGTATTGCGCGACGTGACTGTATGACGAACATAAATGACAGGTCCTAACATGTAAAACATGACATGCAAATTATGTAAAGTATGGTTCGCTCCTTCGTGGCTGCTTCGCATTACATCGATTCCCACCGTGCATGGGATCTGCCGGCTTTTTTGTTGTTGATATTCCTGATGAAAACCACATAGATTAAATGTACTCCTGACTCTGCATTGCACTTCTTACTCTCTATCTTGCACGAGCAGGGTGACAAGGGGATTGACGCACGTTTGCATTCAGTGCCGTACTTCCTTGGCGAACCAGGACGCGCTTGATGGAATTGTAATCGCGATCTTTCTTTGAAGAAAATGAAGCCCTGCAAATGCTTATGAGAAGTAACAGACGATTTTTTGCCTTCACTCAGCACTGGAGTAGTGCAGAGTTAAAAAGGCATCTCAGAAGGAGTGTTGACGCACAAAAAATGTTACACTTTTTTTTGTTACACTGAGTAGCTAATGGCCCGTTTATCATGGCAGTAAACTATCATTTTAGTGGTTTTCAGAGTGGCATTCAAACTGCCCGTGGTTGCGACTTCCAATCCGTGAAGTAGGCTGGCAGGCCGTGAAACACACGAGAAATGACGTTAGGCCCGTGGTGCGGCTCGTTTCTTGGCAATGATAAGGTGTCGCCATTTATCGTGAAATCTTCCTAATGGGTGATGTCCAATGAATCAAAGTGCTTCGCACACACGCGCACATGCTGAAGTCGTCGGTCTCTTTCTGCGGTATGGCTTACTTCCAGTTCCTCAAACTGCCCATGAACACTGCGCCTACAAAATATCGATACCTTTTCACCTAGTGCCCTCGTAGCCAAAACCTCAATACACAGCACCTGAACGGCATCGTTACGCCAAAGTGCTAACTTCAATTGTACAATACGTGAACTTGGCCATTATCCAAAAAGCAATCCACAGATACAAGAGTACACAAGCACTTTCAGCTCGTGTTGGCCACATCTGTGGTCTCTGCAGAAAGTAACCCATAGAAGGGTGGCCTCTAAGCAACGGTGGCGCCAGGGCAAGGCTGCTCTCCGCACCACATCAAGCTCCCCCATAGCATAACGGCAAAGTTTCGTGACCAGAAAAAGTATTGAAGGACTATGCTTTTCCTTAATAATCAAGGTAGGATTCGGGTGGGACTTCTCAATGACCGTCAACAGGTGAACTGTTTACACGGTAAAAGATTTCACCTCTTGAAAGCTTATGCATGCTGCAGAGCGAAGAGATTTGAGCTGCGCTGAAATGTTGACAGTTCACGAGTCATATAACCATTGATGGCGAGCACAAGCCAACGAGGCAACATGTTTTCACTTCAACAAGTTATTCCCCTCTGACAA
>JALIZH010029427.1:0-24117 GCA_030522465.1 Rhipicephalus appendiculatus | reverse complement strand
GGCCGCATCTGGCTGGCATTAATAAAATAGAGAAGGCACTGCGTCAGAGCCATATATACCCTTCGGGAGAGTTTGGCGATTCTTTCATCTCGCCGCTCTCCGCACGCCGCCTCAGCGCCGCCCACTTTTCGTGACGTTCAACCAATCTCCCTGGCGGCCGCGGGGAAGCCGCGCGGAGCGGCGGAGGCCAGCCACCATCCCCTCGGAGGAGCGCGCGTGAGGCTTGCAGATTTATCCTGGGACGTGTGCGTGTGCGTGACGAGTGCGCGTGTGTGTGCTCGCGCGGCGTGTGTGCGTGCGTGTGTGTGTGCTCGCGCGGCGTGTGTGCGTGCGTGTGTGTGCGCGTCTGTGTTTTCGCGCGGCGTGTGTGCGTGCGTGTGTGTGCGTGTGCTCGCGCGGCGTGTGTGCGTGCGTGCGTGCTCGCGTGGCGTGTGCGTGCGTGTGCTCGCGCGGCGTGTGTGCGTGCGGGCTCGCGCGGCGTGTGTGTGCGTGCGTGTGTGTGCTCGTGCGGCGTGTGTGCGTGCGTCTGTGTGCTCGCGCGACGTGTGTATGTGCGTGCGTGCGTCTGTGTGCTCGCCCGGCGTGTGCGCGTGCGTGTGTGTGCTCGCGCGGCGTGTGTGCGTGCGTGTGTGTGTGTGTGTGTGCTCGCGCGGCGTGTGTGCGTGCGTGTGTGTGTGTGTGTGCTCGCGCGGCGTGTGTGCGTGCGTGCGCGTGCTCGCGCGGCGTGTGTGCGTGCGTGCGTGTGCTCGCGCGGCGTGTGTGCTCGCGCGACGTGTGGGTGCGCTCGCGCGGGGTGTGCATGTGTGCGTGGGTTGGGTGCGTGTGCACGTCATTGCGTGCGAGCGCACACACACAGACACATACACGCGCGTGCACTCATGCATGCGCACGCACGACGCGTGCGCGTGCACACGCACTCACACGCCGCGCGAGCACACAGACGCACACACGCCTCGCGAGCGCGCACGTGCGTGTGTGTGTGCTCGCCCGGCGCGTGCGCGTGCTCGCGTGGCGTGTGTGTGTGTCTGTGCGTGCGAGCGCGCGCACACATACAGACACACGTACACATGCATGCGCTCACACAGACGTGTTCGCGTGCACACGCAGTCACACGCGCGCGCGCAAGCGTGCACACACACACACACACGCACACTATCGCCTTGCAAACGCTATAGCTTGCTTTCGCTTCTCGGCGGAGACCTACACTGTGCCGCAAGGAAGGTTAAAGTGCAACGCCCTCGGGCTCTTGTCTTAAATTGCATCTAGCTCGAATTGTATCTACCTCACTGTCAACGCTGCTTTTTTTGCTCACAACTAAAGAAGCCGACGGTGACACCGACGCAGACACCGAAATTTCTGCGAAACGAGCTCTTTAATCCCGTTAAAAAGCGTCGCACGTTCCACTCAGAACGTAGTCGGCTGGTAGTCCGCGTACACAGCTTTAGGAGTAAGTATTTCTATTATTTGAATGTTATCGAACATCGAATCCTGTTCACACTCTTCATCAAAGTTGAACTGCAGCGTTCCTGCACTATCTCGACTTTACAGTTTGTTTAGTGGCGCTACAGTTTATGCGCGAACAGCGCGTAAGCACTCTAGGCTGCAGCAGCCGTCGCGCAGAAAGCGTAAATATGGCGGACGGCGCCGAAGCGGAGGCGTGGCAGTGACGTGGCCAGCGTCATCGCCTCGCCGCGACGTCACTGCCCCGCCCATTCGCCAGACTCTCTGCATATACGGCTCTGCACTGCGTGAGATATGGACGCCATCTGGCAGTGGTGTCGGGAAACATGAGCTTGTGCAGAACCCAGGGCCACTGCCAGCGGCAGCACGATATCGTCGGTAGAGGGCTTTTTCGTGCATAGCGTCGCAGTTCATGCATAGCGTCGCATTTTCAGCGCAGCCTAAAAAACACTAGGGTCTTTAGAATTACGTATCTATGCATTTTCTAGTGAAGGAACACCCCCACCTAATACTTCGGTATTGAAGTTGCGCCTCAGATATGCGTAATATTTGCTTTTTGATCGGCAGTGTTCATAAGTATTAACGCAGACACCAGTTAAAGTGGGCTGGGCGTTCAGGGAGTGCTTAAACTTTGGCCGGGTGGCTGAATCGTGTGACAGACAGACACACAGAAAGACAGACAGACAGACAGACAGACAGACAGACAGACAGACAGACAGACAGACAGACAGACAGACCAAAATTTCTGCGTTGAAGTATCCCAAGAAAGACTACCGTCTTTAAAAAAAAACAAAAAATATGGCAAGGCTGTTTCGCGTTCACGAAGTTAACTGAAACACAGCTCTCAGTAGGAAAACAATGCAAGTGAAGGAAAAGAAAACGGGGCGTCCTATTTCGCACTTGCTAAGCTTCTGTCTTCACCAGCGGACTTTCTTGCGCCGACGAAAGCCCCAGGATTTAGGTAACGCGAGTGCTTCTCTTCAGGCAACTTGATCCATCCCGAGCATCACGTTGTGCGGTCGCCGTACGAGCGTACATCACATACATAGCTAGAACTTCTCAGTTTCTCTATTGTGTACGAGCAACTATCAAAGCAACGAAAAGAAACCCAACCTACCCGAAATGTTCTCTGTGGATGTGGGGATACATTAAGCCAGTCAATGGAGCTGCGCGGAGGCTTTTATCTCCGTTGCAAGGAGGTTTCAGTCGAATACAAAACGACTGTGTGCACTCTCGGCGGTCCCAGATGTCGACATGCGTCTGTTTTCCTCTTGGACAACCTGTGTGTGCACATGGATTACCTGTGAGACTCAACTGAAAGCGAAAAGCGGGTGTCATGTTCCTTTAGTTCTAACTTGGAGTGAACTGTATCCTGCGCGTTTCGTGTTTCCTCATTTCATACGTTCTTGCTCAAATTGCCAGAGCAAGCGAGCGAGCGAGATTACACAGCCACTTGCACGTGGATAGCTTTCTAAGCGTTCCGACAACGAAATACGGTATTGTACGGAAATACGGTTTTTAGGGGTGCGCATCTTTTTTTCTGTGTAGTTTTTCTGCCACCAAATTACCCCGCGTGATTGGCTTGCATTCACGCGTGCGCACAAGTGCAGGTACTTACGCTCTCCCAAACAGACTGGTACACATTACAGAAAATAGGCAACGGATTCCAATTACAATTACGCACTTCTTGAGGTTCAAGAATGTCGCATCCAGATGTGATGTGAAAGCGTCTTTTACGGCTCCTAAGAAGCTGGACAGCATTTGCGCACGTGTGAAGCACATGGCCGAAAGTAAGTTAAAAAGGAAGGTGAATGTGTAGTCAAGCAAAGAAGTGCGTTCATCCCGTGTGCAACAGCAATAGTGTACGGGATTCCTTTGTCCTAGTGCTATAGTTATATTGGGTGGACTGGAAGGTGCACAAAGTTAGACTACGAGATCAACAGAGGAAGTGCGAAAAGTATGATCGGTTATCAAACTTGGTCTTGGTTATAAAACAAATGCTTCTATTTGAGGATTTATTTACATTGACAATAAAAATTCGGAAATCCCAAGTCGCAAAGCTGGTTCGCTCAAGTTCACCACATCATTGCAAAAATTTGGATTCCGTTACCGTCCTACATATTCGTTTAAACTTCACTGACGTGCGTCGAAAATAACTGTAGGGGCCTGAGAGTTTTGCAGTGAGAAAACTTTGCCGTTCGTTCCTCCACACTGGCGTGGAATAAAATCAGCCCCTGATCAAAAAAAAAAAAAAAAAAAAAAGAAAGAGTAAATTTTCGTCCGAACTTGTGAAGCGTTCGGCAGGTTCTTTTCGGGCGAAGCAAGGCCGGGCCCGCGCTTCGCGATGGAGATCGCCGCCGTCTTCGTGACGTTGCCTCGGAAGAAGACGCCTTCGCCGCTGGACGTTTTAAAACAAGCTTTATGTACAGAACTATGTACAGGAATGTGACAGAAAGTAAAAGGGAAAATGACCCTCAGTGGGGCCGTAAGCTGCAGTGCCGGTGTCTAGCCGGCAAGCTATTCCAGTAGCAAAAGGACGTCGCGGTCTCTTGGGACGCTCATTTTATCCCTTGTTTCCCCCTTCCCCATCACTCCGCGTTACCTGCGGTCATTGCTACCTGCCAGGATCGGGCACGTAGCAGAAGGAGCAGAAGGGTTGGACAGGTAATCCCAAGCAAGGAGCAGAGGGGTGAGTCACGTCCGACGCACCTGCAAAGCTTGGGGATGTACCCCTCTATCCCCTGTCGTGTACCCCGCAGAGCGCGACCTTACAAGCTCAGGAATGTGGGCGTTGGCAGGAGGGGGGGGAATCTCGCAGAGCGCAACCTTACACCTCCTTTCCAAGATTAGCTCATCATGAAACAGATGCAACAAATGAAGTAAAAAAAAGGTTCGCACGACAGGCAACATAACATGAGGAAGGTAAGCATGTCACCCGCACACGTTGAAATTGCTGAGAGGCGGCACACATGTCACAAAGTTCAGTTTAAAAAATTGGCCGCGTATCTGCGTGCTTCGCTTCAAATGTCATCGAAAGACGATAGTCTTCTGCCGGTCTTACTATATGAGTCCTGGTCTCATCCGCGGCCACCTGTGATGCTGTTCTCGACCATTTCCGTCCTGGCATGACCAAGCGTCTTCTCGCCGCAAGCGCGGTGTTTTTGGCACCGTGTAAAAAGCTGGAGAAGTCGCGCAGAGCGACCGGAGCGACCACGAAAAGAGATTCTCTTGTTTGCAGCGACGACGGCAGACTGCGCCAGCTATCGTGCGTCGGATGAAACACGCGGCACTTCGCGCGACCTCGGAGATAGACGACGGCTCTTCGCTTTTGCGAGGCAGCTCGCATTTTCAGCGCAGCCTAAGAAACACTAGGGTCTTTAGAATTAAGTATCTATGTATTTTCTATAAAAGAACACACCACTTAATACTTCCGTATTGTTGTTGCGCCTCAGATATGCGTAATATTTGCTTTTTTGATCGACAATGTTCACAAGTATGCACGAAAACGACTGTTCAAGATGGCTGGGCGTTCAGAAAGAGGTTAAACTTTGGCCGAGTACCTGAATCGTGTGACGTGCCGACAAACAGAGAAACACACCAAAATTTCTCCATTTAAGTATCCCAAGGAGACTATCGTCTTTAAAATCATGTGATGGCCGTCAGTCCAGTGGTCGAAAGTTCACTTTGCCACACACCATCTGCACGAAAAGGGCAGGGAACCTTCCCTGTCACAAGACCGCAGGACCCGAATGGTGCCCGGGCTGGTCCCTCACCCCACCAACGTGTCATATTTAGGCCTTGGGGCTTGCTGCATGTGAGGTACGAGAGCGGGTAGTGGTCGGCGATGACGGGTACCTTAGCTCCAAGGCCCCATACCTCAAATTTCTTTAAAGCCCAAATTACTGCAGATGCCCCCCTTTCAATGGCAGCCGTCTGCGTCGGTGTAAACCAATGCCTACCGAAGGCAATCGGCATCTCGGAGCCGTGATCTTGGGTTTTCGTCAAGCACGCACCTGCAGCTACAGTGGATGCGTTAGCAGAGAGCCTGTATGGTGTTTTGAGATTTGGCGTGGCGAGGCCTCGTACAAGGCCTGTTCTAGAGGCCTGAATGTCTCGTCGGCTTCTTCAGACCAAGGGATTTTTGAGGGCACTCTTTTGCTAGTGAGCTGTGTCAGCAGCCGAGCTACATTAGCGAAATTAGGCACGTAACCTCGGTAGTACTCGTAGAGGCCTAACGCGATCCGCAACTCATCCTTGGTAACAAGGGATTCCAATCCCTTAATGACTTCGAGGTTTCCGGGATCTGGGCCATGCTTACGAGATCCAAGTGCGCGTTCAAGGTACCGGATTGAAGTCATCGCTGCCTCTCCAAGTCTGCGTTGAGGCTCCCAGCCCCAGGCGCTGAAAATATTTGGTGCCGGGGTTCGAGACTGACCTGTTGGAATGGCCGCGTTAGTGGGATTATCGGTGCCTGGTCGATTCGAGGCGTGTCCGACATGACCTGGCAGCTACGGCAACCATCGCAGTGGTCGCGGATGTCCCGCTTCATGCCGGGCCAGTAAAAGGAGTACTTAATCCGCTTTTTCATTTTACGAAAGTCCCAATGACCACCCCAGCCTGACTCGTGAGCGAGTGTCATAACAGCACCGCGGCGCGTCCGCGGAAGTACCAGGTGCAGTACGCATTGGCCACGAACGTTATCCCTGTGATACAGTAAGCCATCCACGACGCACATGCCAGCTTTACCTGTTCTCGCACTTCGCCAGACATTACTCAGCGCTTTATCGCCGTGTTGCTCGTCGTGCAATTTTTGGGCGTCGCTGCCTAGCTCCGTGTTCTCTACCTCGCGGGTGTTCTCCTCGGTCTCAGCGGCGGCTACCGTATCCCGCACTGACTCGTCGCCTGTCCAAAGCTCGTCACTAACCGCTACGGGGCGGCAAAAGTTCGCCTGTTCGCGCAGTTTCACGTATTTGACCGCTTCTTCGGTCAATCCTGCCTTTATCTGGTCCGCGACCAAAATTTCGACAAGTCTTCTGAAAGTGGAGGCGCCGCGGGCGTCTACATAGAGATTTAAATAACTTTCTACTCTGGTCACGAAAGTTTTCTATGTTTCCCCGCGGCGCTTAGTCGCCGTGATAAACCGCCTGTGGTACTCGGCCGCTGACAGTTTTAGCTCATCTAGCACGACGCCTTTCAGGGTGTCGAAATCTCGATGTTGCTCGGATGTGAGCCGTGTAGCAACGCACGGTACGCGCTCAGCGATTAGAGGGAAAATAATGCGGCCCCAGAACTCCCTTGGCACGCTGCACGCCTCTAACGAGCTCTCCACCGACTCGAACCACACGGGCACTTCCCCGTCGGAGGGAAATTTCGGAAATGCTCCGGTTAGCATTTGCGCATAGTGCTTGAGCAGCTTCATTTTGGCCGCCCTGGGACGCCGTATCGCCCCCGCCATCTCGTTTCCGCTGTGGGCTGCCCTCTGAAGTTGGGCGATTTGCAGTTTAATCTCCAAAGAGCGCCGCTCTTCTTCGGCGAGCTTGAGCCAGTACTCCATTTCCTTTTCAGAAATGGAGGAACGGGCGTCCCGTGGTTCTGCTCATCTCCTCCAGCCCCGCTCTCATTCCCCATCATGCTAGCGCGGCGCTTGTCGGGGTTTAACCCTTTGATGGTTTTCGCCGTACATGTACGGCAGCACCTAACAGTGCCCAAATGGTTTTCACCGTACATGTACGGCAAGGCCTTTATCTTTAAAACGCGCGCCTTTTTCGATCATTTCTCTCTCTTGGCGTGTGCTGCCACACTTCAGGAACACGTGGAATTTTTTTCATGCGCCGATGTTTCTCCGTTGTTATATTTTTTTTGCTTCGCAAATCGGCGATCCGGCAACCACTTGCGCACCCGAGCGCGTTCGCGGTTCGGCTGGTTTAAAACGCGCGCCTCTTTCCATCATTTTTCTTGCTTGACATGTGCTGCCATGCTTCGGGAAACTGTGAAATTTTTTTCATCCGCCGATGTCTCTCCCATGGCCTCCGATATGGCGGGCGCGCGGCGGGTTTTTTCTCCGGCCGTCCCAATCGCACGGAGAGAGCGTATTTCCCGAGGTGGGCGTGGCCCGCTCTTTCTCCGCACCGCGGCGCACTTACTTGGGATCGAAAAAGCTGCCGCGCTGTTGGCGCAGCTTGCATGTGGCGAGGAAAAAAATGGTTTTGCGCTTTTGTTAACCTCGCGCTGATTTGGAAATGTCTGGTCAAGGTGTACGAGAGGCCAAGTCAATGCCGGGGCCTATCGATTCTCAAATGGGCTTTTTTTTTTTTGCTGTAGATTTGCGCCGCCTTTATTAGAGCACTTTGGAAAACGATGCCTCTGCAAGAGATCCGCATGTGCTAGAGACTTACTATACTTCGAAATTTGGAGGGCTGTATAGTATGGGGGGTGCTAGCGAAGGAGAAGAAAAAAAAAAGAACGATGATGAGGCTGGGCGTGATGACGCCCGGGGCTCGCGCTCGCCCTGCCGCTAAAGACCAATCAGTCGTTGCCGGTCCTTCGTAAATTAAACGCGTTTTTCTTCATGGTATAGCTGTTATTAAGCGCACTTCAACGGAGACAGACGAGAAAGGAACACAAGACAAGCGCTTTGTCGTTTGTCTTCGTTGAAGTGCGCTTAATAACAGCTATACCATGCATATAAACCAACTAGACCAAATGTCGATTCTCTTGCGTTTTTCTTGTTGCCTACGTGTTCTCTGAGGGCTTCGGCCGACCACTGGCCTCGAGCCCACAATAGATATGTTGAGAATGTTGTAAGCTAGATTTAAGGCCTGCGACGGAAGCAGTACGTTTGGAAGCAGTATCGCAAAAAGCAGGTATCGGTGCTTGCTTCCATTGTGCATTTTTTCCTTCGGTGTAACAACATATTGCGAAATGAAAACACACGTACAGCAGCACTCAAATTTTCCATTAGAAACACTTTGTTTATATTTCCTTTATTAACAACTTGCAGGCACTTCCTTCTATACGGAATGCTTTACAGGCATTGTATAACAGGTGAATGCCGTCACAGCAGCGTAAAGAAGTAAAAAAGTGACATCGGCATAAAGGAACCATTATCCGCACAGAGTGAAGTGGCAGATTGTGGCCTTCATGCAGTCAATATACATCGTAAAACTGAAGCGAAAACTAAGATCATGAAAAAATCACGCACGCAACCCTGCTGGTAAACACTGCGGAACGATCATTGCACTGCAATGCATGCGAGGAAATTAAATATAACAAAAAATGCAAAGACGTAAGAAAAGCATTATTCGCATAAGACAGCTCAGTGCTGCATCAATACAATACCACAAGTACAACTAAAATGTAAACTAAAAATAGGAACTATGCACAGAACGAAGCACAACGAATCTACGCAGTAAATACTGCACGAAGATCACGGCACCACAAAGAAAAAAAACATGCGCACGCTCTAATCCCGCGCGCTCTGCTTTCTGCCGCGGTCTCCGCTGCCGCCGGAATCCCAAGTGAATGCGCCATCTCGCGGTAGCCGGGCGCGCGACGCGATGTACGTTTTTTTGCTGGGGAGCGCGGCGATTGGGACGGCCGGAGAGAAACCCGCCGCGCGCCCGCCATCTCGGAGGCCATGTCTCTCCGTTGTTGCTTTTTTTATGCTTCTCAACGTGGCGCGCCGGTAGTCGCTTGCGCCTTCGAGCGCGCCCGCGGCGCGGCTGGTTTAAAACGCGCGCCTTTTCCGATCACTTCTCTTGCTTGACATGTGCTGCCACACTTCGGAACACATGAAATATTTTTCACGCGCCGATGTCTCTCTGTTGCTGTTTTGCTTTCCAAAGCGGTGCGATGGCTTTCGCTTGCACGCGCGCATGCCGCAGGGCTTGTTTCGGTTTCGTCATTCGGTTGGTTATCGCTTCTCGCGCCCGCAAAGCTGATAGCTGTCTGATTTTTAATCTCTCAAAGGGTGACCGCTTGTGACTCTCTCGTTTATTGCCCATCGAGGCGCGATTAGATCTGTTCCGGGAGGACCTAAATTACACAAACCTTGCCGCCGTGGTTGAGTTTCCTGTTTAGGGAACTCCGAAAAACTAACTCCGTCTCATTGGCGATAAGACGAAGGATCATTATAGCTTTTCCCCTCGTTTTGCTTTCCGGACGGGCGCACAATCGCACAGTTTTCTTCCGTGCGCTCACTCACGCAGTTCGCCTACGCTGCGGAAGCTCGCGCCGGTTATGGTGCTAGGGAGTCGAGCGGCGATTCTTCCGATGTGAACCATTCCCCCAGTGCCGGATCTGATTCATTGGACGTCAGTTCGTCAGGCGAGGATTTACTTACTAGTTCAGACTAGGATGATGATGAAGGAGTGACATCTTGAAAGTGTGCGCGGTGAGACGATCCGGATCGGATCAAAGGTGACAATTCCCCAGTGTTTAGGCTTAGAGGAAAAAAGATTTTTTTACCGGAAAAGTACTCTGGTGCGCTTATTTTTGTACGTCTGTGAGCTATGTTTATTATAATGCATAATTTTTATTTATAAGACATCGTAAAAGTTTTTTTGTTTAGGATTTTGCTTGATGTTACTATGAATAAGCCATGTGTATGTAACAACACAAAATAATTTTTTTGTCACTTTACGGTCACGAAAAAAAATTTTAGACATTTTTTTTCTTAAATAGAATGGTCTGAAGAATTTATTTCAACAATAAAAAAATTACACATTTTTTGGCACGCATTTCACGAAAAAAATTCGACCCTGAAAGGGTTAAGAACACGAATCTAGTGTGCATGTGAACGGGCCAGCCCAAACAACACAGAGCCCATCAGGAGTGTGACAGGAAGAGCTCACCTGTTCACTTTGCTGGGGGGTGCTCTCGACGCTGGCGTCTGCCGTCCTGGCTGAAAGCTAGTCGGCGTCGCGGCGTAGCTTGATGCTCGGTTGTCCCCCGGAAAGCCTCTCGCGGCGGTTCTGGCGGGGACGGCTGCTGGTCGCTCGCTCGATGCCTGCCGGGTCCTCCCGGAGCTCACGATGCGCTGCAGGTGAGGTTATGCTTCGGCTGCTGCTAGTCCAGAGCTCGCAGCTCCTTTGTTGTCGTCCTTGAGTCGCCTTGTTCCAAGGCCTCGTCCAGTGGTCGTTCAGGGTGCGGCGATCCTGTGCGACTGCGCCAGTAAATTTTCCTCCGAACTTGTGAAGCCTTCAGCAGGTTCTTTTCGGGCGAAGCAAGGCCGGGCCCGCGCTTCGCGATGGAGATCGCTGCCGTCTTCGTGACGTTGACCCGGAGGAGGAAGACGCCTTCGCCGCTGGACGTTTTAGAACAAACTTTATGTACAGGACTAGGTACAACAAAATGGCAGAAAGTAAAAAAGAAAAATAACCCTCGGTGGGGCCGTAAGCAGCAGTGCCGGTGTCTAGCCGGCAAGCTATTCCAGTAGCAAAAAGACGTCGCGGTCTCTTGGGACGCTCATTTTATCCCTTGTTTCCCCCTTCCCCATCAATCCGCGTTGCCTGCGGTCATTGCTACCTGCCAGGATCGGGCACGTAGCAGAAGGAGCAGAAGGGTTGGACAGGTAATCCCAAGCAAGGAGCAGAGGGGTGAGTCACGTCCGACGCACCTGCAAAGCTTGGGGATATACCCTCTATCCCCTGTCGTGTACCCCGCAGAGCGCGACCTTACAAGCTCAGGAATGTGGGCGTTGGCAGGAGGGGCGGGAAGGGGGGGGGGTCCCGCAGGGCGCAACCTTACTGAAAGCTAGCATGAATAAAAACGGATGGACAAGTCGTTTACGTGGCGCCCTTTCTGGAGGACATGGATCGATAGCGGCTATCCAAAAATTAAACCTCACAACAGAGGATTTCACGAAACGCCGGACCATCACTCCAGCACAAGAACTTAAAACGTAAAATCAGTATAAAAAATATCAAGGTAAGAAAAGAACACAGAAAGGTATGCTGCCTCAAACTTCTGCCGAGAAATATATCTTTGTACTAAGCAAATTGCAAGCAATGTACGACATCCAGCGCAGCCAGCTGTCACTGTATGAAGAGTAGGGTGCACTACGTTCCTTAAGTTTCGCCTTGTATTTCTTACTGCGGTTGGAATTAAAGCTTCCATACAGGACTTTTGAGTTCATAGCAATTAAGGGGCCTGGCATGTTCGCCATCCCTACATCTCATCTGGCGTGATTACGGCCACAGTAACGCGGTCTATACAGGCCATAACAAGGCTAGGAATACCCAAAACCGGGTTAAAATGACCGAACAAGGTCTAAAATCACACAATTAGTAGAAATAACCAAGAAAAGATCGAAATAATAAACTTAGCAGCACTAAAAACATTTCGGAAACATTTCGGAACTCCATTGACGCGCGAGAGAGGGCGCCACCACCTCGCCGAGCAATCGAATGCTCCCAGTCTCCCCGTGCGCTTCGCGGGCGCTACGTTGCCACATGTGATGGGGGGAAGCAACCTGACGGAACCCTCTGCAGACGACGCGTATCTCAACAGCCGTAACAAACAGGAATTCAATAAAGCGCCGCACAAAGTAACCCACATGTCGCACACACAGTTTGCGAATCTCCTAGCTGCATTCTGCTCGAGCCGGGCAGACCCTACATGCTGACCTCAAACATTGGAGTTCTTGGCGCTGTGGTAAACGAAGCAGTGGTAACTCTCCGAAGGGGAATCGCTGGGAACCCGTGCTACGCACTTCCCCAGGTTTCTTACCATTGGAGCTGCCCAAGGTTTTTTTCTCAAAGCCCTTCGTTACGAGATTCCGCATTGGCGCTCCTTTATTTTAAATTGTTGGCTGCTTTAAGCCCGTTAAAGTGAACTGGTGCGGGTTTTGCTTGTTTTTATATTTCCTTTTACTTTCACCAAATCAAGTGATCAAACACAACAGTGTATTTGGCGCTGTAGCTTGTGATTTCACTACAATGTCGTCAGTGACAATTTTTGTTTTCCCTCGGGTACAGGAAAATTTTAAAAAAAAAATAATATTGCTCTGGAGAATGGCATAGCGGCACGTGCACTCACAGAGGGAGTACTTGAAGAGCAGGGCAACTGCATTACTCTCGCCAGAGTTTAACTCCGTGGGGGGAGTAGCGCAGAGTTAGCCGCCGAACGTACTCTTTCCTTGAAGGAAGAGTAAAAGACGCTGCGAACGCTCTGCTACTCAGGCGGAGTTCCCAATCTATGCAACTCTCGTGCCGATGCGGAGTGAATGGGGTCTGGCACTCCGTCTTAGCGGACGAAGTATACAATGTAGCGCCTGCATCTCACCACCGCGACGCCTCAAAGCAATATAACTGTCTCGTAACCATACGCCTTTGAGCGTAGACGCCACAGATGCAAGTTTATTGCGTCAAGTTAGTAGAATAACTTTCAGTGATAACAAAAGTATGGTTTTGTGATTATGAACGTTTCATTAAAACGCCAACAGCGGCACCTTCGAAGCAAGGAACAGCGCCAACTTCTAACTCGTCGCCAAAAATTAGTTTACGGCACAGGCTAATTGCCACTAGAGTAATGTAGACACTCGAGACATTCATAAAAAAAAATTTAAAAAAGTGCCTTACGAAAAAAAAAAAAGACTCCGCCAGCAGAATTCGACCTCGCCATCTCCCGATTACCAGGCGAGTACTAGCTCTACCACTACGCAACGTCTCACCGCGCTGACTACACCGTAAACAAACTGATAAAAACAAAACACGCCGTTTCGCTTCACGGGTCGCATTCTGAACACAGGCGCGATTGTCTTTCCCAAGTAAACCTTGCGTCTTCATGACATTAAAACTGCTGCCAGCCACACATGACATGCGGCTATGGCCAACAGCGCCAACTTTCTTTCAGAATTCATAACATGGAAAAAAAATATGCAAAAATTACAAGGCTCTGGGGCGGATTATCAGCTGTTACTGCCGAGTACAAGAGCCGTTTCTCGCTCTTTCCGTTGGTTGACGTGCACAGTTTATGTCGACTGTAATGTCGTTCGATAAGTACGCGCGTATTTGATTGAATAATCTGTATTTTCTTGTGCAAGCGACGATATGCTAGTGAAGCAGTTGTGTCAGTGTGCAGATTTGCATTGCTATACCGATAGCTGCAACTACCTAACCGATCGCTAAAAATCAAATTGAATGCGCAGGAAAGTATGCCGTCATGTTACTTCAATAAAGCGTACCAAATGACAAGCCTGTGTTTTCACGTATGAGTCAGCGAAGTGCCGGGGAGTGCGCCCGGCGGCTTTCTGCGGCGGCCTGTGTGCACTGGCTGAAAGCGCGTCGCATCGACGCTCATCGCTCCTTGTGCGGACACCGTACGCAAGAAACAATGGTTCAGACAGGTTGACCGTTGCCAAAGCTCTACTCTACAGTCATTATTACTCCTCGTAATCGCGTATCATTAAGCCCAGAAGCGCCGATGACATGAAGACGGACTCGGCTGGTACGCTAGGCCTACCTTCGCTGGCCCGATCTCGGCGCAGGCGGCCTGTGTGCACTGGCTGAAAGCGCGTCGCATCGATGCTCATCGCTCCTTGTGCGGACACCGTACGCAAGAAACAATGGTTCAGCCAGGTTAACCGATGCCAAAGCTCTACTGTACAGTCATTATTACTAATCGGAATCGCGTATGATTAAGCCCAGAAGCGCCGATGACATGTACACGGACTCGGGCGGTACGCTAGGCCTACCTTCGCTGGGAGTCGTACTCGTACGGGTCGTATTTGGTTGGCCCGATCTCGGCGCAAGTGGCTCGCGAAGGTTGAGGTTTGCGCATTTCTCAAGCCTCTCACTATCCCATTAGAGTGTAGCCGAGGTAAGCAAAACTGTAAGGATTGCGAGAGGTGCGCTTGAGTTGTGGTTTTGCCGACCGGCGTTGTTTTTCTGGCGTACTTGTAGTACATGCCGCAGCACGCCGGATCGTAACGTTCGTAGATTATTCCTCGGCCAGCCCTGCTGAAAGATTGTCCCAATTATATTTGTAAGCGCGTAGCTACAGCTCCCAGACTTAGGTATAAGCGGCTGAACCACATTAAGCCGATATGACAGAATGCCAGCTGATAATTGAAATTTAATAACGCAAATGGCGTTGAATGTTATGTAGTTTTATATTAAAAGCCAGACGTGCCTACACTGATCCTAACTATCACCAGATACTTGCACGGGCTCGGTGTATGTTTGTCTTTATATACGCACAAGAGAGCGGTTGCGCCACCGGCACTAGAAGGGGGCCAGACATCATGGGTATATATACCGGTTGCTGAACGTATGGTTGCCCGTAGCGCGAGCGGTATATGTTCAGTGTTGCTGTGTTGTGTACGATTGTAATGTGTGTGCCGATGCCTGTCCCGTATGTGTGACGTAAGCTTAAAAAATCGCAGCCTGTTCACTGTTAGATTGTAAAAAATGCTCGACAATTATTATTTATTTTTTTTTATGTTAGTCCTAGCAGAAAGAGTGATTCTACTCTTGGAGGGAGTTGATGCACTCTAGCCAGACCAGATTATAAAATTCTGTGAGAGAGTAGCGTAACTCCCGCAGAGAGTGTATGAACTCCATTTCAGAAGCGTGACTTTACTCTGGCGAGAGAGCTTGTTCACTCTCACTCAGCCAGAGTACCAGAACTCTGTCGGGAGAGTGTGCCTACTCTGTGTAGCAGAGAGTTCTCAGCACTCCTGAAAAGAGAGTGAAATATGGGACAAGCGTTTACTCCCGCAAAGGGAGTCGCTAGCACTCTCTTAGGGCTGTGAGTGTGTATTGTCTTCTAAAGGCAACGCTTCCCTATTTCCCACGTTTTTTGTGTGTTTTTTTTATTCGAGCAGTAGGTCGAACTTGTGTCTGTCTGCTCGTTCATTCCATGACTTCCTCGTATTTTGAAGTTTCGTGTTTCAAAAAGTGACCTGACGGAGCTAACACCAATACGCCTATGAGCAGCTTATCTAGTAGGATTTTTAGGTCAGCGGGCTTGGTCTTCGTCCTTCGTTCCTGGTACATACTTTGGAAAAGAAAAGTCCTGCGACTCTCTTTTGTGAATACTAAATTCCCGCATGGGTGCCTTTCACGGAAGACACGTCAGCTCTCTTTAAAGATCTTTATACTCTCTTCAAGGAGTTGTGTGACTCAATTGTCTTCAAAACACAGTAAACTTGTATCTTTAAACGCGAGTCATTGCAGACTGAAATTGACGTGTACTTTTAGGGATGATCCAAATAAGTTAACTTTCGCACGGAATAATCTCGAGAACCTTTGTGAAAATTAAGTCTTACATTGTAAGATGCGCATTTCTGTGTAGAAAGCGCAAATGCACGCAAGCAACATCTGAACGTCGGCACCATTCTACCGTTTTGGAAACGTACCAATGATATGGTTATATTTATTGGTCCAAGATTTAGAAAATGGCAGCCTCAAATGACTGCCTATGCATATTCTTTAAAAATAGCCAAGTTTTACGCAATCTGCAGCAGCTAGTATTTTGAAATCGTCGCCTTGATCGACTTTATTTTTTTGCTTTTTCCACCAATTTTGATATCCTGCAGTTACCATTGCTTCTAACGACTATAGCCACCACGATCTCTTTCCTGCTTTTTCCTGCGAGTACACTATAGGTAGGCAATGCTCCTTTCCACGCTTAAAGAGCTACTGTTTGTATTCACGTAAAATTTCAGCGCTTCTGCTACTGTATGTTTCTCTGAAAAATTTGTGAACTATAATCTCCGCATTCGATTGTGCTGTGATGAGTCGTTTGTGGACTTTCGCTGCAATAGTTAGGTGCCTCACCATGTTGCGAACACTCTTCGAGGTACATTTTTTGTCGTCGGGCCGCGTGGTTTGGCTTTAATTTTAAATAAAGAGACATGTCTTTCATGTTTTACTACAGATTTTACCTCCTAAATGTTACTGCTGTATCAGTCAGCGCCTCCATAAACCATAACTTTTTTTCTGGTTTATATCACTCGTATCTCTGTGACGGTGTTCGTTTAAATTACTTTCTGATGACTAGGGCTTACGTTGTTAAACATTCAGCTACCCAGCATTTGGTTTCCGATATTCGGGCCTTTTTACCCCATTGAAATCAAGGCTTCGACGCACACCCGTCTTGTCGGGAAGAATCGTTGAAAAAAGACGAGGATGCCGACCTCACATGTTCTCACCTTCAGCAGTACTATCAGCCTTACCTAGATTCACGTTTATACTTACATCTACTCACACGTATTCCAAAGCAGTGTCGTTAATACACCATTTCAATATTTATTGATCAGAGGAGCGAATTATGCAGGAGGGTGCCTTGGCCTCCCCACGCCAACTCTTCCAGGGAAGTTCTTGATGAATACATTTTATGTTCACATCTCTTTAAAAAAAATGACCTTACTGGTTTACGAGCACTAACAACTCGTATTCGAAGGCACTATATCAAAAGACGCCAAGAAGAGCACCGATTAACGCGAGATTTTGGTGTTATAGAGCAGTGACAACATGGTTGAAAAACCTAATTCTATGCTAACGGACGCATGAATCGACTTGATCGAACTCACTTAGACTCAGATCAAGACGTTAGTTTGAGTCTTGAGTGATTCCGGGTGAGTAATGATTTGGTGAGCTTTCCGAGTGAGTCCGATTGAAGAAAATTTTCGTGAGTTTGAGTCCGAGTGATCCCCAAGCGCAAAATATAATTCATGAGTGAGCCTGAGTGAGCTTCACAAGTTTTGCCAACCTATGGCCGACCATGATAGGATAAACAATGTATCGACTTTTTGGCGCCCATAATGGGAGCATTTTTCACAATATTAGCCGACGTTAACCATTCATTTCTTTTTCATCCTTGTTTGCCGGTCGTTCTTTCTTCAAAGCACCTGAGCAACAATTTAGCGTAATTACAATATCTTTAACATGTGCTCAACCTCGTAAGGATTTCGCAACAAAACGAAACAGTCGCATCTAGTGTGCCCAGGCAACGCCTATTTTCCTACAGGCTAAGAGCTGCACGAAACACAAACACGTACAAATATGCCTCGAAGGCATAGCTGTTGGATCAAACTGCGAAAAAAAGAAATATATAGTAAAACCAGGAATCTAACATGATGCAACAAACGGTGACTCCGGCGTCGCAAATCGCTTTGGCTGGAAACTCTGACATGCATAATGCATCACCAGCCATATTAGAGAACGTTCCAGTTGTAATGTACCTACCTATGCGTCCTCTCCCTGGATTCTTGATATCCCGTTCGATTTGAGCCTTGTTCCAGAAACGATACGGTGCTAGAAGGTGCACTTTCCTGCAGATGCATGTTCTTGCTTATAGTGCTTCCATTTTCTGGCAAACACATTTAGAAGCAGCCTGTCGTCTTGTTTCCTCCTCGCTGACCCTTGTTTTGGGAATAGGACATGTACTCCGTTTCCGAATTTCTGTCTTTCCATTCCTTGGCGAAACGCCACAATAAACTTGCCTGTCGTGGAGCGCTGATCGTCACAGCTACGGTGGTAAACTTTTGTTGTGAGCTTGATGAGGTAATCATGAATTGTTCCTTCTTTTCTCTATTTACTAAAAGCGTTCAAATAGCTGACGATAATTGAGCTCCGAATGGTCTATATGACAAACGTAAGAGTCTTCTGATTAAACATTGTCTCAGTAGATGCACAATTCTAGTTTTACGAACAGAAGAACAAGCAGAATCAAGTTATTGAAAAATTGAGCTGCAGAAACATTGCGCAAAGCACTCTCTCGCTTCAGTGCATCGCACTTTGTGTATTCACTCCCAGTCACGCAGCATTTCCCTCAACTGTTTCTATTTGAAGATTTAAATGCATAGTGATATCAGAGGGATGTGATCTTGAATGAAAACTTGGATAAAGCTTGGGCGTCGCCTTCGAGAGCAGAACGTGATAGCTTAATCGGGCCCCTGTCACATCCTCGTATCATTAGCCAGCCTTCGCTTCCAAGTGGAGATCTCAACTGTGCCGTAATGACAGCAACGCATGTACGCGTAACATGGTTAGTTTTAAACCCTCCAATAAATTCACGTTCACTGCAATTACTACTGCGAAGTGCCCACTGCGCCTCCCTGTTTTCAACATTCTGTGAATTAGCGAAGCACCCACCAAGCCTCCGTAAGTCAACACTCTCAATAACGCAGGTGCGCACTCTGTTGATTCTCTTGCCAGTGATGATGATTAGTCATCACCAAGCGCTTCGCAATGAGTGAGCCTTTAAACCACCCACTCGTTGAGCAACTGACATGCTGTGACACCTGGTTCGATTCTGTGCTTTTGCCACGCAATATTGCACGGGTTAGCGCGAGTCCCCACACTACACGACAGCTGTATACGCTTTCTTTTATCCTCTTTGAGGCACAGGCACAGTTTTGTGGTACAACACCGGCACCCGCCCAGAAGGCGTGGGTTCCACTCCACCTCGGACCTATGATTTTTATTCTTTCCAACCATCGTGATTTTTCGCTCACAGACAACGCCAAATTTCCGCTCTTAACCACAGACGCCGACAACGAGATTTCTGCGACAAGGGCACTGCAATGCTATCGCGTTAATAGTTGAACCAACTCAGAAGCATGGGTGCGACCGCGGAGTTCAAAGAGCACAAAAACTAAACGCATACAATCGTGTGAATCAGGTAGTGCGGCCATGATTAACTATACTCCATCTCAGCACTACCGTTCACCACTACCAAGGCTACGGGGTGTAAGCAAGCTACGCGCTTGCGCAGCAGTACATAGTTACAGATATAGTTACCTTACAGTTGGCAGGGTTGAGGCATTTGCGCTTGTTTGTCTCGTGTTATGTCACATCGATGTGGGATATGTTTATTCTCATTTGCCTTGATGTCGTATGCCTTTAATTGTTGTATCCGTAAAACAATAAGGAACTGCGCGGTTGACGGAACACAAGTAGAAGTAGTACACAGGACAGGCGCAGTGAAGTAGTACACAGTAGCACAAGTAGAAGTAGTACACAGGACTGCGCCTGTCCTGTATACTACTTCTTGTGTTCCGTCAACCGCGCAGTTCCTTACTGTTTTAATGTCGTACCAACTAGCCCCCCAACGCACCTTACTTGAGTTGTATCCGTAGTTGGCGGTAACTGTGGTTACAAATCAACATGGCAGCGCCCATGCAGATGCTACCGCCCGCTTCGATCCGAACATGCGCTTGGTATACGCCCATTACGCCGGTAGGAACAAATAAATGGTGAAATGAGCATCGCTTCGTGCCAACTCACGCTGAAAACAAAGAATCAGGCACGTTTTGTAGTTATTTTCCGGATAAGCTGTTTGTTTAGCCCCGCCTGCTAAGCCTAACGCACCGAGAATTTGATAGTGTTTCTTGAAATTAGCGCAATATACTCACGAATGCACTGCTGTCGAAGCATCAGCCCATTAATCTTAACCAAATACAAGCGTCAGTCGGTAACTTATAGGTCACACAGCGCACGATGACGACTTCCTAAATCGGAAGCGGAGAGCAGCAGCTGCGATGGGTGAAGCCATTTTTTTTCTTGGCGATGCCGTCTGTTCGCTTTGCTCTCCCTACGCGTGCGAGCAGACGCCAGGGAGACGCCGAGCAGAACGCGCGACGCGGATGAATACATGCGGAAGGGGTCATCGCCCTTCCTAGTGGCTGAGAGGCCCTGTAGCCTTCACACTGCTGAAAAGAACTTCTGAGATGGAGCATAAATGTGTTGTCTTGTAGCAAATTGCTCAAGTCATAAAATTCTCTCATTTAGTTCGGCCTGCCTAACAGCGTGTTACGCCTAATACCGTCACTACGAAACGCATGTTAGGCATAAAATTTTCGTAAAGCCGGAAGTTTCCTGATATGAGCTATTCTCCCTGTCTGATCGACATGTCTTGCAGAGGGCTCTGATATCACTTCCACTACACCGCCGTATAGACCTATTCCATGTTTGTAAACAGTGGCAGGCGCCGTCGACATACTGAGGTGCTTGTAGCAACATCGCGGGGCATACAGTAAAAGTTTTCCTATACATCTGCCTAGAGCCTCAGAAACGCGGTTGTAAGCAACGGCGATTCTTTAGCCGGAGACAAATGCAAAGCACACATTCAAGCACATGGTTCTATGAGAGTAGTAAAAGTAAAACTATAGTTACGCTGCGTATGCTGTGTATCCGCTGTTTGCATGACGATGTAAACTCAGAATCGTGCTCTTTTCAAATCAATCCTTTATGAAAGCATTAACTGTTGCCTCACTGCAGAAGACAGCTAATCCGTGTGGACGTGAACTCGACTTGGCACAATGAAAACCACGGTGCAAACGGCAAACTCACTTGTTACCATGGCAGCCGGAACAATATTTTATTGGAAGTATTCGAGCAACAACGCACGATGCACGAAGAGCGTGAGTCGTAAAACACTTCGGCGCACAAGCACACAGCCAGCGAGCACCGCCATCAAACTGCCTACGACGGCCAAAGGACGCCTCGCCAATGACAGACCACAAAACTTTGTAACGGACTCGAAAGCCGACGGGGCCAGCAAGGTGGCAGGCGCGTCGTCGGTGGGTGAAGAGAGTTACAACGAAAGGGAGGGGACACAGATTTTAACTTCACGCCCAGTTGTTTGGTGGCGCCCCGTTTTCTTCTGTAAGTCACGCGTGATTCTTTCACCATCCTCATAACAGCGCCACTGTTAAGTACTCTGCACTCTTGTAGAAGGGAGTAATATTTAGCTGCACCTCACACCCATAGCACCCACACTGACGCACAAGCGACGGCAGCAGGCCGCACACTGCGAATGTAGCCAAATAATCGTAGCCACTGCGCACCTCTGCCATCGCAGAAAACCTCCCGTGTTTACACCCTGGCCAAGCGGCAGACGTTCCTCTTGCTACTTAGCTGGAATTTAAGGAACCTGGGCCTAAAGTCCCGAGAAAAAAAAAAGTTTTTTATGTTTCTGTATATCCTTCAAGCTAAAATCTCATATGAGGGCAAATGTAACGCTCTTTAGATTATTTATCTGAATAGATAAGCAGAAAGAACAGAGTAAGTGCCTCAGACAGGGGCGGGGGAGGGGGGGGATTTTAAGTTAAGAAATTGAAGAGAAAAGTGAACCCCGCAACCATAGGTCGGCAAACTCACTCATGAATCGACTCACTCAGACTCACTCAAACTCAGATCGAGCCCTGAGTCTGAGGCTGAGTGAGTCCGGGTGAGTAATATTTTGGTGAGTTTGAGTCTGAGTGAGTGCGGTTGAGAAAAATTGTAGCGAGTCTGAGTCCGAGTGAGTCCGGTTAAGGAAAATTTTGACGAGTCTGAGTCCGAGTGAGCGCTAACCTCAAAATGTATTTCTTGAGTGAGCCTGAGTGAGCTCTACACTTTTTTGCCGATCTAGGTTCTAGTTACCCAACTTCAGCATTACTGTCAGCCTTACGTATAGGTTCACGTTTATATCACGCCGACTCCCGCATATTTCAAAGTACCAGCGTTCATACGCCAGCTGAATATTTATTGATCAGAGGCGTGAGTTACGGAGGAAGAGGGGGGGGGGGTATCATGACTTCCCCGCCGCCCCCGAAGAAAACTCTTTCCTGGGAATTTTGATAAAAATATTTCATGTGGGTTACCTCTTTAAAAAAAAGTTCTTACTGGTTTGCAACCACTGATAGGGTACGAGATGAAAAGGCGCCAAGTACAGCACCGATTGCGCGAGATATTGGTGTTAAAGAGTATTTACACCAAGTTCAAAGAAGCCAATTGTACGCTAATGGACTCATGAGTCGGCTCACTCAGACTCACTCAGACTCAGATGCGGCCGTGAGTCTCAGTCTGAGTGAATCCGGCTGGGAAAAATTTTCGTGAGTCTGAGTCAGAGTGAGTCCGGCTGGGAAACATTTTATTGAATCTGAGTCCGAGTGAGTCCGGTTGAGGAAAAGTTTGGTGAATCTGAGTCCGAGTGAGTCCCAAGGGCAAAACATATTTCATGAGTGAGTCTGAGTGAGCTCCACATGTTTTGCCGACCTATGCCCGCAACTGTCTGCATCAAAGTGCGACACCTCAGCAGTAGTTCACAAGGGGAAGGGATAAGGAGGAAATAAAAGGTATAGTGAGAAAAGTAAAAGAGTGCGTGAGACGGTTAGAGAAGTCCGAGGGCGGGGCCCCGATCGGCGAGCGGTCGTGGAAGAGAGGACATCGCGGACGAGACAACCGTAAGCCACGGAATCCGCCGAGCGTCTCCCTTCTTACACAGGCTGGCCGACGTTTCGATAAGTGGGCCTATCTTTGTCAAAGGCGCCTTGTCACCCCTGGCTTGTTAGTTTTAAATGCGAAGCATTTCTTAGCGAACCTCGGCGACTTTGAGCGTATCTATCTATCTAGCTATCTATCTACCCGCCTACGACTTTGTGCGCTCCTGGCCGTATCGTTAATGGGATTTATACCAAATTTGGTATGGCATAACATGACTGTACGACGAACATAAATGGCTGGTCATATCATGAAAACCATGACTAACTAGTCATGAAAAGTACGATTTACATGCCACGCTCCGTTTCGTTAGCTTGATATACACCAAATTTGGGATTGAGTGACGTGATTGTATGACGAACATAAATGACAGGTGGTAATATGCGAATAATGACGTGCATGTAATGCACAACATGATTTACATGACATGCCACGCTCATGGCGCGCTCGCGGCCGTTTCGTTAGCTTGATATTATTTTTTTTTATTTTGAACATACTGCAGGCTCAATCGGCCCATGCAGGAGTGGTTACAGAAATAAACATTTAACAAAAATGACAATCATGAACAGAAATGAATGGCTTGCACTTGAGTAACAAATGATTCTACACCAAACTTGGTATTGAGTGACGTGACTGTATGACGAACATAAATGACAAGTGGTAACATGGAAATCATGACATGTCATGAGCGACATGACTTGCATGCCGCGCTCATGGCGGGCTCGCGGCCATTTCGTTAGCTTCATATACACCAAATTTAGGATTCAGTGACGTGACTGTATGACGAACATAAATGACAAGTGGTAATATGGAAATCATGACTTGTCATGTGCGACATGACTTGCATGCCACGCTCATGGCTTGCTCGCGGCCGTTTCGTTAGCTTGAGATACACCAAATTTGGTATTGAGTGACGTGACTGTATGACGAACATAAATGACAAGTGGTAATATGGAAATCATGACTTGTCATGTGCGACATGACTTGCATGCCACGCTCATGGCGCGCTCGCGGCCGTTTCGTTAGCTTGATATACACCAAACTTGGTATTGAGTGATGTGACTGTATGACGAACATAAATGACAAGTGGTAATATGGAAATCATGACTTGTCATGTGCGACATGACTTGCATGCCAAGCTCATGGCTTGCTCGCGGCCGTTTCGTTAGCTTGAGATACACCAAATTTGGTATTGAGTGACATGACTGTATGACGAACATAAGTGACAAGTGGTAATATGGAAATCATGACTTGTCATGTGCGACATGACTTGCATGCCACGCTCATGGCTTGCTCGCGGCCGTTTCGTTAGCTTGATATACACCAAATTTGGTATTGAGTGACATGACTGTGTAACGAACATAAGTGGCACGTGTTAACATGAAAATCTTGGCATGCATGTTATCTACAACGTCATTTACATGCAACGCCCATGGTGCGCTTG
>JALIZH010029426.1:0-14320 GCA_030522465.1 Rhipicephalus appendiculatus | reverse complement strand
AACGAGACCCTCGTTATGAATGAAGGAAAGAAGTGTAAACTTAAGGGCTCGTTTGCTTTGTTAAACACAGTATTAATGAGAACTAACAGACAAAGATGCCAAGGAAAGTATAGGGGAAGCTATTACAAGTAATTGTAATGTAAATGTGAAGAAAGGAAAGTGGACGAAAAGATAACTTGCCACCGGCAGGATCCGAACCTGCGACCTTCGAATAACGCGTCCGATGCTCTACCACTGAGCTACGGTGACGGTCATCCCTCCGTCCACTTTTATAGGGTATATATGTGTACTTAAACGTGGGAGCGTCAGTCAGCGCCGCCTGTTGCCATTACGGCGAGTGTGGAACACTCTTTTTTGCCTGTAGGCGTCATGTAGTACGTGATCTTATTAGGAGCGGGCAGCTGACTAATAATCCCTCGCATACCACCTGAAGGCATCAAGTCTGCCAGAACGAGACCCTCGTTATGAATGAAGGAAAGAAGTGTAAACTTAAGGGCTCGTTTGCTTTGTTAAACACAGTATTAATGAGAACTAACAGACAAAGATGCCAAGGAAAGTATAGGGGAAGCTATTACAAGTAATTGTAATGTAAATGTGAAGAAAGGAAAGTGGACGAAAAGATAACTTGCCACCGGCAGGATCCGAACCTGCGACCTTCGAATAACGCGTCCGATGCTCTACCACTGAGCTACGGTGGCGGTCATCCCTCCATCCACTTTCGTTCTGGCAGACTTGATGCCTTCAGGTGGTATGCGAGGGATTATTAGTCAGCTGCCCGCTCCTAATAAGATCACGTACCACGTGTCGCCTACAGGCAAAAAACGAGTGTTCCACACTCGCCGTAATGGCAACAGGCGGCGCTGACTGACGCTCCCACGTTTAAATACACATATATACCCTATAAAAGTGGACGGAGGGATGACCGCCACCGTAGCTCAGTGGTAGAGCATCGGACGCGTTATTCGAAGGTCGCAGGTTCGGATTCCTGCCGGTGGCAAGTTATCTTTTCGTCCACTTTCCTTTCTTCACATTTAAATTACAATTACTTCTAATAGCTTCCCCTATACTTTCCTTGGCATCTTTGTCTGTTAGTTCCCATTAATACTGTGTTTAACAAAGCAAACGAGCCCTTAAGTTTACACTTCTTTCCTTCATTCATAACAAGGGTCTCGTTCTGGCAGACTTGATGCCTTCAGGTGGTATGCGAGGGATTATTAGTCAGCTGCCCGCTCCTAATAAGATCACGTACTACGTGACGCCTACAGGCAAAAAAAGAGTGTTCCACACTCGCCGTAATGGCAACAGGCGGCGCTGACTGACGCTCCCACGTTTAAGTACACATATATACCCTATAAAAGTGGACGGAGGGATGACCGCCACCGTAGCTCAGTGGTAGAGCATCGGACGCGTTATTCGAAGGTCGCAGGTTCGGATCCTGCCGGTGGCATGTTATCTTTTTCGTCCACTTTCCTTTCTTCACATTTACATTACAATTACCTCTAATAGCTTCCCTTATACTTTCCTCGCATCTTTGTCTGTTAGTTCGCATTAATACCATATATATATATATATATATATATATATATATATATATATATATATATATATATTGTAGGTTTGGGGCTTGCTGAGTCCCGTCCGTAGTTTAAGCAAGGACGACGGAGGCTTCAGGTCAAAACAAATGACAACAATTTATTAAACTAAACGCGCCATACGGCAGGGTCCGGCCAGGAACTCTCGGCGACCACGGTTCACGGCCAGCAGCAACCGGCCAGCGCGGGTGGCAGCATCCGTCCTTCTCGGCAGTCAATTCACCTCTCCTTTGGGCAGCGTGCAGGCTGCCGCTTTTGAAGAGCGCAGGTGGGCCACGCGCACCACCACTGCGCAATCTCTGGATAGCTGGTGCGCGTGGCTCTCACACATCCCCCCCCCCCCTCAAGAAAGCGGGGTGGGGACCGAAGGACGGTTCGGAATGTCCGACCGCAGGGACCCTAAAGCGCAGTGAGGACAAAGAAAAACCAATAAACTTTTTGCCTCACGCCACCAACAAAATTATGTGGATCCCGCGCAGAACAACGAGGCGCACAGCACATCAGTGTATTTTGGAGAAAAAACAAACACAGGTGAAAAAAAATGCGTCATCTTCCCGAACCCTCTTTTTTACCGAGGACGCAGGTTATACCACTTGCTTGACGGTGCCGGTGTCTGGGTGGCCAAGCTCTGGTGAGGAATGTCTGGATCCAGAGCAGCTGCATCTTGTGCATAAAAAGGTTTTAGATCGGAGACATGAATAGGGCCACACACTTGATTAGTCAAGCAATCTGTCAACATGTACGACAGCCTGGATTTCTGGGTGATTTTATGTGGTCCGTCCCACCTGTTTGCTAGGGAAGCTGCAAACCCTTTCGAGGCGTCGCTGAGGGGGTGTGTCCGTTTCACCACCAGGTCCCGAACCTCAAAGCTAATGTTCTGCCGACGCTTATCATATTGCCCTGTCTGCTCCATGCGCGATACATCCAGGTGCTGTCTGGCTTGTTGTACAGCGTCGGTCAGCCTATGCCTCAAGTCACCTGCAAACTTTGCATAAGGTCTCGGAGAAGCGTTCGCACATGTCAAAGCACTGTCCTGCGGGAAACTCATTTCTTTGCCCAGATTAAGTTGCGCAGGAGTGAACCCTGTTGAGCGATTCACTGTCGTTCTAGTTTCAAACGCAATTTCTGCCAGTTTCAGATCCCAGTCTTTGTGACGCTCAGTATGCGCGACAAGCATAGATTTGAGATTGCGGTTTACCCTTTCCGTGATGTTTGCTTGCGGGTGATAGACAGACGTGCGCTTGTGACGAATTCCCAGGGCGTCACAGGAATCCGTGAACACCTTGCTGGTGAAGTACGTAGCGTTGTCAGTTATCAGCTGGGCAGGGAATCCGAACCTCGTGAAGGTTTCGAGAAGGCAGTCCCACACGTTCTGCGAAGTGAGCTTGCGCAAAGGAAACAATTCTACCCATTTCGTGAAATGGTCAGTCACCACAAGGAGATACTGATTTCGTCGCGGGCTCATGGGAAACGGACCCATTACGTCACACGCTACTATTTGCCATGGCGAAGTAGTCTCAACTGACTGCATTGTTCCTAGTGGTAAGCCACCACGTGGTTTCGCCTTTTGACAAACAGAACAGGAACGCGCGTAGCGTAATACATCCTGTTTCATGCCTGGCCAAGTTACCGTACGACACAGTGTCTCGTAAGTTTTCTGCCCTGAAGAGGGACCAGCTTAAGCACTGTCATGGTAGTACGCTATGAACGATTTCCGAAGTTTGCGAGGAATGACAACTCGAAACGGTGATTCCACATTACCATCGTCAACCTGGGGAAAGTACCAGAACAGGAGGCCTCCTTCTCCGAGCAGGTAGCAGTCAGTTTCCTCGTCGCTTCCTGTGTCAGCTGGATCACGAGCCGCCAGCTTTTCTGACACTTTACGACAAAGGCCATCGCTCTGCTGTGCTGCAAAAAGCTCCTGTTTACTCACCAAAGTACCCCAACGGGACTGCATGGTTTCAGGTTGTGTCGTGACCACACACACTGTTTCCGGCTCGACCTGGGTTTCAATAGACAACGGTGTGCGCCAGCAATAGACAACAAAAGTGCGTCAGCAACTGTGTTAGTGCTACCCTTCTTGTACTCAATGACGTAGTCGCAGCGCTGGAAGGTCAGCGCCTACCGGGCCAATCGGCCAGAGGGATTAGGTAACCGTTTCAGCCAAGACAGCGCTTGATTATCAGTCTGAATAACAAACCGAGTCCCATCCAAAAACAAGTCGAACTTCTTTAATGCAAAAATGATGGCCAGGCATTCCTTCTCTGTTACCGAGTAGTTGCGTTCCGCACCGGTCAAAGTGTGGCTTGCGAAAGCAACGGGCCTCAGAGCGCCTGCGCATTCCTGTAAAAGTACTGCGCCAAGGCCATAATCGCTGGCATTGGTCTGTAACACAAAATGCTTGTTTAGATCTGGCAGCTGAAGGGAGGCGTTACAGGTAATCGCTTTCAAAAGCATGTCGAAAGCTCTTTGTTGCTCACTGCTCCAGAGCCATTTCGCGCCTTTCTTCAGCAGCTGTGTTAGTGGTCGAGAGATGTCTGCGCACTGTGCAATGAAATCACGATAAAAAGCAATCATTCCCAGAAACCTTTGCAAACTTTTAGTATTTCGTGGCGGAGGAAAGTCCGCAATTGCTCGGAGCTTATCTGGGTTTGGTTTTAGTACGCCATTGTCGACAACAAACCCAAGCAGGTTGATCTTGTTAGTGGCGAGCTGCAGTTTACCGGGATGGATTGTTAGACCGGCTGCTGACATGCGCTGTAGAACCGTATGCAAGTGTTGAAGATGCTCTTCAAACGTGCGCGAAAACACCGTCACATCATCAAGATACCAAAGTGCATAATTAAACTTTGCATCATCCATGACCATATCCATCATGCGCTGATAGGAACTTGGACTATTGGAAAGACCAAAAGGCATGCGCACAAACTTAAACAAGCCTCTATGGCATGTGAATGCCATTTTTGGGACATCATCAGGGTGAACCTCGATTTGCAGATACCCACGAGAGCAGTCGATAGTGGTGAAGAACTTTGCGTTTCCCAGCGCATACGTTATGCTCGATATTGCAGGCAAAGGGTAGGAATCTCTCACCGTGACCGCGTTGAGCTTTCGGTAGTCCACACAAAGACGTGCAGTACCGTCTTTCTTTGGTGCCAGCACCACCGGGAAGGCCCATGGACTCTCGGAGGGTCGTACAGCTCCCGTGTCAATCATCTCGTCCAAGGCTCTATCCAGAAGGGCTCGCTTCTGCTGGCTCAGCGGTCTCGGGTTACACCGCCAAGGCTGGGCGTCGCCAGTATTGATGCGATGCACTAGAACATCAGTCTTGCTAGGACGCTCTGTGAACATTCCCGAGAACGGTGTCAGCACGGCCTCCAGCTGGTTCCGCTGGTGGGTTCCCTTGAAGTCGGCGAGGGATTGCACGACTGCTGACGGCAGCGTGGTGTGCATGGCTGCCACGCCTTCGGTATTTCCTGGTACAGGCACGGAGTCCGTTTTCTCCGCAAAGGGTGTTGTCTCGGATTGTCCATGAAGGCGGTAGCCTCTTTCCGGAAAGTCGAGCGTGAACCCCTCGTCTGCAAGAAAATCTCGGCTGAGAAGCATTGGCACTGATAGGCCAGGCAAACAAACAAATCGCTGGTGCTTCGTTTTCCCATTAAAACGTATCCGTAAGCGAACAGAAGCTTCAGCGTTTGATACGTGGTTTGATGCCATTCGCAATTCAACATTTGCGTTACGAAGCTTCAGCCTTTTAGCTTTACACTGTTCCAGCAACGCGTCACCGATTAAAGAGATTCCTGAACCAGTATCAAGAAGTGCAGGTACGATAATGCGCAGCGTTTTAACATTTATCGTCGGTTCTGGAGACTGCACCTGCGCTATGCGGCAAACGGAGGGAACGATGACTGACTCACCAGCTTGTTGTTCCTCGTCTGCACGTACCGGACAGCGTTCCATGCTCCTCGCATTGATGGCCGTGGGCTGCGACATACTGCCAGTGTTTAATGCCGCCGGCCGAAGCAGTTTCCCGAACGTCCTGCATTTGCGCTGCGGCGCGCGAAGCACCGCCGCCTGACATGACCAGTTTGACCGCACTGGTAGCATACGACTTGCGCATGTCTGCTTTGGCCAGTTAGCCTATCACTGAAATCACGCCTTTCGGCGGAGTGGCCCCCGGAGTACCCATAACAGGAGCGCCTGTTGCAGTCGGCTCGCGCAGGACTTCTGAACCAGGCGTATCGGGACTGGGGGTCCGACCGACTATGCTCTTGTACGGCTCGAGTAAGGAGTGAGCGCTCTGCATTATGACGCTGCTCCGCGGACACTTGCTCCCAGGAACAGCTGACCCCTGATACGGTATTGAATGGGGCCCCGCGCCGCCCTTGCTCCTACGCGAAGGGGTCCAGGGCGCGGGAGGAGACAGCCGTGAATGCGCCTGGGCTCGTCAGGTCGCATGAGGGACTGGCAACGGGGGAGCGCCAAGCCAGTGACGGCTCAAGAGCAGATTGCGGCGCTGGCGGCGGAGCGATAGTGCTCTCGGCTAATAGGGCGTCTTGTACGCCGCGGGCCTCCCGTGCGAGATGCTCAAGGGTTTCGAATGTGCGCCCGTAAAGAAATGGCCTGAATCTGGGATGACTCTGTCGAATGACCCGAGCTACTTTGTCCCTTTCCGCAGCAGTCGGCGCTGCTCGGCGATGCAGTTCCTGCATCGTCCGGACGTACTCGAGCAAACTTTCGTCCGGATGCTGGGTTCTCAGTTCGAGCTCACGCTGGACTCGCAGCTCGTACCCAGGGGGGCAGAAATTCCTCTCGGAAGCGCTTTTCAAAATCTGCCCAAGTGGTGAAAGGCGACTGTAGCCTCCACCACCGTCCTGCGGCATCCCGTAAAGCCAACGGCAGGATTCGAGCCATCACGTACGCTTCCGAGGCGCCAGTAGCTCTGGCATAGCTGTCTGCTTCATCTAGGAAGTCAGCCACTGATTTCAGGTCGTCGTAACCCGTGTACGTGGGTAGCTCGACTCGAGGTTGGAGCTGTGGCTCGCTTACCGTGTGTGGCTCTACGGCCAGGCTGCTCACGCGGTCCATGACCGTGTTGCACATCTCAGCGACACGCTTAAATGTGTTCATCTGCTGTGCCAGCAGCTGGTCAGCCGGCTGGAGAGATGAATCCTCATTGCAGCCGGCAGCCAAGATCTTCCCGGACCGGAGTTGCTTTCCGTCTGCCTGCGCCATTGGGGAAAAAAATACCGCGCAAAAAAAGAACACACAAGAGAACGCGCTACCAGGAAACTTGGCGAACAAAACAAAGGACCGGACCTACGTCCATCGTGCTATTCCTACGGGCGGGAGCAAAAACCACGTTGGGCGCCAACTGTGGGTTTGGGGCTTGCTGCGTCCCGTCCGTAGTTAAAGCAAGGACGACGGAGGCTTCAGGTCAAAACAAACAACAATTTATTAAACTAAACACGCCATACGGCAGGGTCCGGCCAGGAACTCTCGGCGACCACGGTTCACGGCCAGCAGCAACCGGCCAGCGCGGGTAGCAGCATCCGTCCTTCTCGGCATTCAAGTCACCTCTCCTTTGGGCAGCGCGCAGGCTGCCGCTTTTGAAGAGCGCAGGTGTGCCACGCGCACCGCCACTGCGCAACACGTGGCGCTATCTCTGGATAGCCGGTGCGCGTGGTTCCCACAATATATATATGTATATATATATATATATATATATATATATATATATATATATATATATATATATATATATATATATATATATTGTTGAACGGCCAGAACAGTAGTTAATAAAAGCATTAGCTTATGTTTGGCAACCGTATATATCATTGGCATACATCTTCCAACAATGTGTATCTACGCGTATATAGTTCGCGCGCGCGCGCGTGCGTTTGTTTGTTTGTTTCTTTGTGTGTGTGTGTGTGTGTGTGTGTGTGTGTGTGTGCGTGCGTGCGTGCGTGCGTGCGTGCGTGCGTGCGTGCGTGCGTGCGTACGAGAGTCTTTGTGTATGTGTGTTCAATGCAGGGCCGTGAAGTAGTCGTTTCTACTTGAAGTCGCTGTTTTTCTCCCCCTCTAAAGCATTTTTCAATTCCAGATAATAGCGCACGAGTTCATGCACGCTTTCGACGTACGGGGTATACGATTCAACAAAGACCGTCGACCATGGGTCAAAAGGGGCTCTTTTATAAAAGAATACACTGAAAGAGCGGTCTGCTTGAGGCAATCACATAAATCAGTCGTAAGTATGTGTAACTTGTTATCTTAGTATATTGTCACGTACGACACGTACGTCAATTCGACGGACGATGCAGGAACAAGAAAAAAACAGATACTTTATTCGGAGCGAACTTGTGCTCCCTCAACGAAAAGCAAATACAGTTTTTAAGGGTTCGCCGCAAGCGTGCAGTTGTGGCGAGCGAAAAGAAAAAGTGAATCCCGTTCCCTGCCCACAGCTAGTTTTTTACAAAGCGGCGTGAGACCGGTAACCGCCCACCTACTGTCTATCGCGAAAGTCGATAAGACGTGCACGTCATAATCTAGGGCAGCTACCCTGAGCGAGCATGAAAAAGGCAACGGAAAGCGATAGTCCTTATCGCTTGATAAACTGCTTAACAATACGCACGTGGCACTGCCCCCCTCCTTGAAAAACGGCATCGTCTCGATGCAAACGCATAAGGAAGCCCACAAAAACAAAACAAATGGACAGTGCAAAAAGAAACGCAGTAAAGAAATGAATGCACACAAGTGTTTGCGTACGCGCACATCAAGTCCAGCACACAAATCCGGCACACAAACAAATCTGTTGTCTACCGTTCGTAGAAAAGGCTTCAGTCGCACGACGTGAACTACCTCAGGTCGCGCGCGACGCCTCTGCCGCTGCATCGCTCCTTCGGGGACGATCTCATAGTTCACCTCACTGAGACGACGTAGGACCTTGTATGGGCCAAAGTAACGCAATAAGAGCTTCTCGCTCAGTCCGCGACGGCGGATTGGCGTCCACAGCCACACACGCTCACCCGGAGTATACTCTTGTTGCTGTCGTCCAAGGTTGTAGTGTTGAGCATCAATTTCTTGCTGCCGCTTTAACCGTAGGCGGGCGAGTTGGCGAGCCTCTTTGGCACGGTACAAATATTGAGCTACGTCAGGATTCATGTCACTGTCGTTTACATGCGGCAGCATGGCATCCAGTGTTGTTGTAGGTGTTCGCCCATAGACAAGGCTAAACGGGCTCATTCTTGTGGTCTCCTGCAATGCCGTGTTGTAGGCGAACGTTACATAGGGCAGCACTTGGTCCCATGTCCTGTGCTCGACGTCTACGTACATTGACAGCATGTCTGCCATTGTCTTGTTGAGCCGCTTTGTGAGGCCGTTAGTCTGTGGGTGGTATGCGGTCGTTCTGCGGTGACTGGTCTGGCTGTACTGTAATATCGCTTGCATAAAGTCACTGCAGAAGGCTGTTCCTCTGTCAGTAATGATGATATCTGGGGCACCGTGACGTAGGACGATGTTATTTACGAAAAATCTGGCAGCTTCTTGAGCGGTGGCTCTTGAAAGTGCTTGTGTTTCTGCGTAGCGTGTTAAATAATCTGTTGCTACTATGATCCACTTATTTCCTGTCGACGATGTCGGGAACAGTCCAAGGAAATCCATTCCGATCTGTTCAAATGGTCTTGTAGCAGGTGCTATTGGTTTTAGGAAGCCGGCTGGTTTGGTGGGGGGTGTTTTTCGACGTTGACATTGCCGACACGTTCGTACGTAGCGAGAAACGTCTGCTGCAAGGCGAGGCCAGTAGTATTTTTCACGAATCCGTGACAGGGTCCGCGTGACACCAAGGTGTCCGGATACAGGCTCGTCATGACAGGCCTGCAGAATATCCGACCGCAAGGAGGACGGGACGATGAGAAGGTACGCTGTACTGGTGGATTCAAAGTTCTTCACCAGAAGACCGTTGTGCAAACAGAACGTTGAAGCATTGCGTTTAAAAAGTCGCGGCATAGGCGGAGAGTACGGGGGGGGCTGGGGGGGCTCGGGCCCCCTCCGGGCTGCTTCATGGGGGGCAGAGCCCCCCCCTGGCGCTGGCCCACGATATTTTTTCAGAGCTCTGCTTACGCTCTCATCCACTGCCAACGGACTGTTGGTCATCCTGTCATGCAGCTATTTCACCGGGGACTGCTTATGCCCATTCCTTTTCCTTTCAGGATTTTAAAATTCGCAGCATGGGACAGTGACAAGTAGGTAGTCTGGCACCTTGGTCGCATGAGAACGAAGTTGCAGGTTGATGAAAATTGCGGCATTTGCACGGCTCTTGTGCAAAATAAGTACGACACGTACGCATCAAGAAAATGAAAGTTTTTTGATGTAACAGACATTTGTTTATCGTCTTTTAATACTTTTACGTATATATATATATATATATATATATATATATATATATATATATATAGCGAGATATACATGATGTGGAAAAGCAAATTGGTTGCGCCGCCCACTCCGGGAATATGATAACTCTCCGACTATGAGTCGCGGAATATCTCCTCTGCTTCCTTCAAGATACTCTATGAGGCCCTGTAATTCCTGGTCATTACGCTGTTCTGTGGCGAAGCTTGAACTTGTTACTGCCCCGAGAAAATTCCAGTCGTCATCGTTGGACGAAGGCTGCTCTGTGGGTGCACGTGACAAACAGTCCGCGTCTGAATGTTTTGTACCATTCTTGTGTACAACGGTCATGTCAAACTCTTGTAGGCGTAAGCTCCATCTAGCAAGACGTCCTGCCGGGTCTTTGATGTTCGTTAACCAACAGAGTGAGTGGTGATCCGTGACGACGCTGAATGGTCTGCCGTAGATGTACGGTCGAAATTTGGATGTGGCCCACACTATTGCCAGGCATTCCCTCTCGGTTGTAGAATAATTTACTTCTGCTTTCGCCAAGGAGCGGCTGGCGTAAGCGATCACCCGTTCTTGGCCTGTTCTGTTTTTGCACAAGGACAGCGCCCAGACCAATACTGCTGGCATCAGTGTGAATCTCGGTTTCGGCGTTATCATCGAAGGGTGCAAGAACAGGTGGTTCTTGTAGGCGACGTTGCAGCTCGTGAAAAGCTTTTTGCTGCGATTCTTGCCATACAAACGTGACATCATCTTTTGTAAGGCGTGTGAGCGGCTCGGCAATTTGAGAAAAGCCTTTAACAAAACGCCGATAGTATGCACAAAGCCCCAAAAACTTCGGACGCCTTTCTTGTCGCGGGGCTGCGGGAATTCGCGAATAGCAGCAGCCTTGTCCGGGTCTGGCAGGACTCCTGCGTCACTGATAACATGGCCGAGGAACGCGAGTTGTCGGTAGGCGAATCGGCACTTTTCTTTCTTCAGTGTCAGTCCAGAAGCCCTTATAGCGCCGAGTACTGCCTCCAGTCGGCGAAGATGTTCCTCGAAGTTGGGCGCAAAAACTACAACGTCGTCAAGGTACATCAAACAAGTTTGCCATTTTAGCCCGGCTAGCACTGTATCCATGACACGCTGGAATGTAGCGGGTGCGGAGCAGCGGCCAAATGGCATAACCTTGAAGTGGTGGAGGCCGTCTGGGGTAATGAATGCAGTCTTCTCGCGGTCTCTTTCGTCCACCTCAATCTGTCCAGTAGCCAGTTTTTACATCCATAGATGAAAAGTACTTTGCATGGCACAGGCGGTCCAGTGCGTCGTCTATTCGCGGAAGAGGGTATACGTCCTTTGTTATTTTGTTGAGGCGGCGATAGTCCACGCAGAATCGTAGGCTACCATCTTTTTTCTGCACCAGCACTACGGGAGAAGACCACGGGCTTTTAGACGGCTCGATGATGTCATCTGTGAGCATTTCTTTTACCTGTCTTCTGATAGCATCGCGTTCTTTCAGGGACACACGGTACGGGGACTGTCATATGGGTCGTGCTGTTTCGTCCATAATGATTCGGTGTTTCGCAAGCGTTGTTTGACGGACCTTTGACGATAAAGCGAAACAATCCTGGTAGGTGACGAGCAGTGATCGAAGACGTTCTTGTTTTTCTTCTAGGTAGCGATGGATTTACATCGAACCAAATATTTGCTGTTCGAGGTTCCTGCTCTTCGAGCGTGACGACGTCGGCGATGTCTGGGACGGTCTGAAACGTCGCCACGATAGTGCCTTGATTGAGATGACGATATTCGGGCCCGAAATTTGTGATCAGGACGTTGGATTTCCCGCCGGATAGGTGAGTGCCGCCTCTTGCCACAGAAATTTCGTGATTGAGGAGCAAGGCATGGTGAGGCTCGACGATGCCGTGAAGGTCCGTAGAATGTGCGCTACCCACAAGAGCTACGACACCTGAAAATGGTGGTAGTGTGACCTGGTCATCGAGGATTGCCAGCGAGATGCCCGTGGGAGCATTCGGAACTTCGTTTGTGGCGTTGTCGGCTGCGAGGCTCACAGTTCCTGCATCTAGGTCGATGACGGCTTTGTTCGCTTTGAGGAAGTCCAGCCCGAGAATAACGTCGCGAGAGCACCGATCTAATACCACAAAAGCCACCGGGTATACGCGGTCTCGAACTGTCACTCTAGCCATGCACCTTCCTTTTGGTGCCACAAGATGGCCACCAGCAGTTCTGATTTGCGGACCGTCCCATGTTGTGAGGACCTTCTTTAGTCTAGCTGCGAATCCCGCGCTTAGGACGGAATAATCTGCGCCAGTGTCAACGAGTGCAGATACGTTCTGGTTCTCTACGAGCACTTGTAGATCCGAAGAATGTGGCATCACGTTGCAGGTGCGACGTTGTCTGGAGTCACGGCCTCGTCGTAAATCGGTCTTTAGGTTCCTAGTCGACTCATTGCCATCCAAACCGGCGAATGTATCTTGTATGGCTGTTGCAGGTGCTCTTAAGAGATTTTCTTGTACTCGGGGAGGCTCTTCAGCAGTCCGACGGGCAGCAACTGCACCTCCATCAGTTGCTGTCTTCAGTTTCCCATACGTGGGCTCGGAGATCTACCCCGTGACGCTCCTACATAGCCAGGTTGCGATGGGCGCCGAAATGAAGGTGACGGTGACCTGTAGCGGAAGTGGGGCCTGTCTTCACCTCGAGAGAGGTATTCTTCCACTTCGCGCGGCCTCTCACCTTGCCGGGGACGAGGGGCAATGACGGGAAAACCGCGAAGGCCGAGGTCACGATAGAAGCAGCGGCGGTACACGTGGCCGGCTTCGCCACAGTGGAAACAGAGTGGACGGTTGTCAGTTGTCCTCCAGATTTCGTGCTTTCTCGGGGGAGGCTGTTGGTAACTAGCAGCGTGGGTAGGCGGCGTTGGAAGTAGCGGCGCTGAAGACTGCGGCCGAGGTGGTTGCGCCTGGCTACGTAGTACCGAGGCGTAGGATAGCTGCGGCGCTATCGTGTTGCAAGGGAGCTCTAGGTTAGGCAAGGCCGGAGGAGCTTCACGAATGACTTGCTGGACTTGTTGCCTAATCACATCGTTTAACGCTGCGACCTGGGGCTGCGATGCCGGGAATAACTTTCGAAGCTCCTCTTGCACGACCGCACGGATGGTGTCCCGAAGACTGTCCCCATCTAATGCACCGAATTCGGTGGCAGAAATTGAAGAGACCTGTGCAGGACGTCCATACTGTCGCCTTCGCACATCGAGCGTCTTTTCGATGTTTGCAGCCTCCGTAACGAAGTCCTCAACACTGCTCGGCGGGTTTCGCATCAGCCCAGAAAAAATTTCTTCCTTCACACCTCGGAGCAGGTATCTGAGTTTTTTCTCCTCTGGCATCGCGGGATCCGCCCTGTTAAAGAGGCGCTTCATCTCTTCGACAAATATTGTCACACCTTCGTTCGGGTGCTGGACCCTTGACTGGAGTAGCAGTTCAGCTCTCTCCTTCCGTAGAACATTAGCGAACGTGCGCAGGAGACTGCTCTTGAATATGTCCCACGACGTGATTGCGGACTCTTGGTTTTCAAACCAAGTGCGCGCAGACCCTTCTAGCGCAAAGTATACGTGACGCAGTTTGTCCTCTTCATTCCACTGGTTGTGTTTTGCCACACGCTCGAAATTCTCAAGCCAGTCCTCCGGGTCGTCGCAAGCCGCACCATGGAAAATAGGAGGTTCTCGTAGCTGCCGCAGTAGAAAGGCAGCTGGTGTTGACGGCTCACTCATTGAAGCTGTGACGGTGTCCGCCCTGGCTTGGGTTTTCTCTGGCAGCAGTCCGTACTCCGGCGGTAGTCCCTTGTTTCGGCGACTTCTCCTCAGCTCTTCTTCGTCGCTGTTTGAATTCAGCTTAAGGATTGAGGAACCAGGCTCGAACATACCCAGCACCTCCACCACATATGTCACGTACGACACGTACGTCAAGTCGACGGACGATGCAGGAACAAGAAAAAAACAGATACTTTATTCGGAGCGAACTTGTGCTCCCTCAACGAAAAGCCAAATACAGTTTTTAAGGGTTCGCCGCAAGCGTGCAGTTGTGGCGAGCGAAAAGAAAAAAGTGAATCCCGTTCCCTGCCCACAGCTAGTTTTTTACAAAGCGGCGTGAGACCGGTAACCGCCCACCTACTGTCTATCGCGAAAGTCGATAAGACGTGCACGTCATAATCTGGGGCAGCTACCCTGAGCGAGCATGAAAAAGGCAACGGAAAGCGATAGTCCTTATCGCTTGATAAACTGCTTAACGATACGCACGTGGCAATATACTTTGGCGTTTCAAGAAATGTGTCAGAACATC
>JALIZH010029425.1:0-24142 GCA_030522465.1 Rhipicephalus appendiculatus | reverse complement strand
CGAGTACAAGGACGAGAAAAGACAGGACACGCACTGACAGGACACAGACAGCGCATGTCCTGTGTTTTCTCGTCCTTGTATTCGTTCTCGCGCTGCCCCATATACTGCACTATGAAACCTAACCAACTATATATATATATATATATATATATATATATATATATATATATATATATATATATATATATATATATATATATATATATATATATATATATATATATATATATATATATATATATATATTACTTGTCAATCGTGAATGCGAAAGTAGAAAGTATCATTTCACGATTCGTACACAGTCGCAAATATATATAGGCCAATTATATATAGGCCAAGAGGCCAATCAGGTTTCGGCTTAGCGAAGTATATGGGGCAGCGCTAGCACGAATACAAGGACGAGAAAAAGACAGGAGACGCGCTGACAGGACACAGACAGCGCATGTCCTGTGTTTTCTCGTCCTTGTATTCGTTCTCGCGCTGCCCCATATACTGCACTATGAAACTTTACCAACTAGCCCCACTTTTCCCTTATTCGCCTTAGCGTTTTTTAGTGAGTGTAACACGTGCTTAGGTTTTATTTATTTATTATTAATTAATTCATTAATTTATTTATCTCAGATGCACTCAAGCGCTTGGACATTCTAGAGGGGAGTACGGTACATGTGTACAACAATAAGAAGAATACCGATGTTTCAGCGAACACTTTCAGAAACATTTAAAGGTTGGCTGTTAAGTATTGTACAATTCTAGCTCGTCAGCTGGTTTACGAGAAGAGGCTAAATTACTACACAAAAATTGAAAGGCTTAGTCCACTAACTAACGAAAATTTACTAATTGTGTTCTTAACTAATTGAATTATCGCCCACATTTCAATTCCCAATGTTTAGCCGTGAGTTCTCAAGGCAACCTGGAACGAATTTTTTATGATGTCACTAGTTTCGAGGTATTACCTAATTCGTGAACACTACAGAGAAAGGCATTGCCATTCGAATTATATTCTTAACAAAACATCCTTTCATGTACTGAAGCCCAACATTAAGTCTAACACGATGTATTTCTTCGACACTGATCTCCACGCTCCTTAGCCCTAAGTGCGCATATCGTGTGCCAGCCACAGTGCGTCGCAACATCGCACAAGTGACACGGCTCAACACGGCGTCATACAGACCTCGAACTGCCGATGGGTCTCACCGATCGATATTGTAAACAAACAAAAAAACAAAAACAAAAAAAAAGATGGCTCAATTGCCTAGTTTTTGCGTAGACTATGGCTTGCTGAACAAGATCACACGTAAGGACATCTATCCCTATAGCCACTAGTAGACGACGACGCGACTGCTGGCATGGAGCATAGTTTTTTTCTTTTTTCTCTATTCGTTGGACCTGCGCTCCGGCTGCTTGCAGCCCCGATGGCTGAACTTGACCACCGCTAACCAGCCTTCGTTAGATTCGACGGCTTATATGAATTTATTGTGACGCGATCCGGGCTGTGCAACGCGCTTGCAACATTTGAACGCATGATCGGCATCCTTCGCGGCCTTAAGTGGCAGACGAATCTCTACTACCTGGATGGTACTCTGATCTTTTCAGACGGCTTTGCGACACATCTACAAAAGGTCGAAGCTGTCGTCACTAGTATCAGCTCTAATGGCATTGAGGTAAACTTAAAGAAGTGTTGCTTTGGCGTACGAAAGCGCTGCTTATTCTGGGCCGTCTTCTTCCGAGATCGCGTCCTTCCGGATCCCACGACACTTCGTGTTGCTGCTACGTTTCCTAAACTCACAATGAAATACCTTCGCAGCTCTCTATGCCTTTGATTTTATTTTACACGTTTCATTCGCCGCTTCCCCGCAATTATAGCGCATTTCACTGACCTCCGCTGCGGCTGCGATCTTTGAGCGAAGTCACATGTGGCGATGCATCCAGAAAACTCCGATGAATTCTTACTTCGCCTCCAATCTTGCGACATTTTGATTTGCTCGCCCCATATGAGAGAGAGAGAGAAGTTTATTATGACAGAAAAAGCTGAGAGCACCCAAAATGAAATTCACAAGGACACTAGCGGCGTTGTGTTCGGCGCTGTGCTTGCCCAGCGTAAACGCGGATTTGACGAGTTAGTTGTTGCTTACAAGGTTGCCGTTGGTGGCTACTTTGCGCCAAATTGGCTACTTTTGGACCCCGTTGGCGACGAAAATTTCCAGTTGGCGCCATGGCTCTTTTTAAACTTGTGGTTTTACTTATTCAAAATAGTTTTATTTATTACATAAAATTTATCCCGATATTTATCCTAACAGCTCCTGCAGGCACTGCAACGAATTCGCTAGCCTAGACCACATGCTCTGGCGTTGCCCCTCGTTACGGGGCACGGACCAATCCACTGAAGACAAGTGGCTATCCGCTATCAAGAGCCCCGATGTCGGGGGCTCAACTGTGGGCTGTCCAGAGGGCCCACGATGCGGCGGTCGGGCTTGGCCTGACTATCCCAACGTGGGAGCGGCCCGCTGCGCGTTGAGTCGTGCACCTCAGGACTGAAAATAAAGTTTTGCATCCATCCATTCATCAATAGTAAAGACTCTGTTGATAATAGCGCTTCTGTTCTGTTTGGCGAGAAATTCGGCGATAGGATCAAATGTTATGGCTACTTCGGCTACTTTTGGCGTGAGTTCTGGCGCCTTTTCATGTCCACCCAACGGCAACCCTGGTTGCCTATGCTAACCATGCACCTACCAAAGCACGCACAAGCATACATAAAGTACGGTTGAACCCCGTAAACCCCCCCCCCCCTGCATCCGCCGATCAATACACATTCTAGCGGCGGTCTTCTTGTCCATCTACGACGCGTTCCCGCTGTAGCCGTCACCGACATGCCTGTGCAGTGGCGCAAAAACCCCTGCGTTGCTTCCCCTATATGGTCTTGTTGCGTGAAGCAACGTCACCTACCATCCCTAGAGAAATAAGTCATCAAACACACCATTTCATTCTTCGTGACAGTTGATCGACCATCACAACTACCTCTATGATGGACGCAAATCGCTCTTATTCCGCGCCATCTACGTTAAGACATATGCGCCACCTTCAACGCTGACTCACAGTGTGCACATGCCGAAGGGTTGAAGATTTGCACTCTCCTCCAGCTCTGCTACTATCAACGCAGAATGTACCGCTTCTTACACCGCTACATTTGTTGCGTCGCGCAGCGCCACACGAATCCCCCTTGCCATTTCTCTGCTCCGTAACAACCACTGACTTGCCCTCTCCGTCCCTTGGACTTCGCCGGTGTTGATTTGTATGGACTTCTTTCCATCACTCCTGCTGCCAACCGACAGATAATTGTTGCCATCGATTACACGCTAAGCAGATACTTCACTATTGCCATCTGCATCGGCTAGCAATGTTGCCTCTCATTTCACACCACGTCATTCTACAGCACGGCGCACTACGTGAGCCGCGCATCGTCTGAAGGACGTGTATTTCGGTCGTCGTCAAGAAATTCTAGAGGAATGCAAGGTCTTTCACCACACGACCACATCTTACAATTATAAAACGAATGGTTTAACAGAAATATTTAATCGAACATCAGGTGATGTGTTGACAATGTACGTCACTTCCGGTTACTAAGACTGGAACCGTGTCATTCTCTTCGTGACGTACGCCCAAAACACTGCTACGCAGACCACGAATAGACTCTCTCCTGTCTTCTACCTACAAGGACTCGAGCCCTCCTGCACGTTATGCGCAATACCTCCTTGCCACGCTTATGTGAGAGAGTCGACGGCAGTTCCCAAGCTGCTAAGCGCTGAAGAGGGTCGCCAGAGAGCCCGATCTCACTCTACTGCTGGCAAGCAGCGCCAAATACACCATCGAGATGTCTCGAAGCCTTTCAGCGTCGTATTCCCGGGACTGACTTGTGTGGATCAACGGCCAAGGTTATCATCAACTTGTGTGGCTCTGGATTCCTTGAGCTAGCCCCGGTCGGTCAACGAAACTTCTTTCGAAGTACCGCGGCCCGTCCCGTATGGTCTAACGAGCCGCGTACTTGATGTCCGGCGTCAAGCCACTTGAGCTTTCTTCTAATCTAGTAATCAACAATGTCGAGGCATGAGATTGCGAAATGGACCTGCTAAAGCCTTACTATCTCAGTGCCGTGGTATTCTGCCTGTAATTCGCCAGGATGGCTCTGTTTTGGAAGGGAAGTAAACAGAGAGTTTTAGAACACCGCAAGCAAAGCTTGCCGGCATTGCGGGCGTAGCGTTAGCGTTCGTCACTTAACGGGAGCCCGCAAGAGGCTAGCGTACGACGCATGCGCAACGCAAACGCAAAGCTTCGCGTACGCTGTTCTAAAACTCTTTAAAAAGCGGCACTGATTGCAGAAGCAGAGAACGCTGCTGATGTAGAAAGAAAAAACGACGATTCGGCAACGCAAGCTTTGCGCTGGTTCTGCCATTGCTGGTCAGTCTCCAATAGTATAGTGCTTATTTAAAACGCTTCATTACACTATCAATAGCTTCTATCATGCTTTCCTTCGATTCAATATGTGTTGCCTTATTGAGGCTGTGGTTAACTGAAATAGGCCCTTGGTTCCCCCTTCCTTTGTTGTTTAGATAATGGGTTGCGTAATAAGAAATACTAAAACATGAGAACTTTACTTGCTCCATATCTAGAAGCGAAACCGGCTCTGTAGCAAAGATTCTGGGTGCAACACTTTAGCGAAAAAAACAAGAAAATAAATCTTCAGCAATGACGCACTAGTAATATTAATTGCTGGAACTTTACACGCCAAAACTACGATATGTTTATGAGGCGCGCCGTAGAGGAGGTCTGGACTGGAAAAACGACGTCCTACAGCACGCGCTTAGCGCTTAGCGCTTAGCGGGCGTCTCCCATTCCCTGTCGCGGCAGAAGAGTCCGCCGGAAATGTCGACCACCTGGGGTTCTTTAACGTGAATTTACATCTACGTACAGCATCAAAATCCAAGTGCTAGTGGATTTTCGCCTCGTTCGAAAATGCTAGAGCCGCGGCCACGATCAAACCGGTGCCCTTCGGGTCGGCTGCCGAGCACCGTCACCACTGATAGCAATTCTGTAAAAAAAAAAAAAAAAAGAAAAAAAAAACCGAAAACAATTACTGCGATTCGAACCCTTGACGCATTCACCGCCCGTGAGTCGCCAGATCAGGCGCTCAACCATCTAGGCCACAACGCACAGCGGTCGCGGGGCGGTAAAATGGGTGTTATCAAGATACAATGGTCGAAGATGCGAGTCGTAGACGCGACTGTGTTGTAGAAAACTTCATTTTGGAACGTGTTTTTCTCCACACAGAAACATGATTGCGGCCTCAAATGAAAGCTTCGTCTCCGTACTACTCAGATCTCCGAGAAATTTGCAGGATTCCGTCTAGTTTTTTCAGACGGCCCGTTTTTGTCCCGAAAAACGAGGCGTGATTTCGGCCGCTTCCATAGGACCCCATTGTTTACACTTTAGTCGTCGTGGGAACAGAATGTGAAGCCCCGATGTTAACGATGCTGCACTTGTTAAGTGCGGTACAGCTCCTAGAAGGTGCCCCTTTAAGAAGTTTTGGAAATTGCGCTTCTACGATTTTTTATCGTCGAAAAATGACCATGTCCCATTGAAGACGGGAGAGCTTCCAGCAGTGGCCGCTAGGAGCGCTGATCATGCAATGTCCCCGATGGTGTTTTTCGTGGGCTCCGGAATGACAGCGACAGATAAGTTTCTCTGCATGATTCGAGCTTGCTTTTATTAGTTATATGAGTACATAACCCACTAGATTGAAGATTAATTGGGGTTACAACTTTGTACTGTTTCTTGTGTGACAGTCGCTTGGCTTTTTTTTTTCTTTTTTTTTCGGCCACCACGTGGCTGAAGGGTACACAAGTGCTTTGAAGCATACTGGCGGAGTTTTGTGGTACCTTTTGGCTTTGAGTGCATGTAATCCGAAGTGTGAACGATCTGGCCATGGTCAAAAAGACCGTAAAGTGTTCAGGGTGCGGAATGGGATGGAAAATAGAGGATGACAAGGCAGAACAAGCTGACGCCAAGTGTAAGCAATGTGAGTTAGAGGCGAAAATGGAAATAATGATGGCTGCCCAGAATGAGCTCAAGGTAAAAATCGCCGAACTGGAGAATGCGTTGGCGACAGAGCGAGAAAAAACGATGGCTATGGGAGAAAGGCTAAAGTCAGCTGAGGAAGGGTTAGCGAAGGCAGTCATGGTGAACAAGGAAGCAAGCGACGGCGGGAACAGGGGGGGGCATCAACCCCCATAGTGGGAGACGCGAAGGTGGAGACAGGTTTGGGGAAGACAGGTGCAGGGGGCACAGGACCCAGTTTCCGCGAGGTGGTTTTGGGGATGGGAGGGAGCAAAACAGCGGCGGTTGCGCGAGCTGGTGACCGAGGCAGTGGTCAGGTGCGGGACAGTCCAGCAGAAAAGTCGGAGCACGTTATAATGGCCGGGGACTCGAATTTAGCTAGATGCGCAGAAGCAGTCAAGGAAAGGGTGAGAGGCGACAAACGAGTTTTAATAGGGACGTTCCCGGGACGTAGGCTGGGATCAGTGATGAGACAAGCTAGCGCAGAACTCGCAACTAAAGCTAATGGACGTAACCTCGTGATAATTGCGGGAGGTCTGAACGACGTCTTGAATGAAGAATCAGCCGAACTAGCGACCACATTGGCGAAAGGGGTCGATGACATGCGCGCCATTTCCCCTCAGGTGCAGATAGTGGTATGCACAATACCGGAGGTACCGGTGCGTGACGGCAACCTGCAAAGAGCGGTTGTCGACGCAAACAAAGAGATATGGCGGATGAGTCGAGAGAAGGGCATCGAGGTAGTGGAAATAAACAGAGAGGTGCACAGGTGGGGTGGTTTTCGAAGAGACGGAATACACTTCAATAGGAGGCTTGGTCATGAGGTGGGTTGGCGACTTGCAGGACGCGCAGTAGCTTTTTTGGGGGGCACGCGGGCCCTTCGGTGTCCAGGGTAGCGTGTAATGAGGACAACAACCAGGGGGGACTCTGTGACAGGTAGTATAGCGAAAAACCAGAGAAAAGGTAAAAGAAGGGAGAAGGCGCGTGTCGCAATTGGTTACATTAACATGCAGGGTGGCAGAAAAAAGGCAAAATGGTTAGAGATTGAGGGACAGTTAAACAAGGAACAGATAGGTGTTTATGCGGTTACAGAAACACACCTTAGAGACTTGGAAGAGCCACCACATATTGACAATTACATTTGGGAAGGATGCAACAGGATCACATCAGAAAGGAGAGGTGGGGGTGTTGGAATGCTAATTCATAGCAGAGCAAAATGGGATAGAGTGAAGCAAACGTGTTCAGAGCACCTGTGGGTTTCGGGCACAGTAGGTGGAAAGAAAACGTGGCTAGGTGTAGCTTACTTGTGGACGGGGGAATAACTGCAGAGAAAAGAATCTGGAGATAGTGAAATGCATAAGCACCGATATTAAAGAATTTGGTCATGATGCCGAAATAATCCTTCTAGGGGACATGAATGCACACATACATGACCTTGACGGATATTCAGACTCCAATGGCAAGTTATTGCTAGATCTCTGCGAGCAACATAGTCTTGAAATAGTTAACGCGGGGCCTAAGTGTGAGGGACACATCACGTGGGAAGTCGGAAACAGGCAGTCGAGCATTGATTATTGTCTCATGACAGAAGGAATTTATGACAAACTTAGAGAGATGAGAATAGACGAGGAAGGCATTAACAGCTTGGGTAGTGATCATAAACGCATAACATTACAAATGGGATATAAAACTGAAAATAAGAACCTAGAATCAAGCATTGGCAGCTCGTATTTAAATGAGAAACAAATAACTAATATAGCCGCAAGAGTCGAGGAAGTAGACAAACTTCCAGGCAAAGACTGGAAGTATAGTGAGCTGCTACATGTAATCACGAAAGAAATAGAAAAAAGAGAAGAAAACTATTTCTTGGAAAGGAAAGAGAAAGCCAAAAAGTTGGTGGAACAAAGAAATCCGGGATGCGATCGAGAAGCGACGTGAGGCATCACGGCAGCACAGACAAGCAAAAAAGGAGAAGCGGCCACAGGATGAAGTCAACCAAGTATGGGAAATATATTTAGAGCAAAAATCCATTGTGCAGAAATTAGTCGAGGCAAAAATTAAAGGCGAAAGTGAACTCTGGATGACAGAGATTCGCGAAAAGAAGAAGGCCGCGCCTAGGATATTTTGGAGCCACCTAAAAGCGCTAGGTAGGAAGTCTGTAACAACGCAACAACATATGGTAGATGAAGAAGGAAATCAATTGGAAGGGTATGAAGCGCTAGGTTACATCCGAAAGGTAACAGCCGATTCGTTTAAAAAGGTCGCCCAGGGGATTCCCCCGGTGAGTAAAAGTATACAGAAGAGTACAACCGAGGAAGATGTAGTACTTGAAAATTTCAATTGGAAGAAGGCCGAAGGAAAAATTCCTAAGCGCACTACTCCGGGCTTAGATGGGGTTCCCGTCAGCCTAATTAACGAACTAGGACAGAGCACTAAAGAAGCACTGCTGAAAGCCGTAGAAAAGTGCTTACAGGAGAGGGAAATACCAGACAGTTGGCGAAAAAGTAGAATGAACTTAATCTATAAAGGCAGGGGAGAAAAGGATAACATTCGCTCGTATAGACCGCTAACTATTACATCGGTGCTATACCGGTTGGCGATGCAGGCAGTAAAATTAAAAATAGAAACGTGGGTAGAGCAAAATAATATTTTGGGAGAACTCCAGAATGGATTCCGAATCGACAGGCGGTTAGACGATAACCTGTTTGTTCTTACACAGTGTATAGAAATATCAAAAATAGAAAACAGGCCCTTATACGTAGCTTATCTAGACATCACCGGGGCATATGACAACGTTAATCAGGAAATTTTGTGGGAAATATTGAAGGAAGTGGGCATAGGTGACGACTGTATACAGCTTTTGAGGGAGATATACCGAGAAAATACAGTTTGTGTAGAATGGGAAGGAATAAGCAGCAAGGACAGCGTTGACATTAGCAAGGGGGCTGAGACAGGGATGTCCTTTGTCCCCGCTGTTATTCATGCTGTACATGGTGAGGATGGAAAAAGCGCTAGAAGGTAGCAACATTGGATTTAATCTGTCACACAAACAGGCAGGCGCGATGGTTGAGCAGAAGCTTCCAGGTCTATTTTATGCTGACGATATTGTCTTATTTGCGGACAGTCAAGATGATATACAGCGGCTGGCAGATATATGCGGAAGGGAGGGCGAGGCTCTAGGACTAGGTTTTAGTGCAACAAAATGTGGATTGATGGTATTCAATGATCACGAAGACCATGCGGTCTTAATACAGGGCCAAGAAATACCGAGGGTAAGCGAATACAAGTACCTCGGAGTGTGGGTAAATGAGGGGGGATAGATATATGGAGGTACAAGAGAAAGCATCGGTAACAAAGGGAAAGAGGAATGCTGCAATCATGAAGCACAGAGCGTTATGGGGATACAATAGGTACGAGGTGCTTCGAGGGCTGTGGAAGGGTGTGATGGTTCCGGGGCTTACATTTGGGAACTCAGTGGTGTGCATGAAGTCAGAGGTGCAATCTGGAATGGATGTAAATCAAAGGACTGTGGGACGCCTCGCGTTGGGCGCTCACGGGAAGACGACAAATGAGGCTGTAAAGGGTGATATGGGATGGACAGGTTTTGAAGTGAGGGAAGCTCAGAGCAAAATTAGATTTGAAGAGAGGCTGCGGAAAATGAAGGAGAGTAGATGGGCAGGGAAGGTTTTCAGGTATTTGTATAGAAAAAGCGTCGACACGCAGTGGAGAAAAAGAACTAGGAGGCTCACCAGTAAATATACGGCTAGCAGTGTGGGCGACATGGAAACAAGGAGCATTAAGCGAAAAGTCAGAGAGGCGGAGAGGACTTATTGGATGACAGCGATGGAAAAGAAGCCGGCTCTCAGTGACTACCGAAAGGGAAAAAACGAAATAAGGAGGGAGAGGTTTTATGATAATTCAAGGGGAAGCGCTTTACTGTTTGAGGCAAGGTCGGGTTGCCTTAGAACGCGTAGCTATAAAGCGAGATTCTGTAACGAAGAAGAACAATGTACATGCTGTGGGGGAACTAAGGAAACGATGGAACATGTACTGATTGAATGTGGCGATATCCACCCAGATATACGTGTGGACACGAGTCTACATGAAGCCTTGGGTTTTAGGGACAACAATGGAAAGCTGAACACGTCCGCGATAGAAATAAGTAAGAGACGGCTAGAGTATTGGTGGCAGAAAAGTAGAGATAAAGGACAAAAAATGAAGGGGGGAAAATAAGGTCATTCTGCCTTAAGAAGCAGAGAGATGGACCGTGAACTTATATTTTTCTTTGCTGTAATAACATAGATTTAATCAATGTAGATAAGGCATTAGGCCACCATAAAAAAGAAAGTTTTTTTTTCGAGCCTGGTTGCAGACATGTCACCGCCCCTGTTATAAAGGGGACGCTCATAGCATCCATCCATCCATCCATCCCGAAAGCTGGATCTGCGAAGATCAATCGACGAGAAGTATGTAGCTCCGTGAAGGCAGTCTAACACGTCATCGATTCGTGGTAGCGGGTATACGTCTTTTTGCGTGGTCTTATTTAAACGGCGATAGTCAATACAAAAGCGCCAGCTACCATCCTTTTTCTTCACAAGTACTACAGGGGAAGCCCAAGGACTGTCTGATGGTTCAATGACACCTTTGCTGGCATTTTGTCCACTTCCGTCTGGATAACTCTGCGCTCAGTGTGCGAGACACGATAGGGGGGCCGGCGAATAGGACTGGCTTCACCAGTGTTTATACGATGTTGAACGACGGACGTTTGCCCGAGAGGTCTGTCACCGAAATCAAAAAATGTCACTGTAGGTCACGAGAAGGCGACGGATGTCATTTGCCTGTGCTGGGTCGAGGTCGGGTGCAATCATTTTCGAGAAATCATCCGGCGAAGAAGAGGAGCTGTTAGCCGCGGCACGCGGAAGTAAATCAGTGTCAACGGTGATGTTTGCAATTTCAAGTTCATCAGCAGTAGATAAGCTGGCCAAGAACATGCCACGGGGAAGGACTTGAGGGCAGTAGCTGAAATTTAGAAGTGGAAGGTAGGTACGGTTGTCGGTGATAGTCACGAGGGTATGTGGGACGGCAACGTTGCGGCTCAAAAGGACGTCGACGAGGGGAACGAGAACATATTCACCATCGGGGACCTGCGGCTGTGCGGTCAAAACGACGTAGGTGGCTGCCTGAGGTGAGAGACGCACATCTTCCATGGAGCACAGACGCGCCGGCGTAGTGTTGGGTTCAGTGACGAGCTGAGGCAGTTCTAGCCGAAGGACGCCGGTAGCGCAGTCGATGAGGGCAGAATGAGTTGACAAAAAGTCCAATCCTAGGATGATGTCATGAGGACAGCAGTCAATAACAGCGAAGAGCACTGATGTAGGGTGGCCGACTATACTTATGCGGGCAGTACACATTCCAAGAACTGGCGGCCTGCCGCCATCGGCCACAGGAGCACTGGTGTAGCTGCTGGTGTAAGAACTTTCTTTAAACGTCTACGTAGGTCTGCGCTCATTACCGATACATTGGCTCCAGTGTCGACAAGTGCTTGGGCAGGTACGCCGTCTACTTCAACGTCAATTAAACTTCGTCTTGTGGGCAGAGAGAGAGGATTTGCTGCAGTAGTCGCCAATGCAGCACCACCTCCCGGGGCTGCATTTCTTAGTTTTCCGAAGGGGCACGGCCGAAGGCCAAGGGGGGACGATAGGCGACGTGGCTGCGGCGAAGGGGACGATGGGCGACGTGCTGGCGGCGAACGAGATTGGTGACCACGTGTTTCTAGCAGCACTGTCGGCGACGTTGGACTCAGGCGGGGGCGAAAAGTGGCGGGCATTACCGTCGAAACGGGTCATATTCGTTGTTGCGCGAGGTGCTGAGGACCATGAGCTGCGGCAGTAGCGTGCAATATGCCAACGCGGTGGCAAGCGAAGCACATTGGGCGGTCGTCCGCAGTTCTCCACTCAGTCGAGTTGCGGTAACGTGGAGGGAACCGTCGGCTTGGGGAGACCGTAGCAGAGGGTCGTTCGCAAACTCTTGGGGTGGCGACAGAACACACGGACGTCACTCCAATATTTTCGAGTTCCTGGCGCACGATGGCTTGCACGAGAGGAACTAAAACAGGGCCGGCACCGGAGCTGCGCGAGTAGAACGCTGCGGGCGCCATCGCTTCCAGTTCGCGACGAACAACTCGCGTCAGTTCTTCGGAAGGTGGAGTACGCTGCGGCGCCGACTGGTCTTCACACGACGACGTTGCAGCAGTGTTCGGTAATCTGGCAAACGACGGCAGAACGCGGCGGCTTTTTGCTTGTTGGAACTGACGACACTCCTAAATGATCGCGTCCACGGTGGAACAGCCCTTACACATGAGGAGATTAAATGCGTCGTCGGCAATCCCCTTCAGCACGTGCCCGACCTTCTCACCTTCCGTCATGTCGCTGCCGGCCCTACGGCAAAGAGCCAGCACGTCCTGGATGTAAGAGAGGTAGGACTCTGTGGAAGATTGGGCGCGGCAGGCCAGTTCCTTTTTTGCGGCGGTCTTGCGGCCTGCGGGTGCCAAATACCTCTCGTATCTTTTCTTTGCACACGTCCCAGCTGGTGAGTTCTTCCTCGTTGTTTTCATACCGCACCTTCGCAGTGCCTCGCAAGTAGAATGTTTTATCGCGATCATGTAGTTATGATCGCGCCCCGCCGTCCAACCGAGGCTCACGCACTGCGTTCGACGGGAGCCCTCGAACAAACGACCACATCAGTCCAACGCTGATGAACAAAGAGCTCGAGGCCCTCTGTTCTTTTATTGTTCTTCATTAATCGATTACACAAGGTTGTTGGCCGAATGGCCTGTTTCACAACTGTTAAGTCAACGGACGTTCGGTGGATTACCACAAGATGACCTCACATGACATTACATCATCCCCTCCTTGAAAATAAGCTCTTAGTTAAGGAAAACAGAATAACAACGTTGCATTATGAACAAACATGTTTGAAAATATGACATTTACACATGACATTTACACACGAAAAGTAGGGAAATATTGATAAAAAACAAAAAATATCTTGGATCACATTAAAACAACAAAACGAAAGAAAAGAAAAAAAGAACACAACAGACAGATTAATGCACAGCGCAGCAAAACTGCAAGGCCTTGCATCAAGAGGCTAAAAACTACATCTTGTAGTCCTTGGTCCATCTTGGAGGGTGACGCTTACGTACTGGACGCGTTCTAGCGTTCAAATGAGCCTGTTCGCAGCTACTGTCAGCTGATGGTGGCATCGCGTTATCTTCCCCCTCCTCGTTGGAAAAGTCTGTAGCGGTAGATGGCAGGTATTGAGGCGTTGGCACATCCACCCCAGTCAAAGGATTATTGTGCGGTATATTTGTGGCATTATTAGTGGCATCAGACTCTTCCTCTGCGAGCGGGCAGCCGAAATAGCCAGCTAGTCCGGCATACGAATAATCTGTGTGCGGAAGGTATTCATCATTCTCTGAACGTGGTGGTATTCGCACTAATTTCGATGCATTCCAAGTCTTACCATCACTAAGTAGAAATGAGTTTTAACCTCTCCTTTGCATGACTTGAAAGGGTCCTAAGTACTTGCTTGTACCTGTTCGGTATGACCGAACTTTAACGAAATCCCCAACTTGTACTGAAGGGTACTTGGCGCGTCTTCGTTTATCGACATAGCCTTTCATCTGTTGCTGTTTACGCTCTATTCTGTTGCGAGTTTGCGATCTCAGGAATGAACTGTCCTCTGATTGCGATCCATTACGTGATTGATTAATAGTTCCGTTCCGCGGCTGATTTGGTTTCGGGAACTTTGAGTCCGTGTTACTCAAATCCAATTTTATTCGAGGCTGTCTGCCATGTAAAAGTACTGCGGGGGAAACTCCCGTTGTCGCATGCGGTGAAAATCGATATAAGGCTAGATACTCGAGAACGGTCTGTTTCACTGGTTTGCCTTCCAGCTGTGCGACCTGTATTGCTCTATTAAACCTTTCGATTAAGCCATTGCATTGCGGATAATAATTGGATGACTTGCAATGCTGAATGCCTCTTTCCTTGAGAAAATCCTGGAACGGTTTGGAAATGAATTGAGGACCATTGTCGGTAACGATTTGACTTGGGAATCCCTCTCTGCTGAAGAGAGATTTCAGAAAATCCGTGACATCGTGTGATGTCGTGGAGGAAGTAAAACATACTTCCGGCCAGCGAGAATAATAATCCATGACAGTTATTGCGTAAGTTGGGCTGGGTGTGATGTTTAAGGGTTCGACTATATCCATGGCTAACTTTTGCCAGGGCTTACCTGGCCAAGGAACAGGTTGTAAAGGCGCAAAGACCGGTTTGGCCGACTTATCTGCTGACTGACATATGAGACAATTTTTGACACATTCCTCGACTTGCCTATCTAAATGAGGCCACCAGTATCTCTCTCTTAGAAGTTCCTTTGTGCGGACTATGCCATGATGCAATTCATGCGCCAACTGCAAAAAAAAGTGGAACGAAGCACTTCGGGAATTACTATGCGATCTGCGCGCATTAGAAGACCATCTACCCGGGACAATTCATCTTGAATGTGAAAAAATGGGATCAGGTCAGCCGATAGCGCCTTCTTATGTAACCAGCCTTTACTGAGTTGCTGAATTACTTTAGTCAACGTAGGGTCATTGGCTGTAGCAGCTTGTACGGTAGCTTTGTCAACTGCCGAAGTTACTAGCGAAACTATTTCTTCTTCCTCTTCAGTAGTGGCATTATGTTCGTTGATGGGCAGTCTAGACAAAGCGTTTGCAACATTATTTTGCGTGCCTCTGCAATACTCTATTTGAAAGTTGTAGTATAGTAACCGAGCTGTCCATCGAGAAATGCGTAATGGTCGACGACCAGAATCTCCAGCGGATAGCAAAGCCACTAATGCTTGGTGATCGGTTCTGAGTGTAAACCGTCTACCCCACAGATACACGTGCCATTTTTCGCAAGCGAATAAACACGCAAGCGCTTCGCGTTCCCCTACTGAATATTTCCTTTCAGCCGATGAGAGGGCGCGTGATGCAAAGGCAACTGTGTGAAGATGTGATCCCTCCTTTTGCTGCAAGACCGCTCCTAACCCGACGTCCGACGCGTCCGTAGTGACTATGACAGGTAGCTCAGGGTTGAACATCTGTACAACAGGTTTGCATGCCAACCGCTTTTTCAACTGATCAAAGCTCTTCTGAGCTTCAGCCGTCCATTCGAATGACTGACCTTGTCGGAGCATTTTACGCAACGGTTCCACCAAATCTGCATAATGATGTAGGAACTTGGCATATAGTAGCCGGTCAATCCTAGGAATGACTGAAGGGACTTGATGTCCTGTGGTGCAGATGCACTAACTATCGCTTTAATTTTCGATTCCATGGGAGATAGACCTTCAGCCGAAATGTTGTGTCCCAAAAATGTTAGTTCTCTCACTGCGAAAACGCATTTATGGTTCACTTTCATCCTTGTGTGCTAGTACTTGCTTCAAAATGCGGTCGTGCTCCGACTTGGTCTTTCCCCATACCAAAATGTCACCTAAATAACACACTACGTTAGCACAACCCCTCAAAACATTTGACATAAGCTTTTGAAACGTAGCTGGGACGGAAGCTAGTCCAAAGCACGCTCTTTTAAATCTAAATAGTCTTTCATGAGAAATGAATGTTGCCAACTCACGACTGGTTTCTGTAAGTCCTACTTGATGGTACGCTGAGGCCAAGTCCAGCTTTGAGAACCATGTGGCTCCGGCGAGCAGTTGCAAAAGCTCCTCGGTATGCGGAAGAGGGTAACCGTCCACTACGATGGCTTTGTTGGGTTCCCGCAAGTCCACACACAGGCGCAGCGATCCATCCCTCTTTTTCACTACCACCAGTGGAGACACCCACTCCGAAGCGTCGACGCGTTCGATGATGTCTTCGCGCTCCAGACGTGCTAGTTCGTCAGAGACCTGTTGTCTGAGTGCCAGAGGAAGGCGTCTCAGTTTGGCACTCACGGGAGTTACATCCGGTCGGCGTTTGATGTGATGCACGTAGTCTTTGACAAACCCAAGGCTTTGAAAACAGTGCTTCAAATCCTGGAGGCGTGTTTTCCGGAAGCTCCAACAAGGCAAGTCAGGGTTGACCCTAAAATATTAATTTGTAGCTTCTGTATGGCGTCAAGGCCGAGCAGCGAAGAACCCTTCTGTGTGACGTAAAATGTCACTGCTGCTTGAGTACCGCTGTATTCGATATCCGCTTTGAAGGTGCCCAGACACGGAATCAACTTGCCAGAATAGTCCCGAAGACCCAGCACTTAAGGAGTCAAGATGCAAAATCTTGCAAAATATTTCTGAAAATCGGCGTTATTTACGAGGCATACGGCAGCGCCAGTATCCACAAGAAGAACAAACGTATTTCCTTTAAATGTTATGTGGACGACGATTTCCATCTTGTATAGTGGCAATTCGATGCCAAGAACATGTGGAGAATTCAGGACGACATGTTGTTCTACAGTGGAGACTGCAGCTTGCGACGCTCCAACTTCTGCGGACTGTTGTTGACGGCAAACAACCGCAAAGTGTCCAATTTTCTCACATTTGTGGCACTGTTGAGTGCGGGCTGGGCAGTTTCTTGCATTTGCTTTGTGCTTCATGGAGCCACAACGGTAGCAAAAGGATCGACGACCGTTATCTTGGCTGCTTCTAGCACTTTCTGCTGCAAGGACGCCATGGCGTAAGCCCGCTGCTGCGTAGTTGCGTCGAACGCCAGCTGGCTCATGAACGGGCGCACGAAATCCAGAAGTTGCTTGAAGGACACGCTGCTCATCTAGCGTCCGATTCTGCATTGCAGATTTGTCGATGCATTGGACTGGTGTTCCATCATAAACTGCGTTAGCTTGCTGTATTGCTTCCAAAGCTTTGCCGATTTCTTCAGCCTTCGCCAACGTAAGCGTTCGGCCGGCGTTCAAGAAGCGCTCGCGCAACGCTGAGCTGGAGACTCCTTTGACAACTTGATCACGTATGCGTTCGTCGAATGTAGAACCAAATTCACAAGTCAACGCTAGTTGTTTGAGTTCAGTGACATACTGGGTGAAAGGTTTGCCAGGCAGTTGAAGCCTCCTGCAGAACTGATGCCTCTCAACGATGAAATGTGTTGCATCCTGGAAGAGCAGGTTCAAGTTCTTCAGTAACTCCGTGTACTCATCGGATTCTCCCGTGCGACGCACAGATGTCGAAACTGGTGCAGTTGAAGCTCCAGATTGCGGGGCTCGGAGTGGTGCGTCCGTAGCGACGCTGACTGCTGTTGCTTGTTTCACTTCTTCATTGTTAAAGTACAGACGCTGTCCCTCCGCTCCGAGTGATGTCAGGAGAAGAGCCGCTTTTCGCTCGGCTGGCCAGTCGCTGCCTCCGATCGACACAAGGTGCGCCTTGAAAAGCTTCAGCCATCGTTTTCACGGCACTGGAGGGGTACCAGGTGCAGATAAGAACGATGCCGGAGCTGCGACTGACATCACTCCAGAAGAGCCGCGAGTGACGCACGCAGGAAACTGCAGTCACGGCGCATGGCCTCCGAGATTAGCCGGCGGCGCGGCGCGCAGCCGGCTAATCTCGGAGGCCACGCACGGCGTAAATAAATGCGAAACGTTCCACTCACAAGTTTTCTCTCGTCGCCATTTTGTTGTATCGCGATCATGTAGTTATGATCGCTCACGCACTGCGTTCGACGGGAGCCCTCGAACAAACGACCACATCAGTCCAACGCTGATGAACAAAGAGCGCGAGGCCCTCTATTCTTTTATTGTTCTTCATTAATCGATTACACAAGGTTGTTGGCCGAATGGCCTGTTTCACAACTGTTAAGTCAACGGACGTTCGGTGGATTACCACCAGATGACCTCACATGACATCACATAGAACAACACATTGGCCAGCTGAAGCGTGGGATCCCATCTGTTAGGTACACTCACGCGTTCAAACATGGCCAACCAATCTTCAACGTCGACGTCGTCGGTCCCGCAGAATGTACCGGCACCGCGGCACGAAAACGTATGGTGGTAATGGCGCGGTTGATGGAGACGTTGACGTGGATGCGGTGGGCTCAACGTTTGTCATGGTTGGAAAAGCGATGCGACGTCCGCTGCGGAGCTCCGTTGCCTGCTGTTGTACCCAGCACCTCCCACCAATATGTTACGGTGTATGTAGCGTATATCGTACAGGGAAATACACCGGCAAGAGTCAAGATGGTTGGTTGGTTTGTTCCTTTGTGTGTTGGCGCAACCCACCTCGGGGGGATAGGCCATGAATCGGACGGTGTCTTGCTTAAGAAACAAATTCACGTTACTGGAGGAAAGGGTTGAAAATGAATTGGATTACAGATTAGTATTATAAACTGGCAAGATTAAAAAAAAAGGAGGAAAAAAACTATAAAGAAACAACAACAAAAAATATATACAGCTATAATTAAGACAGTTGAAGGGATCTAACCTTAACATTTCATTCTTTTAGAGTCTCGTAAATAATTAGATACAGCGTTGAAAACGCCCCTGTGGCTAAAACCAAAGGTGGTTGCACCAAATGAGAGAATCACCGGAAGAGTCAAATTCAAGGCTAACTTTCGTAGGGGTTCTTCAAGTAATCTTTTCCTTCGTACTTTAAATCTTCGGCACGTCAAAAAGAAGTGCTCCAGAGATTCGCTCTCATTACAGTCAAAGCATATAGGTGACTGAGCCAGACCCGACTGCAGCCGGCTTGTGAGATGCAGGCCTGAAAGCTTATTGAGCTGAAATGAAGTCAAGATGGCTGACCAACATGCACTCGCGCCTATCGGACTCTCTGGCTCTTCATCTTCGTCCACTTCATTCCTCCGTAACAATATGACAAAAACAAGAAGAACAAGTTTAATCTGTTTTGGATGACCTGGGAGTCGAACCCGCGACCACTCGGTCGACGTTTTTTGGAGCAGACCACGCGCCGTGGATGAATACGTCGTGAGGTGTGTTCCCTCTTTCTATTGGCCAAGAGCCCCGTAGCTTCCACAGTGCTGCAGCCGGCTTGTGAGATTCAGGCCTGAAAGCATATTGAGCTGAAATGAAGACATAATCACGATAGGCACCCAACACGATAGGCACCCAGCACCCTTACCATTGTGCCAAGGTTGCCGTTGGGTGGACATGAAAATGAGCCAGAACTCACGCCAAAAGTGGCCAAAGTAGCCATGTCATTTGATATTATCGCCAAATTTCTAGCCAAATAGAACAGAAGCGGTATTATTAACAGGGTCTTCACTATTGATGAATAAATAAAACCATTTTGAATAAATAAAGCCACAAGTTTAAAAAACGGCCGCGAGCGCGCCATGAGCGTGGAATGCAAGTCATGTCGCTCATGAGATGTCATGATTTCCATATTACCACTTGTCATTTATGTTCGTCATACAGTCATGTCACTCAATACCAAATTTGGTGTATATCAAGCTAACGAAACGGGCCGCGAGCGCGCCATGAGCGTGGAATGCAAGTCATGTCGCTCATGAGATGTCATGATTTCCATATTACCACTTGTCATTTATGTTCGTCATACAGTCATGTCACTCAATACCAAATTTGGTGTATATCAAGCTAACGAAACGGCCGCGAGCGCGCTATGAGCGTGGAATGCAAGTCATGTCGCTCATGAAGTCATGATTTTCATATTACCACTTGCCATTTATGTTCGTCATACAGTCATGCCACCCAATACCAAATTTGGTGTATATCAAGCTAACGAAACGGCCGCGAGCACGCCATGAGCGTGGCATGCGAGTCATGTCGCTCATAAAGTCATGATTTTCATATTACCACTTGTCATTTATGTTCGTCATATAGTCATGTCACTCAATACCAAATTTGGTCTATATCAAGCTAACGAAACGGCCGCGAGCGCGCCGTGAGCGTGGCATGTATATCATACTATTCATGACAAGTTAGGCATGATTTTCATGATATGACCAGCCATTTACGTTCATCATACAGTCATGTTATGCCATACCAAATTTGGTATAAATCCCATTAACGATACGGCCAGGGGAGCACAAAGTCGTAGGCGGCTAGATAGATAGATAGATAGATAGATAGATAGATAGATAGATAGATAGATAGATAGATAGATAGATAGATAGATAGATAGATAGATAGATAGATAGATAGATAGATAGATAGATAGATAGATAGATAGATAGATACGCTCAATGTCGCCGAAGTTCGCTAAGAAATGCTTCGCATTTAAAAGAGCCATGGCGCCAACTGGAAATTTTCGTCGCCAACGGGGTCCAAAAGTGGCCAATTTGGCGCAAAATAGCCACCAACGGCAACCCTGATTGTGCCACCGATGCTCATGCCGGGGGATTTACAAACGCGCCTATATCTCTCACATCTTCTCCCTTTCAGAGTGACCTTGGTTGGTAAAGGGGGGGGGGGGCACTACCATCTGTGATCGGTGAAGGGAAGTACTGCATATTGACACTAACGAACGCCGACAGCGGGAGCTTCGGTAGTTTCAGCTTTCATTGAACAAATTTCGGTGAATCTTGAGCGTTCCGGAACGCCTTCCCGCGTTCACGGCTGAAGTTACGAACTCTGCCTGTCGCGTCTCTCATGAACGCCTACGCATGAGCACAAGCGTAGGTTCCACATTACTGGGGAGCGCACACTTCGGCCTAACGTTGCTTCGGCCGGCGTTTCTCTCGCCCAATGACGTCGCTTTGAATGAGTGCATATCGAGTACCTCTGTTTATACAGTATCTATTAGAATATTGTGTTTGTCGTGGCGTTTACGTGCTTGTTGATGCTGCCTTTGCGCGGGATTCAGCATATGCTGTGTCCAGGTGTGTTAACTGCTTCAGCTGCCATGCACGAGGGCTCAGTCGTGATTCTTGGAGCTAGTCGACGGGACGGAGATGTGCGAGCAGGCGTCAGCGTCCGTGCATCCGCGTCAAATGGTGCTATATATAGCTGCCAAACACCGACAGACATTGGGCGAACTCTCATACGTCAATGTACAGGCGCGCTCAATATGACTTGCAACGGGAGCGCGTGGCCTCACGGGTTCAAAGGTTGCTCATGGCTTCAACTTGTTTTAGGGGCGAAGCTCCTTATGGCATCACCTGGGCGGTTCTCGGTTGTCGATGCATCCTGAGTAGCCAGTAGCGTCTCCCTTAGCATACAATAGATGGCGCTGTCCCATAGAGATGCATGCAAACTGCAGTTGGGTGACGATATACTAGATGGCGTCAGTGGTTTTTCGTATACGTTGATGATTAAAGATGATAGATGGCGCTGTTATAATAAGACAATGAGCTGTGACAGTACGTAATATGTATCGCCCTCTCCTCTCCTACGCTTCCCCCTCTTTCTCCTCTCCTACGATCCCCCCCCTATCTTGCCTCGCGGCGCCGACGCAGGCAGCGTCGCGAGGCAGCGTCGCGGCAGCGTCTTGATCGCAAAAACCGACTGCTCGCGCTGCACAACCGTTCACTGACCACCGCGTATATATAGGCACTGGATTTCGACCTCCAAGGTAGTGCCTGTGTGAGATGTCTCCTGTGCGTGATTAAACAATAAAAAAAATGCCCCCCACCTCCCCGAAGGGAATCGTGAGGAAATGCGAATGCATTTCTTGCGCCGAGAGATTTCGCCTTTACCGACTTCTGCCATCGCCTTGAGAGGCGCCCAGCCAGGGAACGGTTGAGAGTGAGGCGCGAGCGGACGGAAGAGTGGGGAGCAGGGAGGAGAGAGAGCGAACGGCGAGAGAAGGAGCGGCGAAGCACTGCACCTACCCTCTCCTACACTCTCTCGCACCACATGCTCCGGTTGCTAGGGGCGAGGATAAGCGCGCGCGCCCGCATCTGTTGCTATGGGAGAGGGAGTGAGAGCGGAGAGATAACACCTGCCGGCGCGCGGACGCCGCCGCGGACAACGCCGGACGCCTCACATAGCCCGACTAAGAAATGCATTCGCATTTAAAAAAATTCACAGCGTACATGTAAAATTAAAGTGAGCTGCAAGTCGCCATGACTCTCATCGACCCTTTAGTATAAACGCGCCCGATCTCACGTCGTTGATGATGTACTGCGCAGAATTCGCGGAAGATTCACGGTTTACCGATGAACCTCCGCAGCTTCGCCCACTCATCATCATTCACTCCGTGGAATATGCTGTGATTTTTTTTATTTCAACAACTAAATATTTTTTTTTATTTGGAATCATACCCAAGTGAGAGAAACGCGTTTAGTAATGGAAATAAGGGCTAGTGGAAGCCATGCGCAATCTTTGAACTCGTGAGGCCACGCGCTCCCGTGTTGCAAGTCATACTGAGCGCGACTGTACAAGAAACGATCAATCAACTCCTGTGAAGATACGGTTGACTTCCGTGTTATACCGATTCCTATGACGGAGGGATCAAACATCTTTTTAACGCGATAGCGTTAAAGAACTCGTTTCGCAGGAATTCGAGCGTCGGTGTCGGTGTCGGCGTCATTGGTTGTGAGCGAAAAATTATCATCTTGCCCGTGACCGAAAAATCGAGAAAGATGCAAATAAAATAAATAAAATACAACCGATGAGCGAAGCTCCCTTGAAATGGGACGCACACGGCGTTTCATTGTCCAGGCAACGGACCAACCACTGGGCGGACGGCAGGGTGAAGCGATGGTATGGTAGCGATGGTTTCGCACGTACGCCAGTTTTTGAGGGGAGAGGGCACAGTCGAAGAAAGAGGGAGAGGGAGAGTAATCTGCCTCCATTTCGCATGCGTTCGTATTCTCGCGCTTTGCGCATCGTGCAGACGCCATCGGCGTTCCAGCGCTTATAAAGCTCATTTACCCTCCCGCGTGAGGGTTAGACGCCACAGCTGGCGCCGTGCCAGGGAGCTTCAAAGGCGACGGCGACGGCGGAATGCCGGCCTAAGGAGCTTCGCTCCTAAAGAAAGTTTCGGGCCCGAGTGAGGATAGAAGCCAGGCCGTCTAGGCGGCAAGCAGGTGTTCTACCACACAGACACGCGTCTGCTTGGAAGTAAAATGAAAATAACTTCCTCTGCTTGGAAATGCAGTGAAAATAACTTGCATGCTTTACAAACACACGCGTCCTGTATGCAGTCGTCACAATACAACATGTAGCCTAATATCGCAGTAATATTGCGTGGTACAAGCGTACATTGCCATCGGAAGTCAGAATATGTGAATATCATGACGACATCGTGGTTTAAAGCCGGCCACCCATTACAAAAGGCACACACGTTACTGCATAGCAATTTCGACAACATTTCACGCGCGTAATTGCTCGTGATAGTATGCACTAAGTGGTTGAAGTACGCACTAGGGACAGGATATCGCTATCGCGTTCAACTCTTAAAGGGACCCTGAAACGGTTTTGACGATTTTGTACAAACACATTGAGCCAGTAGACCAAGTCCTAAGGCTCATTTACAGACTAATTTAAGCTCTCTGCGTACACTGTGTAATTGATTACAACGCTATAAAGCTGCGAATCGCTGCAGATCACTGCGGCTCAGCCCAACGCGTTTTCAACCGCCCCTCCCCAGTATGACACGCAGTCTGCGCACGATCTGATTGGCTGCGGTGTGCGCGCACGAAAAATTGGCTGGTAGGGTGGCGGCACCTGTCGGAGCAAATATCAACCCCTCCGCGATGTCTCTGTTGCCAGACGGCGTGCGTGCTGCCGGGCGCACTGGGGCTATGGTCTCCGAGATGCACGCAACCTGTCGGCGTGCAGTCTCAGAGGTCATCACCGGGTGAAGCTCAAATCATCGAGTGTGCTCACATGAGCTCTGCGATCGCCAGCGATGCCAGCGTGTATCATGAGTTGAGGAGGCAAGGCAGGGGTAAGAAGGAGGGTATGATATAATTGGCCGTAGCCGCCTTGGTACACGGCGTGCAGCGAAATTTGTGGTGCCAATGGTTCGATGATGCTCTAGCCTAAACGCTGACAAAGCTTCAAATAACCGTTTCAGGGGTCCCTTTAAAGGCGAAGCTTAAGGGTCCCCCAATTTTTTCCCC
>JALIZH010029423.1:0-22019 GCA_030522465.1 Rhipicephalus appendiculatus | reverse complement strand
CAAATAAGACAATATCGTCAGCATAAAACAGACCTGGAAGCTTCCGCTCAACCATCGCGCCTGCCTGTTTGTGTGACAGATTAAATCCAATGTTGCTACCTTCTAGCGCTTTTTCCATCCTCACCATGTACAGCATGAATAACAGCGGGGACAAAGGACACCCCTGTCTCAGCCCTTTGCTAATGTCAACGCTGTCCTTGCTGCTTATTCCTTCCCATTCTACACAAACTGTATTTTCTCGGTATATTTCCCTCAAAAGCTGTATACAGTCGTCACCTATGCCCACTTCCTTCAATATATCCCACAAAATTTCCTGATTAACGTTGTCATATGCCCCGGTGATGTCTAGATAAGCTACGTATAAGGGCCTGTTTTCTATTTTTTTGATATTTCTATACACTGTGTAAGAACAAACAGGTTATCGTCTAACCGCCTGTCGATTCGGAATCCATTCTGAGTTCTCCCAAAATATCATTTTGCTCTACCCACGTTTCTATTTTTAATTTTACTGCCTGCATCGCCAACCGGTATAGCACCGATGTAATGGTTAGCGGTCTATACGAGCGAATGTTATCCTTTTCTCCCCCTGCCTTTATAGATTAAGTTCATTCTACTTTTTCGCCAACTGTCTGGTATTTCCCTCTCCTGTAAGCACTTTTCTACGGCTTTCAGCAGTGCTTCTTTAGTGCTATGTCCTAGTTCGTTAATAAGGCTGACGGGAACCCCATCTAAGCCCGGAGTAGTGCGCTTAGGAATTTTTCCTTCGGCCTTCTTCCAATTGAAATTCTCAAGTACTACCTCTTCCTCGGTTGTACTCTTCTGTATACTTTTACTCACCGGGGGAATCCCCTGGGCGACCTTTTTAAACGAATCGGCTGTTACCTTTCGGATGTAACCTAGCGCTTCATACCCTTCCAATTGATTTCCTCCTTCATCTACCATATGTTGTTGCATTGTGACAGACTTCCTACCTAGCGCTTTTAGGTGGCTCCAAAATATCCTAGGCGCGGCCTTCTTCTTTTCGCGAATCTCTGTCATCCAGCGTTCACTTTCGCCTTTAATTTTTGCCTCGACTAATTTCTGCACAATGGATTTTTTGCTCTAAATATATTTCCCATACTTGGTTGACTTCATCCTGTGGCCGCTTCTCCTTTTTTGCCTGTCTGTGCTGCCGTGATGCCTCACGTCGCTTCTCGATCGCATCCCGGATTTCTTTGTTCCACCAACTTTTTGGCTTTCTCTTTCCTTTCCAAGAAATAGTTTTCTTCTCTTTTTCTATTTCTTTCGTGATTACATGTAGCAGCTCACTATACTTCCAGTCTTTGCCTGGCAGTTTGTCTACTTCTTCTTCGACTCTTGTGGCTATATTAGTTATTTGTTTCTCATTTAAATATGAGCTGCCAATGTTTAATTCTAGGTTCTTATTTTCAGTTTTATATCCCATTTGTAATGTTATGCGTTTATGATCACTACCCAAGCTGTTAATGCCTTCCTCGTCTATTCTCATCTCTCTAAGTTTGTCATAGATTCCTTCTGTCATGAGACAATAATCAATGCTCGATTGCCTGTTTCCGACTTCCCACGTGATCTGTCCCTCACACTTAGGCCCCGCGTTAACTATTTCAAGACTATGTTGCTCGCAGAGATCTAGCAATAACTTGCCATTGGAGTCTGAATATCCGTCAAGGTCATGTATGTGAGCATTCATGTCCCCTAGAAGGATTATTTCGGCATCATGACCAAATTCTTTAATATCGGTGCTTATGCATTTCACTATCTCCAGATTCTTCTCTCTGCAGTTATTCCCCGTCCACAAGTAAGCTACACCTAGCCACGTTTTCTTTCCACCTACTGTGCCCGAAACCCATAGGTGCTCTGAACATGTTTGCTTCACTCTATCCCATTTTGCTCTGCTATGAATTAGCCTTCCAACACCCCCCACCTCTCCTTTCTGATATGATCCTGTTGCAACCTTCCCAAATATAATTGTCAATATGTGGTGGCTCTTCCAAGTCTCTAAGGTGTGTTTCTGTAACCGCATAAACACCTATCTGTTCCTTGTTTAACTGTCCCTCAATCTCTAACCATTTGGCCTTTTTTTCTGCCACCCTGCATGTTAATGTAACCAATTGCGACACGCGCCTTCTCCCTTCTTTTACCTTTTCTCTGGTTTTTCGCTATACTACCTGTCCCAGAGGCCCCCTGGTTGTTGCCCTCATTACACGCTACCCTGGACACCGAAGGGCCCGCGTGCCCCCCCCAAAAAAGCTACTGCGCGTCCTGCAAGTCGCCAACCCACCTCATGACCAAGCCTCCTATTGAAGTGTATTCCGTCTCTTCGAAAACCACTCCACCTGTGCACCTCTCTGTTTATTTCCACTACCTCGATGCGCTTCTCTCGACTCACCTGCCATATCTCTTTGTTTGCGTCGACAACCGCTCTTTGCAGGTTGCCGTCACGCACCGGTACCTCCGGTATTGTGCATACCACTATCTGCACCTGAGGGGAAATGGCGCGCATGTCATCAACCCCTTTCGCCAATGTGGTCGCTAGTTCGGCTGATTCTTCATTCAAGACGTCGTTTAGACCTCCCGCAATTACCACGAGGTTACGTCCATTAGCTTTAGCTGCAAGTTCTGCGCTAGCTTGTCTCATCACTGATCCCAGCCTACGTCCCGGGAACGTCCCAATTAAAACTCGTTTGTCGCCTCTCACCCTTTCCTTGACTGCTTCTGCGCATCTAGCTAAATTCGAGTCCCCGGCCATTATCACGTGCTCCGACTTTTCTGTTGGACTGTCCCGCACCTGGCCACTGCCTCGGTCACCAGCTCGCGCAACCGCCGCTGTTTTGCTCTCTCCCCTCCCCAAAACCACCTCGCGGAAACTGGGTCCTGTGACCCCTGCACCTGTCTTCCCCAAACCTGTTTCCCCCTTCGCGTCTCCCACTATGGGGGTTGATGCCCCCCTGTTGCCGCCGTCGCTTGCTTCCTTGTTCACCATGACTGCCTTCGCTAACCCTTCCTCAGCTGACTTAAGCCTTTCTCCCATAGCCATCGTTTTTTCGCGCTCTGTCGCCAATGCATTCTCCAGCTCGGCGATTCTTACCATGAGCTCTTTCTGGGCAGCCATCATTATCTCCATTTTCGCCTCTAACTCACATTGCTTACACTTGGCGTCAGCTTCCTCTGTCTTGTCATCCGCACAAACCTCTATTTTCCATCCCATTCCGCACCCTGAACACTTTACGGTCTTTTTGACCATGGCTCGGTCGTTCACACTTCGGATTCCATACACTCAAAGCCAAAAGGTACCACAAAACTCCACCAGTATGCTTCAAAGCGCTTGTGTACCCTTCAGCCACGTGGTGGCCGAAAAAAAAAAAAGCCAGGCGACTGTCACACAATAAACAGTACAAAATTGTAACCCCAATTAAGCTTCAATCTAGTGGCTTATGTACTCATATAACTAATAAAAGCAAGCTCGAATCATGCAGAAAAAACTTATCTGTCGCTGTCATTCCGGAGCCCACGAAAAACACGTCCGTCCTCTAGCGCTGCGGCGATCCCAAGTCATTGTCATTGTCATTGACCGGTGGCTCTGCGGCGGCAGTAAAACGAACTAGGCCTCTCCCGCCATGGCCTCCGAGATGGCGGGCGCGCGGTGGGTTTTTCTCAGGCCGTCCCAATCAACGTTGGTCCCAATCGCACGGAGAGAGCGTATTTCCCGAGGTGGGCGTGGCCCGCTCTTTTCTCCGCACCGCGGCGCACTTACTTGGGATCGGATAGAGTTCCTGTATATGCTCCCTACGGGAGCAGAGTTGCGCATAGGTCCGCCATCTTGCCTCGCTAGCAACCATAGCTATGCGGTGAAGCCGCACACTGTTTTTGCAGGCGACTTGCTTAAGCCTGTCGCCGATCGCCAGTCGACGTGCCTGGCGTGTCAACGACCGGTGATGAACGAAGAAACACCTGCTTTCGGGACTGTGCCATAGGAGTAAAAAAGCGTTTTTTAGTCTATCCGGTAACGAAAAGGCGTATCGTAGAGCCAAAAATGCCGAAAACGTGCGCCGCCGCTGCCGCCACGTCAAGTGGCGCCAGCTATGGAGGATAAATAACAACTGACAAACACGTAATATATGTCCTCCGAGCTTCCGGGAGCACCCAACGCCACTCGCTAAGCCTACAGCATCGATTATTTCAGCATGTTTTTCGAAAACGGTGCCGAGTCGACGTAACTACTTTGCTGTCGAAGCTTAAGCACATGAATCTAAAGCAAATAAATGCACCAGTTCGTAGCTAACGGGCTACAGAGCGCGCGACGGTGACTTGATAGATTCTAGGTGGACGGCAACCGCTTTCGGCGGCGCAGCCATGTTTTCCGGGCGCAGCCTGTGCATCAGCTTCTCCGCAGGGCATGGTTGCTAGCGGCGTTTGGAAAACAAATGCGCAACTCTGCTACCTAAAGGTAGCATATACAGGAACTCTAGGATCGGATAGAGTGCCTCGATGCGCGCGCCCCCGCTTAGAGTGTGGCCATTCTTTGAAAGGTTGGACGCCGCCTCGCCTCGCGCGTCCGCCATGTTTTACCCCACGCCGTGCTCTTTTTAAGCGTGCACGCGGCGCCTGCCGCCTTGTCGCCCGTCTGATTCGTCGCGAGTCCCGCAAGATGACTGGATGTTGCGTGCCACAGTGCACGAACCATTCTAGGAATGGATGGAAGATGTTTTCTTTGAATGCTTTTATGGACAATGATAACAAAGCGTGACAAGTCGTTTCCGCTGCGATCGCTAAACGACATTGTGATGCTTACCGCATTTTAGCTGGTATTTTCTCGAAATGGGAAATACAGCCGTATTATAAAAAGGCATTCAATAGGAGGACACGAGGACGAATATATCCGGCAATCGGTAACATAAAACAGTAGCCTCGGAACCTGCGCGCGAATTCTATTCGCTTTAAGATTTAGCTAAACAGCGAGTAATTTAAATCTTAGGGTTCTCACGTCAGCAAATTTATTACTGCTGATGCATGTTGGGAAATGCTGTGTGTATGCGGTGTAAAAATAAATAAATAAATAAATAAATAAATAAATAAATAAATAAATAAATAAATAAATAAATAAACGAACATATACACCCGCAAAGTATAAAAGTGAATAGTGATGCCTCCAGCTCTCAGTGATCCAAAGCAGCTGTGCACCACTCAGCCGCAGCCAGCGGCCGCGCCGGCGGTGAGGGTCATTACGTCCTGCAACACCTTTAGGCGCGAAATATTCGATTACTTGCTGTGATACGTGCCTACAAACCTATAACTAGTAACATCCGTGAATGATTATGCGTTTGCGAAGGCAAGTCCAGCCAAAAGTGTCTTTACTCGTGAGCAAAAGGCTGCGAATACGCGCGCTGGCAGTGCGCGCAATGACGATTGGGATCAGTAATGGCGACCGCTGTAGCAGACGACGCGCTTGTCTCCACCCTGAACGGAGCGGGAGGCGAACGAGCGCATCGAGGCACTCTAGGATCGGAAAAGCTGCCGCGCTGTTGGCGCAGCTCGCATGTGGCCAGGAAAAAAATGGTTTTGCGCTTTTATTAACCTCGTGCTGATTTGGAAATGTCTGGTCAAGGTGTACGAGAGGCCAAGTCAATGCCGGGGCCTATCGATTCTCAAATGGGCTTTTTTTTTTTTTTGCTGCAGATTTGCGCCGCCTTTATTAGAGCACTTAGAAAAGCGATGCCTCTGCAAGAGATCCGCATGTGCTAGAAACTTACTATACTTCGAAATTTGCGGGCTGTATAGTATGGGGGCGCTAGCGAAGGAGAAGAAAAAAAAGAACGATGATGAGGCTGGGCGTGATGACGTCCGGGGCTCACGCTCGCCCTGCCACTAAAGACCGATCAGTCGTTGCCGGGCCTTCGCAAATTAAACGCGTTTTTCTTGTCGCCTACGTGTTCTCTGAGGGCTTCGGCAGACGACTGGCCCCGAGCCCACAATAGATATGTTGATAATGTTGTAAGCTAGATTTAAGGCCTGCGACGGAAGCAGTCCGTTTACAAGCAGTATCGCAAAACGCAGGTATCGGTGCTTGCTTCATATAGCGAAATGAAAACACACGTACAGCAGCCCTCAAATTTTCCATTAGGAACACTTTGTTTATATTTCCTTTATTAACAACTTGCAGGCACTTCCTTCTATACGGAATGCTTTACAGGAGCCGCAGCATGAGTGCGTTACAAAGAAATAAGGTCTAGCGCACGCTGCAGGGGAACGCTAACTGAGCCGACCAAACTCGGCACTCGGCATCAGCAATCGTCATGCTCTCTCCTCGCGATGTCGCCGGCGCCATCAAGTCTGGCGCGAAAGCCGCGCTCGCATAGCGCACAGTGCTTCGCACTCGCCCACGAGGCTTCCCCAGTTTCCCCTTTCCAACTACCTCCCGTCGCGCCGCAGGAGACAGGGAGGAGGTTGCAGGCGGTCGCCACATGTCTAGACCGTGGTCTAGACTGAAAGTCGCCGGTTCTGCGACGACCACGGACTGATTACAGGCGCGTTTTGTTCATTTATGATCGATTGATTGATTTGGATGCAGTCGAGAGCACAGTAAATGAACACGATACTGATATTGCCATTGTGCTACCAAAACGTAAGCAAAATCCGGATGACGAAAAAGGAGGCTATGACAACTCATGCACTTTCACTGTGAACGACGTGTGGAGTAAATGTAGGTCGGCTAATCGAAGTCTTCAACAATATTTCGGCAAAATTACTTATCATCTTACTTCAGTGACAGCACCAGGGCACTCAGTTATCTAGAGCGTAACTGTGCTTCGGTTGACCAACTCATAAATATCCGTACGCTATCAAATAGTAAAACGATGTGTCACGATAGGAGGGCAATATGATTGAACGACGAAAGTTAGCCCAGTTTTCACCCATACACGTCTGCAGAAAGGAATAATGCTAGAACGCCCCTGTATATTTCTCAAATAAAGGTATTTCGCGCCGAGACAAAATGGACCGTAATGAAAAAAAGTAACACTACCACAGACGAATTGATACCTCCTTACAATATTTTATATCAGGAAAATTCAGCAGTTGCCGTGCTTTTCTCCGTAAATTGGACCAAAATAAATGCAGTAACAGAAAAAAAATACTTTTCTTCAGTGCATCCAAAAGATCCTGGCGGCAATGCTTGCAAGTACGCAGAAAAAAAAAAAAAAAAAAAAAAAAAAAAAAAAAACATGCGCACGCTGTAATCCCGCGCGCTCTGCTTTCTGCCGCGGTCTCCGCTGCCGCCGGAATCCCAAGTGAGTGCACCATCTAGCGGTAGCCGGGCGCGCGACGCGATGTACGTTTTTTTGCTGGGGAGCGCGGCGATTGGGACGGCCGGAGAGAAACCCGCCGCGCGCCCGCCATCTCGGAGGCCATGCTCCCGCTGTTTTCGGCGCACGCAGCAGGCCGCACCTCGTGCGCTTCGATCGAGCGGCCATGCCTCAGCTTTCCCATAGTGTACAGCAGTAGCGTAGCCAGGAATTTTGTTCGGGGGGGGGGGGCTCGCATGTCAACTCTCTCTCTCTCTCTCACTATATATATATATATATATATATATAGAAAGAGAGAGAGAGGAGAGAGATGCATATTTGCTTCTCCAGCATTTTAAATGTTGTCTTAGTTGCATGACGGCGCTGTTACAGCACAAAGTCTGTTTTTAAAAAGTGTGATCTAATGAAATGCATAGTTTTTGTTTTCCTTTACACTTCTCATCTTTCACAACACCTGTCCGGGGGAAACGTGCCCCGCTTGTCATTGCGGAGGAAACAATTAAAAGTCTTTTACATAGGGCTGCCCAAGTGAATTAACGAAAGTCTATGCAACTCTGGAAACGAAGTACATTCTTTGGGACCCATCCGCAAAAGCTAACGTTGTTTAAATGGCATTCTAGTACTACCAAAACTTTATATTTCACGCTTAATTATACTGACGTGACGTTGCTATAGCACACGTTTCCTGAGAAGACGGCCCGCATAATTTTCCTCTCCAGCTGTTCACCATGAACAGTAGTTCCACCAGAATCTATCACCGCAATCGTCATCAATTTTACATGATTACTGGAAATAAATCTTACTCCGACTTTGGAATATGAAAGCTTCATGTGGGAAAGTTCGTATATTTACGTTACAATCACTAGATCATTTAAGTTGAGTCGTGTGAAGAATTAAGCCATTTAGAAAACACAAATTTATTACTGATGATATAAATTATAATAGAAAATAATGAACTAAATTTAAGCCTTGCTATATTTTGCTGTGCATTTGCATGCTCCTGTTTTTCCGCTCGTGTTTGGAGATCCATCTACATAATCGATCGAGGAGAATTCACTACAAACGTCACAATTATCTAAGTTTCGAGAAGCTAATTGATCAAAATCTGTTGAAAACTGTGATCGAATCAATTCTTCATGCCGTGTGTGCATTTTTTTTACCCGCTATACTTCGCACTGTTAGAACATAAGCTCGCCCGCGAAATCTGCCAGCTTACTATTGAAGAAAACAATAACGAAGAGCAGCGTTACGTCTAGCACACTTACATAAATATATGAGCTTTGTCATAGACACAGTGATCAAGTTCACCTTCTGGTAGTGCACATTGTAACGCAATACTACCTAAGTTTGTCTACCCGCCAGACAGTCTTATCCCCCTTTCCACCTGACGCCCCACTAAAAATATACTGCTACGCTTTCTTATTAGAATGTGGAACTAATAGCATTTATTTGCATGAAAACTAAGCAAGCATTCACACTGATTGCGAACCTTAATAATGCGAGGTGCATGTATTGCTGAGAAGAACTGACGGTGAGCGAAATTATGACCTGCTTCTCTGACCGCAAACGAGTGACTAGAACAAGAAGTGAAATGAAAAATTTCCTAGCAATATAGGATGCTACCTGATTCTAATATACGACGTGATGTTTTGCGAATGAGCCCCTATCATATATTGATTCGTTTCCAGAGTTGTAATGACATTCATTCACGTGCTTTATGAGATATTAACCTTTTACGCAAGACCTTTGAACGCCACTTATTCCAAAACATTACGCTACTGAGTCACGAGACAAGATAGCTCACATAGACAGCTGTGGTTCTAAGGAATGCACGTTAAATATAGATTTTTGGTGACCTCATGATACTCGCATTTATAAAAGACAAAGAGATACAAAGTAAACAAAATTTTCAAAGCGCAAGCCACCGCAGTGATACAGCAGTTACGGTGCTCGACTGCTGACGCGAATGATGTGGGTTCCATCCCGGCCGCGGCGGTGGCATTTTTATGGACACGAAATGCTTGAAGCCACTGTAAGTGCGCGAGCCTCCTTGATTTAAATGCTTGTTAAGGAACACAAGCGCTAGACATTTTCGTAGTCCTCCACTAAGAAGTGCCTGATAACCATACCGTGGTTCTGGGCGCGTCAAACTCCACAAATTATTATTAGTAGTAATATTGCAAAACGACGGGCTAACTGAGCTCGAAATAACAGCGCGGTAGAAATGGAACTATTCTTGGCACATCATACATATGTGGCGCTTTTCTTCTAAAAAAGCCAAGTCCGCTTTAAGTGAAACTGAAAAAAAAAACGCAGTTTTTTCTACGGACAATATGGTCGGGCCAGCTCCAACATTTTTTCGCTAGTGCGCTCATGTCACCAAAATACCTCAAATCTATATTGCGGCTAAAATTTTTGTAGCCTACTATCGTCAGTACTCCAGAGTAAAATTTGTATTGGGCTTTTAGAGATTGTAACATTTCATTTGGGCTTGACTTAGCTCGTAAAAGAAGTCTAAATCGCAGCAAATGAACGATACAGCAATATTTTGCGACAACATTAACACCATGCTCGTGCTTCCGTCGGTGCCGCCTTTTGTTGCATTGGTGTAACGACGATAACTAGACATCTAAAGTGAGTGGTCCCACCAGGGAAAAGGCGTACCATTCTGGACTGCCGGCAGCGTTTTGTCGTTCTTGGCATCTTGAGGGCCTTCAGAAAAATGCTTGTTTGTTTGTTTGTTTGTTTGTTTGTTTGTATGTTTGTTTGTTTGTTCGTTCGTTTTTTTATTTGTTTGTATCCTGAAAACGGTTTCACCCCTACTTCGTAGCTCATTTGATTTCACGTCGTTTCGGATCGCTTCTTTTTCAAGGAATAAAGCTGTGCCCAATATCTTCATTTCAGTTGTCTTCTATTTCAAATATACCGTCTCGGAGTGAAAGAAGGCGATGATATGCAGCGCAAATGTTGTCGAATGAAAGCAATATAGGAAAGCTACTAGGACCCAAATTAAACAGATTAGCCCCGGTCACGTTGGTTGTTTTGGTCGTGTTTGTTGAAGCAGCACTGATTTAATGGATCTGACTCAGTTTGATCGAAGGAGATAAGGGATTTCGCTGATCTTTTTTCAATTCAAAACTGCCTTTTTGAGTTCACGTAACGATTAGGAATTGTCCCAAATTGATTACAATCCGTTTAAAAGAGAAATATACTTTGGCACGTTTTACGCTCCCGTGAAATTTGGCCCTTTTCTGATTTGGTTCTATAAGAAAAAAAAAAAAACGCCACATATATAGCACAAGACAGTCATCATGCTTTGGCCGAAAGAGGGCTGTTCGAAGGACTATAACCGTTAGAAGGAAGTAATTTTGGCAAAGCAGGATTGCTAGTACATTATAGTCTCCTTAGCAGCGTCGTCGATGTGGATTCGCTTCTCGGACAGGGAAAAAAATTGGGTGTGTTCCAAAGATTGACCTCAAAAATGTCAGCTCACTGGCAACACTGAATACATCAGAGCAACTCTGAGGTCAGAGTGGTCATTAAGGAGTGAATCAAAGGTGGTATCCCCCCCCCGCCCTTACTTATCCACTGGGTGGATGCACCCCCCGCTTATCAGCGTACCCTAGCAGCCCAAATTTGTAGATGCCTTTTGTTGTAAGAATATAGTGCATTGCCGGGACAAAAAAAAAAAAAAGCGGCCCGCGGACCCCTTGCTAGCGGCCCGCGCCTTGCGAGTTTGGTAAATAGTATTCGCATTATTTTCTCGCCTACTACGTATAGTAGCTCTTTGTTCAGGCAACCTACAGAGACGGGACTGGTCTCAAGTGTAGTGTGCGTGTGCGCGAGACACCCCATGCGCTCATGATAAGTTGCAACATCACCGTGAGACGAAAACGCCATAATTCACAATCGGCGTCCAGATTTTAGTCATTCTGAAAATGAGTATCCATATGTTTGCCGAGACATGACGTCAAATACCCTTCTGAAATGACCCATGCAGGAAAGGATTTCTTTATTCTTTCAAGAGGGCCCGCTAGTGGAGGTTTGTTGGAGGCCCCTTCTATATATCTTAATCAAGAGCGTCCTGCGTGTCAACAATAGTTACTCATTCGCGGTGACACGGCTAAAATGGCAATACAAGGCACTACGCCTTCTTTTCCAGAATATTTCTTACGGTATCACGCGCTGCACAGCCAGATACAGGACTGCCAGGGGTCCGGAATGTTCACACCGAAATGTCTTTTGAACTGCGAAAAGCAATTTTAGAAAAAATCCAGGATGATTTCCGGCGCAGCTAGCTCTTTTGGTCGGCGATACATCACAATACGAAAAAATTTCGGGGGGGGGGGGGGGGGGGGCTGAAGCCCCATAAGCCCCCCCCTCCTGGCTACGCCCCTGGTGTACAGTGCTGAGTACTGAAAAATCGGTTGACTTTTTTTTAAACATGTCTGTGACCCACACTAACATTCTCCGCAAGAATGCTTACGCTGCCCCATAGCGCGCCGCGCTTAACACCTTAAATTGTTAAAGATGATTTTTTTTCTAAGCAAGTCTACACGCCGTGACGGACATGTTTCTACTCTCTAATGATCGTGTGCATATTGCTAAAAGTGAATATTATAATTCAGGAGTTGTACTTGACTATTTTTGACTTCACCCATCCTACAGACGAAAATTGCGATTTTTGTCTACTTCAGCTTAATTCAATTTACGTCACAATTAGAACACTGCAGTTAAGGACAAAATTGAACGTCCACTATGCTTTTCGTGGCCTATCAATGAACGAATGAAAAACTCCCAGGGTCCTTCAGGCATTCGCCTAAGTCGACTCGAAGGCGCAAGTCACCTTTTATAGCGCAGATCTTAGGCGTCCGTTCCTGCTTTGAAAAGCATCGCCGTTGTCAACGTAACCGATAAAGTGAACGAAGACGAAAGAAAGCAAGAAAGCCCCATACCCCATGTAGTTTTCCACCATCAAAGCCAGTGAGCCGCTGTGGAAGCGTCTGCAATGCCTCGTGCCTGCTCGCGCTTCTTGTGAAAGCGCAACGCATGCCTCTCACGGTGGTGGTGGTGGTGAAAACATTTATTTGCCAGACATTTCTGCGGGGAAGCTCCGGGTAGTCGGAGATTCTTGGCTTGCGGTGGGGGGTGCCCTCAGTCCAGGGCTCCGCTTGCAGCAGCCGCGCTGCGGGCCCGGTCGATCAGACTCAGCTGATCTTCCAGGTTGTCGCTGGCCAGCAGCTCTTCCCATCGCTCCGCTGTGGGATTTTGTATTGGGGCTAAGGCTGTAATGGCCTGACATTCCCACGTGACGTGGTACAGGGTAGCTTTACCTGAGCACCATGGGCAGTGTGGAGAGTATGCTGAGGGATGCATTTTACTAAGGATGTGCAAATTTGGAAACGTGCCGGTTTGAATTTGCCTTCAGCTGACCGATTCCTCCTTATTTAGTGTGCGGTGTGGTAGGGAATAAGCTTGCCTTAGTCCTCTAGGATGGCTGAGTAGTCGCAAGGGACGGGAACGGGTTCCTCAGGGGCGGAGTTGGAAGGTGCTCGGCTCGCATACCCTCGAGCTACCCTATCCGCTGCCTGGTTTCCCTCCAATCCCATATGACCCGGGGTCCATATAATCCGATGCCAGATTCGGGGTGTGTGTGTATTGAGATGCTCGCCAGTGTCTATAGCGCTCAGAATGATATTGAAGGCGGGTTGGCTGATGCGCCCTTGTAGGTAGTTGCCGCAAGCCGCTTGAGAGTCCGTAAGAACTGTCAGTGACCGTCGCTGTCTGTAGCCGAGGGCGAGAGCGAGCGCGATGGCAGTTTTTTCCGCCTCGGTGATGTGGCACCGCACGGAAGCGCTGGTACGCTCTGTGTGTGTGTGGTCCACGACTGTGGCTACTGCCTTGGTGTTGGTGAGGTCGTAGTTGGCGGCGTCAACATAGTACGTGCTGTTCTTGTGCGCGTGCTCTCGTGTGAGGGCTTCCACTCTGGCTTCCCGCCGGCCCTGGTGTAGTCGGGGATTCATTTTTTGAAGAAATATAGTTTCTTAGTGCGCAGAACGTTTTAGAAAGGAGTCAGATAGGAAAGAGCGCACACTTACAACCAATTTATTGCACAGATTGGCGGGAATATATATACATCAAGTGGGCGAGAGTATGACACAGAAAAGGGGGGGGGGTGGGGGGAGGGGAATAATAGCGCATGCGCCAGAACATCTTATTCAAACTAGATTTACATTTTAACTTAAAAGATACTTGTACTCATTGTCCAACAGATTAACAGACGGGGCACTTACACACTCAGTTCCGGCCTTGCGTATCAAAAAAGCTTCATGTATTTCACGTGCCCTCTTGTCCCTATATCTCGCCATTACGCGGCATTCATCAAACATCGGGGTGCACCCACAATTGGCACAGTGACTTGCCAAGTGGCTGCCCACTGATCCGCGCATGAGATTTGCATGCTCCCTAAGGCGATCGTTCAGACACCGCCCTGTCTGACCGATGTAGTATCGACCACATGACAAAGAAAGGTGATACACAACGCCTATAATACATTTAACGAACATTTTTGTATGCCTCTTATTACACCGAACATTTGAAGATCCTTCGAAGTTGACTCTTTTGCACAAGGACCCTAGCTTGTTTTTTGCCGTGAAAACGACCTTCACCCCAGTTTTTTCAACAATCCTTTTTTAGGCAGTGTGAAACTTTGTGCACATAAGGTATGGCAGAAACTTTCGGCTTTGGCTCTTCCTGAGTTGCGTGCTTTGCATTCTGCGCACTAAGAAACTACAACGTTCTGCGCACTAAGAAACTATATTTCTTCAAAAAATGCAATACCAACCAGCCCAAGTAGCTACTCTTTTGCGGGGATTCATGTTGCGGGGGATGGGGGCGACCTTAATTGTGGCACGAAGGCTGCCGGGAATAGGCTTGCGGCGAGCTGCGTCGTGAAGCTGGCCGATATAGCCGAGCCGTAGGAGCAGGTCACGGCCTGTTGGTGTTTGCGTGAGCCGCTGCAGCTGCGTGGTGAGTTGCGCTTCGCAAAGTTCTGCATCGGTGTTGTGCAGACCCAGTGCGAGGAGCTTGCTCGTGGGAGTGCCCGGTGGTAGCTTGAGTGCCGCTTTGTAGGCCTTACGGAGCATTGCGTCCACTTAGTCCTGTTCGGTTTTGGTTAGCCGTTGGTAGGGCAAACTGTATGTCACCCTACTGACCACGAGGCTGCGTACGAGTTTCAGGGTGTCCTCCTCGCGCATGCCATGGCGACGAGTGGCTACCCGAGATATCATTCGGGCCACTTGTAGTGTAGTGGTGCGGAGGAGGGAAAGTGTGTGATTCACATGGTGGTTTGACTGTATCCACATGCCCAATATACGAATGATGGGTTTCTCTGGGATTTGTTCGCCAGCAAAGGACAACGTGGAGGCGGTAGCCTGGGTCATCCTGCGCCGATGGTGGGGTCTTGTGTTGCCAAATTCGTAGAAGCTCAGATTTTTCAGTTGCACAGGCCAGGCCTCGTGCCTGTACGTATTGTTCGACGCATGTGGCTGCTTGCTGCAGGTTATGTTCTTTTTCGCCAAGGGATCCCGCGTGGCCCAGATGGTGATATCATCCGCGTAGATTGCGTGATGGATGCAATCGATGCGGTGGAGTTCGTGCGCCAAGCCAACCATAGCTACATTAAAGAGTAGCGGGGAGATCACTGAGCCCTGCGGGGAACCTTGATAATGCGGGATCGGATCGAGCCGAGACCGACCGTGGCCGTGCGGTCCGACAGGAATGACTGAACATAACTGTAGACGCGTTGCCCACAATGAAGAGCCTCGAGTCCCTCAAGTATGGCCTGGTGGCTAACGTTATCAAATGCGCCCTTGATGTCTAAAGCCATAATAATGGTTTCTCCATGCTGGGGGGCAGTATCAATGACTTCTTTTAATTGGAGCAGTGCATCCTGCGTTGAAAGATGAGCCCTGAACCCGAACATTGAGGGCGGGAGAAGGTCATTGTCCTCAAGATAATCTTGTAGGCGGCTAGTGACGACGCGCTCGAAGAGTTTGCCAAGGCAGGAAGTGAGGGATATTGGTCGAAGGTTTTCGATCTGAAGTTTTTTTCCCGGCTTCGGTATCATTATGACCTCCGCGTGCTTCCATTCAGGGGGTAGCGTGCCGCATTGCCAATGATCGTTGAAAAACGCCGCGAGTTCTTGTACGGCGGTGTCATTGAGGTTCCTGATAAGGGAGTACGTGATTCCGTCTGCCCCGGCAGCTGTGTTGCGGGTGCTGCTGCGAATGGCAGCGTAGACTTCGTCCACCGTGATTGGTCGGTCGAGAGTGTCGTTGGCGCGACCACGATACGGCGCCTGAAATGGAGGCGGTTGATAATCGCCAAAGCATTTGCGCCTAGCTTGAGCAAGCAACTCGTCGTCCGTGCCCTCAAAGGCGTGTATGAGCCGCATGATCGACTTATTTGTCTCATTTTTTGTTCGAGTGGGGTCAATCAAAGCACGCAGAATGTGCCACGTGCGGGCCGTAACCAGTCAGCCCCGAAGATAGTCACTGAATTGAGCCCAATTTAGTCGCGCCAGTTCTGCAGCATGCTGCTCAGCCTGAGTGGTGAGAGCCGCGATCCTTAGCTTGAGGCGTCTGTTATGTCACGCACGGGCACTTGAAAGTCGGTAGACTTGTGAGGCTTGTGAGAAGAGGACGTGCGTTTGTCAAAGGGACACTTCGTGTCTGGCACGCTCTAGCAGAATATTAAGGACCGGCGCAGCGTTCGGGTGAGGCAGCCGCGGTGGAGGTTGGCTGCGCCAAACTCACCACGTTACGTTGACGCGAAAATCAAGCATTCTACACTCCCCCTTGCGCCGCACCGCGTCGCTTTGGCGCATGCGCATTCGCTCAACTTATCGCAAGATCAAAACACCTCAACAGCGGCGCTCAACATTCACATGAAGCGGTGCCGTAATCCTGGGTCAATTTTTTTAATGCAAACACTGTTAAAGCCGCGCGTTCTGGCCGTGTAATGGTGAACAGTATTTCATTTGTTTGAAACTACCCCCTTCGTTGTTGAGCAATTCGTAGCAGATACTTCAAAAACACCGTGCTATGCACTTTATTTGTCTGGTAGTCTCATGCTTAAAAGAAAATCTGAAAAAGAGTTGATTGTTGGGCTAGTTGGTGTTTTGACATTGAAACCATCGTGAGTAGCGCAATCGGACAGCACACGCAGCAATGAACAGACCAGCAATGCGCCTGTGCTCGTGTGATCCTTGCTCGGTGTCCTGTCCGCTTGCGCTACTCACGATGGTTTCTATGAAAAGCTGAAGCTCATTTCTTTAATTTGTTTGTTTATATTGGGCATGCAACTAGTATCGGCACGTGAACATACACCGGAAATTTACAATGCAGCAATACATTAATACAACACAGTTAGTACTGAAGTGTTCGCATTAATATTTAGCTAAGCATTGCTTACGGTTGTTTCACATGTAAATCTCACACTGAATTGCTGCCTTATGTGATGTATGCTTTTGTGAAATAAATGGCGCCACTTTCTTGGCTACCACCTGATTTACGACACGGCTCAAAAGCCCCCCCCCCCCCCCCCCCCGCTTCTATTACCCAGTCCTTGCGAACAAAAATAGTAAACATATTCGGTACCTCTGTCATACAGTCATGTCACTCAATACCAAATTTGGTGTATATCAAGCTAACGAAACGGCCGCGAGCGCGCCATGAGCGTGTAATGCAAGTCATGTCGCTCATGACAAGTCATGATTTCCATATTACCACTTGTCATTTACGTTCGTCATAGTCATGTCACTCAATACCAAATTTGGTGTATATCAAGCTAACGAAACGGCCGCGAGCGCGCTATGAGCGTGGAATGCAAGTCATGTCGCTCATGAAGTCATTATTTGCATATTACCACCTGTCATTCATGTTCGTGATACTGTCATGTCACTCAATCCCAAATTTCGTGTATGTCAAGCTAACGAAACGGCCGCGAGCGCGCCATGAGCGTGGCATGTAAATCATACTTTTGATGACAAGTTAGTCATGATTTTCATGATATGACCAGCCATTTATGTTCTTCATACAGTCATGTTATGCCATACCAAATTAGGTATAAATCCCATTAACGATACGGCCAGGAAAGCACAAAGTCGTAGGCGGCTAGATAGATAGATAGATAGAGAGATAGATAGATAGATAGATAGATAGATAGATAGATAGATAGATAGATAGATAGATAGATAGATAGATAGATAGATAGATAGATACGCTCAAATTCGCCGAAGTTCGCTAAGAAATGCTTCGCATTTAAAAACCGACTGCTCGCACTGCACAACCGTTCACTGGCCACCCCGTATATATAGGCACTGGATCTTGACGTGCAAGGTTGTGCCGGTGGGAGATTTCTCCTGTGCGTTGTCGAACGATAAAAATTTGCAGCGTGCGCGTTAACTTAAAGCGAACTGCGGGTCTCTGTGTCCAGTCGGAGTCTTCTGTCTCTCATTGCCCGTTAGCGGCGATTGGCATGTTCCAGTAGGAAACACCGCTCCATCACTGCCTGCTTTGCGCCTCCCCTGTTTTCTCTCCTGCGCAACGCTACGATGAGCGCCAGCGTCAACGCCGCCGCCAGTGTAAGCGTACGCGCCCGCTGCTTCACATCTACACATGGTTTCCTTTAGTGGGAGATGATGTAATTTTTTTTTAATGCGAAGGCATTTCTTAGTCGGGCTATGTCAGGCGCATCCGGCGGCGTCAGCGGAGGAGGAGGAGGAGGAGGAGGATAGGTTGAGGAGGTGTCCGCGCGCCGGCAGGTGTTATCACTCGGCTCTCACTCCCTCTCCCATAGCAACAGCTGCGGGCGTGCGCGCTTATCCTCGCCCCTAACAACCGGAGTATGTGGTGCGAGAGAGTGTAGGAGAGGGTAGGTGCAGTGCTTTGCCGCTTCTTCTCTCACCGTTCGCTCTCTCTCCTCCCTGCGCCCCACTCTCCCGTCCACTCGCGCCTCACTCTCGACCGTTCGCTGGCTGGGCGCCTCTCAAGGCGATGGCAGAAGTCGGTGTCGGCGCAAGAATTGCATTCGCATTTCCTCACGATTCCCTTCGGGGAGGTGGGGGCGTTTTTTTTTTAATGCAAACATTGTTAAAGCCGGACGATTTGGCCGTGTAATGTTGAATAGTATTTCTATTGTTTGAAACTACTCGTTCATTGTTGAAGAATTCGTAGCAGAGACTTAAAAAATACCGTGCTATGCATTTTATTTACTGCTAGTCGTGTGCTTAAAAGATAAAAAGCGGAAGCTCATTTCTTTAATCTATTTGCTTATATTGGGAGTGTAACTAGTAATAGACGCTTAGACAGACACCTGAACTTTACAATACAGCAATACAAGAACACTATAATGCAACACTAACGTAGTACTGAAATCTTAGCTTTAATACTTATCTAAGCATTGTTCACGGTTCTGTGACATGTAAACCTCACACTGAGTTGCTGCGCATATGCGATGTATGCTTTTGTGAAATGAATCGCGCCACATTCTTGGCTACCGCCCGATATAGGACACAGCTCAAAGCCCCCCCCCCCCCCCCCCCCGCCCCCCCGCTTCTATTACCCAGTTCTTGCGAACAAAAACAAAATACATATTCGGTACGTCTCCCTTCACCCCCCGATCTGATTTCCTTTGATTTGCTTTAGATTTTTTCCCGCATACTCTCTCGATATTACACACCAAGCCACCTTAAAATCCCTTCCTGTATATTCTTCCTTCGCACCACATATTTTTCGCACTCTCTCTCTCTTTCTTCTCCCTTCTCTTGTTCGCAGAGAGGTATGACGGGGTACGCGTACACGGTGCTGTGGAAAGCAATCGCTGCCTTGACAAAGACTAGTCTGCTTGTCGAAATGTTGGCTCCAGCAAAACCACCATTCAAGAATTCTTAAATGCGAAGCATTTCTTTGCGTACTGCAGACACCTTGAGCGTTTCTATCTATCTATCTATCTATCTATCTATCTATCTATCTATCTATCTATCTATCTATCTATCTATCTATCTATCTATCTATCTATCTATCTATCTATCTATCTATCTATCTATCTATCTATCTATCTATCTATATCTAGCCACCTACGTCTGCGTGTTCTCATGATCCCCTCCTTAACTTGGGGGGCAGACCAAAACTAGTATGGGAGGGTAAGAGGGTTCGACGATTATGACTGTCTGGTCATGACATGAATAATGGGAAAATTTCCTCGCGTACGATATCAAACCCTTTCCTCCACACATGTGTGGCACATAATGGTATACCACGGGCTGCAGTATGGGGGTATGCACCACAGTTTGACAGTTCATATCCCCCCAGGAACGCTGAGAACAGACATTGGTAATTTAAATGCGATAGCGTTAAGAAAAACCGACATCGGCACCGCTTACTCGACGAATGCAAGGAATATATGTTATGGTCCCAGCAGGAATCGAACCCAAGCATTCCGCGTGACAATCAACTATTCTACCACAGAGCCAGGCCAGGTCTCGGAACTCCCTCCGGAAGAGACTTTATGCTGGCGTAATGTTGGTGAAACGTCAATGGTGGTTGCAGTGCTGCGAATCTAATTTTATAAACATTACAGATGTACTCCAATGATACAGGCTTCACGTCGGGCTAGCGTGAATTGTACTTAAGCGCCATCCACTGATGTTCGTCTACGTAGCACTCATCAGGGCTGCGATCCTCGCAAGCATGAGAAAATATTTCAGCTTACTGCTTTTGGTTTTGGTAATACCCATGTTCATGTTCGTATCGTTACGCAACTGTAGACAACTGGTTATGTAAAAAAAACATACGCGACTGTTCAACATACATACCTGCGCGTATAACATTCGTACATATCTTTAGCGTCATTTCGTAACGTTTCCTCAACAAAAAAAATTACACCACAGTCACGTTCCCTTGGCATGCTTCGCATGACATCGATTTCCATGGTACGTGGGTTCTGCCGAATTTTTTCACCTCGTCATGCGTCCGCCTTTCCCTGAACTTCTGCCTTATTTTGATTTGGTACTGGCAGTTATAGAAACTAGGCTATGCAAATTAATTGCAGTATTGATGGTTTCTTTTCGTGAGGACATGGGCGTGCGGTAAATGCATCCTTGTAACAGGTACTGCTATCCTACAAGATGTTGAAAGTGATAATTTTTTTTCAGAGTAGTAGAGCCTGGTTACACAGAAGATATTTAATTATGATCTCATTGCAGTGCTTCTTTCGCGTCCTTTCTAACGTGCGCCTTTCGTGTATGACGTTTTGAAAATGGTTAAGGAAACTAAAGGCAGCTCCACTTGGGGTACGCAAATTGAGTTGTTTCCTCCCTTTTGATTTTCTTCTTTCTTTTGAATTTCATCCTTCTATCTTCCTTTATCTCTTTCGACATCCTCTTCTACGCTGTGCTACGAGCATCTTGGCTAATGTCGGCTTTCCACTGGTAATGTGAGCAGGCGGAGCGAAAAGCTAAAACAGCACCGCTGTTTATAACAACACTATCTAGAACTGCCAAATGCTTCTTTTTTAATTGGCATGAAACAGTCTAGCCTCAATATTATGGCGTCAGCAAAAATAGACCGCAAAAGTTGACTCGGGTGTCTGGTAATGGGACTCGAACCCCGGCGTTCGAGTGGCCTGGTGTATTCCTTGGTTTAACTTTGTTCTTCGCGTGCTGTGGAAGGGTATCTCGGAGGCCACGTCGAAAGAAATGCGTCGTTGAGATCTCCTCCACCAGGCGCCGCGACGATCCCAGCTATTCAGAATACAAGTGTCCTCTCTTTTAAAGACGAAAGTCTTCCTTGGGATACTTCAACGTAGAAATTTTGGTCTGTGCGTCTGTCTGCCTTTCTGTCACCCAATTCAGCCACTCACCCACTCGGCCAAAGTTTAAATACTTGCTGAACGCCCAGCCATCTTGAACTGGTGTCCGCGTTCGTATTTGTGAACATTTTCGATTAAAAAGCAAATATTACGCAATCTGAGGCGCAACATCAATACATAAGTATCAGGTCATGTGTTCCTTTATTAGAAAATACATAGATAGATAATTCTAAATACCCTATTGTTTGTTACATACATACGTAATTCTAAAGACCCTAGTGTTTGTTAGGCTGCGCCGAAAATGCGACGCTGTGCACGAACTGTGACGCCACGAAAAAAAGCCTTTTGTCGACGATATGGTGCCGCCGGTGGCAGTGGCCCTGGGTTCCATATCTCACGCAGCGCCTCCTGTATTTTATCAATGCTAGCCAGCTGCGGCCGATTTAACATGGAGTAGGTGCTGTCTCAGGAGAGAAAGAGAGAAATGCTCTGAAGAAGACGAAAGGCAGGGAGGTTAACCAGACGAACGTCCGGTTTGCTACCCTGCACCGGGGGATAAGGGAATGGGGATTAAAAAAGAAAAAGAGAGGAGAGCACTGCACGCACAAAGGAGAACGGTCTCAGGCAATGCAAAACATAGTAGTACGGCCGGCACAAGACTATCGTCTTTCGACGACATTTGCAGCGAAGCACGCAGATACGCGGCCAATTTTTTCAAAGAGCACACACAGCGCTGTGTGTGTGTCGCCCTTCCTTGTCCCCGTCTTCTTTTGCGCTGTGTTCCCTCCGAAGGCATTTAAAAAAAGCCAGGGTGTGCAAGTACGGACA
>JALIZH010029422.1:0-95379 GCA_030522465.1 Rhipicephalus appendiculatus | reverse complement strand
GGACGGACAACCACAAATATTTCTGAAATGGCCCCGTTAACGAACGCTCTACGGATAAAACACCAGTGTTTCACAAAATTCCATACCAAGATTTTTCCATGTACCCTTTGTGTGAGTATATTTTTCAGCGCACAGGTTCTTTGGCGTTAATGATCAGTAAATGCTGCATAGAAAAGGTTTTTCGAGTAGAAAGCTAGCTATTCAAGGCTAAATTTAGAGTTCTCTATGCGCTTACCTTAAAGCGTTTCTGGTGATTATTATGCGTAAAATTCAAACTTCATGAAGATAGTCCGCTACATACAAGTATAGGATTCCGCATAAGGCGTGGGAAATAATAAGTTCGTAAGTCAAGAATCACCATTTGTATCCGTATGAGTGATAGGTCCAGTGCATAACACTTGTATTTAATTAACAGAGGATCGTCCGCAGAAATTTACAGACACGATGGAAAATATGAAATTATAGTGATACATGATATGTCTCTAATTTATTTTATTGTTTAGTGATTAGACAGGCGAAAATCACTGCAAAGCATGAAATATTTTATTAGAAGAAGGAACCTGAATAACAAAAGCAGACACAATGGTTTACACACTAATTATTTGAAATTCATGTGACTTCTTCGCGAATTACCCACTATAACAAATGTTTCTCAATCTTGAAAGAAGATATCATCCTCATATAGACCGACATCTCCTGAAAATCGCCCATTACTAGCATACCCAAATGGTTGCGGGCCCGGCATATTACCGAACCTTCCAGCATTTCTGTAGCCTGCACTAATTCTATTAAACGCGCCACCTGGTGGACCCCATGGTCCACTGCTTACTTCACTGCCAGTGCTACCGAAGCCACTTGCCCCTCTAACGTAAGGCCCACCAAAATTGAATGGTACATTGTTGCCAAGTGAAGCACCCGCGCCGTATGGTGCACTGTTGCCAAAGCCAGCACCAATACCCATACCAATGCGACCACCTGCAGATGTGGCTTCAGGGAGGTTGTTGGGGTTTTCGTTTGGCTGTTCAGTGCTGATAATTGTAGTCGCACCTCCAGTAGAGGTGTATCGGGCTCCTCCACTAGCTGTAGGTGCTGTACCAATTACACCTGCACTCGTTTCGCCGCCACCGGCAGTTACCGCTGGATTCACAATGGTGGGAGCTGTCGAAGTAGCAGATAGTTCCCCTCCGGTAACTGGGATTCCTGTGCCTTCAGGACCGGTTCCGACTCCTGCACCATCGCTGCTAAGCGAAGGACGAATTATTTGGCCTCTTGGATGCGCTGGACTTACACTACTCTCAGGAGCAGCGCCACTTACGACGCCAACATTGCTACTGAGGCCATTAGCAGTTCCTTCACCACTCAAGGACCCACCACCGCTAGAGAGACTACCATTTACGCCAGACACCCTGCTACTACTGCTTCTATTTGGGCCTATTCCGGGAATGCTTAAATTTCCACCAGTTCCCGTGGTACCTGTATTTCTTGTAACATCGATGTGTGCGTTAGTAGAATCGATGTTCGTACCGCTTCCAGCAGAACTGGTTCCGACTCTACTTAGAGAGCTGGATATAGCAGTACTTAAACCACCGCCATTTTCAGGGGCACTTGCCACTGTGCTCGTAGGAGAGCCAGCGCCTGGTTGTCTGAGTATCCCGCCAGCACTTGCCCCAAACACACCGCTACCGACCGTTTCATTACCGACAGGAATGCTGCCGCCACTGACAGTTCCGCCTGAAGTCATGGTGCTGGGACCAGTAGCACTTTCGACTTTTGGTTTTATAGGGGCATTAGTGCCATTTACTACTGAGCCGCTGCCGTTATTTCCTAGGGACCCTGTGCCTGCTTCTTCGCCTAAGCCGCTGCCAACGCTACCAATACCCGAGCCAGGTGTGCCTTGTTGGTTTGAACTAGCACTGGTACTGTTAGATGACCGGGCGGAGCTACCAGAAAGTCCACTATTTTGGAGAGCATTTCCACCATTATTCCCAGATTGTCTACCGGCGCTGTTGCCACTGTTTGTGCTGGCAGTTGAAGTTGCCGTGATCTGGGAAGGCCCCGTGCTGCTTACCACCACATTTTGACCGTGGGTGCCACTTTCTCGGCCCACTGCAGCAGCGGTGGTAGTACCGGTGCTAGCGCCGCCAGCAGATATACTAGATAGTCCGCCACCACTTTCATTTTTCGGATTGCCGGATACACTTGCACCACCAGTAGATACACTGCCACCACCAGCGGCGGACGCCTGTGCATTTACAATTGCGCCGTTCCTGCTACCAGCATTTTGTGGATTGCCTCCTGATGACTCGCCGTTGGCTACAACGCCTGAAGTAGTAGGGGTAGCCCCAGGTTTGCCAGATGTTCCTGCAGTTCCTGGAACGATAGCAGGAAGGGTACTTCCTACAGGTGCGGTACTAGTACCGATATTAGCACCACCATTGCTGGGATATACTGCACCAGAATTATTGCCAAATGTGCCGCCACTAGTAATGTTACTAGCTTCACCCCTGGCAGTACTGCTTGTAATTGTTGGGATAGTCGGTGTCCCCCCATTAATAGTCATACCAGCAGAGGCAACAGGCATAGAACCGGTGCCTGGACTTGTGTTACTGCCTCCGCCAACCCCGCCGCCGGCTTTATTGACAGGGGCAACGTTAAGAGGACCTGTCGCGGGAGGTCCGGAGGTTTGATTATTCGTCAATCCTGTCCCGGCACTTCCAAGTGAACCTAACACATTTCCTCTAACAATACTCGATACCGGATTGGAACCAGCTGCTCTTATTCCGTTTGTTGTCATACCTATTTGATTGCTGCTGGTGTTCTCGTCACCTCTTTTGCCCCCGGGCAAAGCGCCAGTAGCGTTCGCGAACTTCCCGCTTCCAGCAGTGCTGAAACGAGCTTCGAAAAGGCCGGCCCACTTCGGGTCGTGCTTGTATTTGTTAATAAGGAAAAAACATATAACCCGGCAACCTACTTTACGGCGTCGTCCTCTTTTACCGCGCCTTCCTAAGCGCAAGCCGCTTACTGAATAACTTATGTCAATGAATAATCCCCCTCATGCTAGCGCAATCACAGCGCCTCCACATCTGTCTTCTCCTCAGCTCAATTCGATCTCTTTTTGAGCTCTTTGGTTTTTCCGAGCCACGCCTAGTGCTCAATTGTTTTTGGGAAGCAGAACTATTTGATTGGCTGGAAGAAACAGAGGTGCTGACATCCCTCTTCATGCGCTTCGCTCCGCCATAATCCTGTGTCCTTCGGCAGAATCCTGCTCGGCAGGTCCCAACCTAGAAATGGAAATATGAAATCAAGTATATATATATATATATATATATATATATATATATATATATATATATATATATATATATATATATATATATATATATATATATATATATATATATATATATCGCTATCAACATTATAGTGCATCAGCTTATCACTATTAGTCATTTTCTTGTTAGAGAAATAAAGATTTATTGCTGCAATACTGTAATGTAAATGCTATTAAGAGACAGTTTTTGCGCACATTGGCAAAAATTATGATGACATTATAAGAGTTCTTATTGTAACTCTCCTAAGTTTCACATTTAGCGTGTAGTCGCCATTCAAATTTTGAAACAGATCTTGCAGAATGTCATTTCATTTCACGCTCTCTTGGAATGCCGATTTTTCGACATGTCGTTATCAAGAGTCACTGGCTTCTTGCAGTGGCGTTGATAGTTCAGACCTCATGGTATAATATCGTCATTTCCGAGGGGCCCATAAAAATTCTATTGTCGCACTGAAGTAGTAGTCTGGTGGGCAAACACAGTAGCTTCATTTAATAAAGTGTAGCTTCAGTGTGAAAGGGTCCGCATATTTATTGAATCTCAAGAAAAATGACCTTACTGAGAAGCCTTGCAGAAAAATAACAAAGAATTTCACTCGGAGGCGATGTTGAAAGTTCTCGTCGAAGTGCTCAAACTGTATATATAGACGGGAAGGTCTACCGTTTTCGGTTTGGAAACACGAGGGAGGTAAAAAGCGCCAATAAATTGGTATTTCTTACAGGTGAATAGGTAATTTTTACAATCGGAAAGAATGAAGGCTTTGCTTTTCAGTCTGCTGGAATAAATGTAACTTTAGTTGCGGCAAAAGTTTTTGATATACGCGTAGTTGCGAAACCATACCATCGCTTGAAATATTTTGTGCCTTCGTAGTTTCTGCAGAATAACAGAGAGTTGAGCTAGTTGGTAAGTATGCATTCTAAACGACAGGGACACAAGAAGGAAGACACGACACTACAAGCGCCGGCTAACAACTAAAGACATGCACAATGGCGGAAAAAAAGAAGGTACGAAAAGTTATCTGCCCATGCCCATGCAATAGGCGCACCTATCAATCCAGCAGGCTCTACGTGAAAGAAAAGTGTTAAAGCATTTGATTTCATCTTTACTCAGATAATCGACGGTTGGCTCACGCATGCGCTATCGCTATTATGAATAAGCCATGCCTCAATAATCATTCACGTTTCTTCATTCCTACGCCGGTACAAAAGTGCGCATACGACTTCCACGCGACTTCCACGCTATTAAACAACGTATTTGAAGGCCCTTTCAGAGGAAGTTGTAAAAAGACAGACGGTAGCTTAGTGGTTTCTACCTGCAGTGTTTGCAGAAATCCGTCATATATCTGAAATGGGAACAATAGAAATAAATTAGTTGCGCGTCGCGCTGATTTCTGAGCCACCTACCGCCATGTCGTCTTAACTAACAGGTACTACTGGTTTTGTAAAAGCGCTAGTTTCGAAATAGACTTCGTCCATATAAAAATAAATTCATATATACATCAGAAATACCTCAGTAATTAACTCAAATTATTCAGATTCTACCATGATGTATCGAAATCTCTGTACTTATATGCATATGCATTTGATCATCAGAATCCCACCGTTAAGGACAAGAGCGTGTAATAAAAGGTGCCGTGGGGGAGCTCACACCAGATATTACAAATTTTATGGCAGCGTCTTACTGATGACGTAGCAGCTTATATTATTGAGGTGATGGTTATACATGTACGAACTATACTTCTTTGGTAAAGCAAAAACATACGGAGCAAACAGCACCGAGCTATGTTTCTTGCCATAGCCCTTCTTTTCTTTTAAGATCTTTTTATAAATTTGGTTCATTGATTTTAATGTAGCAGGAAACGAAATTATATTTCATTTTTTGTACATACCTTGCAAGGCATTCCATCTGGCTCCGAGAACACTAGTATTTTTGGAGGTTGATCGTTCGACAATAAAAGACACGGATACGTACACAAGCCCAGAGTTGATGTCTGTAACAGAAAAAGACCATTACAAAGCCTCCTGGTGCATTCAAGTGAGTCACTTTGACTAGACAAGCTGCAATTTACGCACTAACGCTATGACAGTTTTTACAGGAAGGATACACGCAGGTTTTCAAACACAATTTTCATATGGAGTCTGCCTTGGTCTAATAATGAATGCAGTGGATCTGTTGCTCTGTAAGCTTATTAGAATTAATAGGGACCTTCCAATATTGTACAACTTTTCCAGCTATATCACGAAAACTTGCTGCAGAGAAGAAAAAAATAACATGGCTGATCCCTTTGTCATAGGAATCGGTATAACACGAAAGCGAAACGTGTCTTCATAGAAGTAGTTTGTTGTTTATTGTCCATTGATATATGAGAGCTAGTAGTGCTTGGCAGATATAGCACCGTTTGATGTAGACCAACCCAGGTTGGCGCCTAACGGCGCGTCTCCGTCCCGACGACTAACGCCCATGATCATAATTTAACCTTTGCACTAGGTGAAGTGGTAAACATATACCTGGACACCACATATGGTGAATCCCGCGCGAAGATGCCAGCAACAAGCACATAATAGGCAGTGTTACTCGATATGCACTTGTAGGAACGCGCGGCTAGGACAAGCTAAGCGAGTATAAACAGCACGCTTCCCAAGCAACAACTGAACTTTTCTTCACTCCGAAGCTCACAAACAAAAGGTTCCTCGTGCATGCGTTCTTGGCATTACTCACAGAAGCACCGTTTGACGGTGCTACAGTACTCCCCTCACCCTAGTGAATGAGTCAACAATGAGAACTGGTTTATAAGTTCATTTCCAGCGGAGGTCTTCTGCGCCTTCCACTCCGTGTGAACCTTTCGACGACTGGTTGGGCTGGTTCACTCTGGTCTGCTGGTAGTCCTCGTGGCTGTGGAACTCGAGATGATTCACGCACTTCACTGTTGCTGCCCACGTGTGCTGGTTTTACGCAGTCAGGCAAAACCACGTCGTGCCGGCCACCTCTGTCGATCGTGATGTGCTTTTCTCCTCGTTTGACCACCTTGAACGGCCCATCATACGGGGGCTGGAGTGGACACTGTATGGCGTCGTGCCTTACAAACACGTGAGAGCAGGAGGAGAGATCGGTGTGAACGTGGAAAAGCTGTGGTGCTGGCATACGCGGAGCGACAGTGTCTAGCTTGCTCATAATTACGCGAAGTCACAGGGCGTAATCGTTGTTGGCCTGGGAGTTCGCGCTTTTACAGTGAGCGACATACTACCGCGGAAGGCGAAGTGTTGTGCCGTATACAATTTCAGCCGAACACCAGCCAATGTCTGCTTTCAGAGCCGTCCTAATTCCCAGTAAAATCAGGGGTAGCGCCTCTACCCAACTGTGACTAGAAGTTGCCGTCAGACTAGTCTTCAGCTGGCGATAGAACCTTTTTACCATACTGTTGGTGATGGGGTGGCAGGCCGTTGTTCTGATGCGCATGATTCCTAGGAGCCGGATGATGTTCCCGAATAGGGCAGACTCGAATCGCGTTCCCCGATCCGTTGTCACTGCTGGTGGAACCCCGAATCGCGTTACCCAGTACTCGAGGAAAGCGCGGGCAACAGAATCGTCAATCTTATCTGGGATGGGGATGGCCTCCTGCCACCGCGTGATGCGATCGACGCAAGTTAGTAAGTAGTTTTGCCCTTGCCAATAAGGCAATGGTCCTACAATGTCCAAATGCACATGGGAAAATCGAGTTTCCGGCTCGGGGAAGGTTCCTAAGGGTGTCAGAGTATTGCGGTGCACTTTGGAGCGCCGACATAATAGGCTATTCCATGTCCAACGTCGGACATCCCGGTTTATTCCGGGCTACACAAACCTAGTGCACAGCCGTTGAGGGGCTAGAATCCCCGGATGCGAGAGGCCGTGCAACAATTCATAAATGTTGCGGCGAAGATCCGGGGGCACGAACGGTCAGGCCCTACCTGTAGATATATCACGGCATACAGATCCCGTTGGTCCATCCACCCATTGTAGCTTCGAGGCACTGGTTGTGGACTTCAGTAGGTGTTTCAACTCCCTGTCGCTGTGTTGAGCCGTCGTTAGTGCGGCGAAGTCAACGCCGCTTGGTAGGCTGATGGCGTTACCTGGGCTGCGCGAAAGAGCACCTGCCGCTGTATTGTCCTTCCCGCTGACATGACCTATACCCGTCGTGGATTCCGCGATGTACGACCATTGGCGGAGTTCTCGTGCCACGTGTGCACCCCTATCGGAGTTGATCGCGCGCTATGCGTAATTCAGCGGCTTGTGCAGTGAGTGCGAAAAATTCTCGCCCTCCTACATAGTGGTGGAAATGTCGCATAGCAGCGTATATGGCCAGGAGTTCCGTACCAAATTTGCTGTGCCGTCGTTCGGTCGTGCTCAATTTTTCGAAGAAGGAAATCGATCGCCACCTTCCTCTCGACTTCTGCTGCAGTACTGCTCCAATAGCTACGTCGGAGACGTCCACCATTACGCATTGTGGAACACTGTGCTGCGGATATGCGAGCAGAGTGGCATTTGCGAGAGCCACCTTAATGCGCAGGAACGCTTCTGCGGCTTGTTCGTTCCATTGAATGGCTCTTGTGCATTAATTCCTGATGCTGATAGAAGGCTATGCAGCGGGTGAGGGATATGGGTGCACTTTGGAAGAAACCTTCGGTTGAAGGTTACGAGTCCTAGGAACTCTCGGAGCTGGCGGATGGTTTTTGGCTGTGGAAACCATCGTACTGCTTCGACCTTATCCTGATTTGGTTGCACTCCCGCGCTTGAAATTCTGTGGCCCAAAAATAGTACCGGCGGTACCCCGCACACGCACTTGGCCACAATGATAACGATGCCGTGCTCTGCAAGTCACTGTAGCACGCAGCGTAGATGACTCTCGTGCTCTTCGGGCGTGTGGCTTGCAATCAGCCGGTCATCCATGTAAACCTTGCAGAAGTCGATGCCCCGGACGACGCCATCCATGAACCGTTGAAAAGTTTGGCCTGCATTCCGTAAGCCGAAAGGCATCCGTAAAAATTTCAACATCCCAAATGGTGTTGTTATTGCTGTCTTGGGAACATCCTCTAGTGCTGCAGGTATCTGATGGTATGCTCTCCCCAGATCTATTTTTGAGATTTTAGCGCCATGCAAACATGAACTGAGGTCGGGGGCGTACGGCACTGGGTAACGGTCCGGTACAGTCACACAGTTTGGTGCCCTGTAATCCCCACAAGAACGTCAATCGCCGCCGGTTGATTTGGGGACTATGTGTAGAGGCGACGGATATGGGCTAGACGGAAGGCGTACTATGCCGAGTTCCGTCATATGCGAAAACACCTGTGGGGATAGCCGTAGCTTCTCGGGTGAAAGACGCCGTGGCCCCGCGTAGACCAGTGGTCCTGTGATTTCTATGCGATGCTGAACATCGGTTCTTACTTCGGCGAATGCGTGTTGGGGTCGCGTCAGCTCTGGAAACTCTTGTACTATGCTGGTGAAGCGTGATTCTCCGGACTGACGGAGAAACGTCCGGCTGAGAGGAGGACGCAAACACGGCTTGCCTTGTACCACTGTACGACATAAAGGATCCTGAAGCCGGTTCTTCCTAACATTAACCAACAGACCGAAGTATTGCAGGAGAGAGAGAGAGAGAGAGGTTTATTTACAGAAAGGCAGAGAGGTCGGCCTGAGCGATAGCATGCTCTAGCCTGCTACTCTACACCGGGGGAGGGGAAAGGGGAGGGAAAAGAGTAATGAATGACGATGGGGAGGTAAGGAGGTGATTATATACAGTCCTGTCAAGTTGGCGCAGTGCTATAGCCGCGCATCCAATCCTGTTGCATGTAGGAAGGCTATGACCGCTTTTACGACCATGGTTGCACTGTCGGCGGCAGGCCAAGGGCCCAGCACAACCTCATCAGTTAAGGACCTATTACGATAGCGTTCGGTAGCGGAAACAAGTCTGTCGTTCATGTGCGTATGTTGGGCAGCTGCAAAATATGTGCTCAAGTGTTTCCGGCACTTGACAGTGATCACAATCGGGACCGGTGTCACTGCAGCCGATGAGATGTGTGTAATGTCTTGTGAAGGCGACACCTAGACGGATCCGATGAATCATACTTGCGATGTGTCGTTTTAATTTAGGAGGCATGCGAAACCTCATATCCGGGTCCTATTTGTGCAATCGCCGATGTCGCCGCTCCGGATTGGTCCAGTGCTCAAGTGTAAAATTGCGCATTACGCACCGAAGCAGGGCGTTCGTGTCTGGTCGTGAAAACGCAATGCGCACTTCAGGAGCACTGTTTAAGGCACTTTTAGCTTCAGCGTCTGCCTCTTCATTGCCCATCACGCCGCAGTGCGCAGGAATCCACTGGAAGGTGATGAGGTGGCCATTTGCAGAACCAACGTGAAGAAGCTCTGCAATTTCTATAGCTAAAATATAATACGGACCTTGTCTCATGATGCAATTCATGGCTTGCAAAGCGGGTTTCGCATCACAGAATATCGTCCACGCACGAGGTTACTCTCCAGAAATGAACCTTATTGCCTCCCGGATAGCAACAAGCTCTGCGGCAGTTGATGTGGTTTTGTGGTCTACTTTGAACCTTCGAGCGATATGCAGTGCTGGGATGACAAAGGCTGCAGCAGAGGTATACAGCGCGGCAGATCCATCGGTGTACACGTGCACAGTACCGCCGTAGGTTGTAAAAATATGATGTAGGGTCAGTTGTTTGAGGCCAATTGATGACACCAGGGACTTCTTAGTAATACCAAAGAAGTCGGCGCCCAATATGGCAAACTCGACATCAGCGGCTATAAACACCCATTTGAACGTTCTGTTGAAACCGAAGTTCAGCGTGAGCGCACGATGTCCGTATGTTCGTATTACCGTGTTATTGACGGCTTCGCGTGGCGAGTCCGCCGCGGTGGTGTAGCGCTTACGGTGCTCGGTTGCTGACCCAAAGGTCGCGGGTTCGATCCCGGCCGCGGCGGTCGCATTTCGATGGGGCCGAAATGGTAGAGGCCCGTGTACTGTGCGATGTCAGTGCACGTTAAAGAACACCAGATGGTCAAAATTTCCGAAGCCTCCACGACGGCGTGTCTCATAATCATATCGTGGTTTTGGGACGTGAAACCCAACATATTATTATTGTTCGCGTGGCGATGTGCTAGGGTTCTTACTTTCGGTTTGTTACGCGGGTATCACGCTCACCTCGGCGCCTGTGTAGACTAAGAAACGAGCCCCGTTGTTGCGGTCGGTAACAAAAAAAAAAAAACCGAGGGACGACTTGAAAGTGACGTAGAAGCACTTGTCGCCATCAGTGATTGCCGCGGGTTTTTACCGAGCGCGCGCAGGGTGGAACACAGTACCGCGCAGAATTTCCGAACCGCCGATGATACCACCATTTTTTGTCCCGCTAAGGTTGTCATAGCGACGTGTTTGGCTCGCTTAAGTTTTGTGCTTTCCTGCTTGTGCACAAAGTTGACAACGTCTCGGTGAGTCGAGAAATATCTTCATGCATTTGCTTAAGTTCGTCCTGAGCATGTGCTCGTACGGCAGCCAGTGATGTGGGCATTGTGATCGCCATGAGCCAATCAGCAAGCTCGGCCAGCGCAGGAAGGTCTTTTTGCTCTAACACAGCGGCAACGAAGCGGAAACTTGACGGCAGCTTTCACAAAAATAGTTCTCGGAATAATGCTCCGTCTGCAGGGTTGATTGCTTCGCTTGCAGTAGTTGCATGTGCCGCGACAGCTGACTTGGAGTGCGGTCGCCAAGATCCGTGTAGCGAAGCAATCGCTGTAGTCGCTGCGATTCGGGGGGCGTGACACGGCGAATGAGGGTTTACTTTAGCGTTTCAGACGTTTTTTCTGCAGGTGGGTCGAGTAAAATATTCCGTATTTCACTGGCTATGGGCGGTGGGAGGCTGCTTACGAAGTAGTGGTATTTGGTGAGGTCTGCTGTTGAGCGTCATGCTGCGATCTGCGATTCTACTTGAATGTACCAGAGTGCGGGGTCCTCGGTCCAAAAGGGGGGGGCATCTTGCAATCAACTGAAGAGACTGTCAGCGTAACGTCCCTCGCGGACGTCGAAGTCATGTTCGCGGAGTCCGTCGTCGACGTTGAAGTGATAACGACGTTTGTGCCCAACCCAGGTAACTGCACCACAATTCCGGGTCACCAATGTTCGAACGCGCGGCTAGGCCAACCTAAGCGAGAATAAGCAGCACGCGTCCGAAACAACAACTGAACTTTTACTCACTCCGAAGCTCACGAAGAAAAGTCCCGTGGTTCCTCGTGATGTGTTCTTGGCATTGCGCATGGACGCACCGCTTGACGGCGCTACACACTCCTCCAAATCATGTCGAAACGCGAGTAGAAACGCAACGGGCGCGTGTGTTCCCACGGCTGTGACTTCCCACAAGGCGAGTGCGAAATGCGGTGCGACAGCCAGGTGAGCGTCGAAGAGGTCTATTTTAATATAGATGAATGTTATGAGCGAGTCCCTAAGGCCCCTAAACCTATCGAGGCTTGGGTTAAAAGCCACCTTCTCGCGGTGTGTCAACACGCTCAAAAAATTACACTTCTATTGGGACGGTAGTAGCAACGACGTGTTGCCTAAGCTAAACGCGGAAGCCACGCATAACTTCGCTCTTCCGTTTCCAGACGGTGACAAAGGTAAAAGACGCGTTCGCGTAGCCTCCTCCATGGCTCTGACGGTGGAGTAGTGGGTTAAACAGCCGCCAACCATCGTCGTGGACCGAGATGTTGTGGATTCAACTCCCGGCAACGGAACATTATTCGTTAGGTTTTTCCTTTGCCGTTTGGTCCCGTTTATTTTGCTAACGTATTTCCGTGACGGAAATACGTTATGAAAGCCTTGCTGGACCCCAGCATAAAACACTTTCATGTTAAAAAAAGCATTACTTTAACATTCCACGAATGTAATGCACGAAATCTTCCACGCCAGAAAGCGGGCAGCCCAACTCTACGATAGTTTACATTAGTAATGCATGGTTGTTTCTCATGTGACGCTTATTACATATTGAATTATTGACGCATGAGATCTGTTGCCATCCATGACTAAGAAAATGATATTAAGGAATTGATATACGCGACGGGTCGTGAACTCGCAAACTCGCTTCATGAATATCATTGAAGGCACATTTCAAGAAAAGAATCAAAAGAAACTGCGGCAGTTAGCCTTGCCTCTTCCGAGTATTTCTTCTATTTCGCGTCATGTTGTGCAATCATAAGGCCTGTCGCAGAATAGCTAGGTGGGCTAGTTCTCATCTCATTTGCAAATAAAATTTTGAGCGCAACTAGACGACGCAAGACGAAGGGTAACACACACCATAAGCGCTCTGGTGTGTGTTTCTCCGAGCGCTTGTGGTGTGTGTTTCCCTTCTTCACCTGTGTCGTCTATTCGAGCTCAGTTTTATAAGAAAAGGTGGCTAGTTTTTATCAGCACAAAAAAACTGCATGACATGCTCATATGCAAACACAGTTGCAGTATGAACGTCATTGGTGCGGACAAAAAGCCTGCCTGTCTTATATTGCCTTATATACTACGTAAACAACCTACTGGGTATTGGCGATGAGGTCCTCTATAAATATAGATACTTACAATAGTAGGTGGAATAAACCGACGACAGGATTTCTCACTCTGGTAAAATATTTCATTTTGAGACAATGTGCCTGCAAGAAACACATGACATAATGAATTTAACTACTGCGCAGTAACATTGGAAAACAGCTCCCAGCTTCAGAAGTCACTGAAATGCAGCGGCCATTATTGGTTGTTGATTGCAACAGCAAAGCTGCATGAAATAACGTTAAAATTTGGGTGGACCTGTAGAGTGCGACACAGTGGGACATATATAACAAGAATTGTTAGGAAACTTCAAATGACTCTCTAAGATGATTACTTTTCCTACAGATTGTGCAATTTTGCGACGCAAAGCTTTTCTCTTTGAAGCCGAGGTGAGCTTTTCAGTGCGTAGTTCGTCTGTCTTTATAAATGTTATTAAAAATTGCTAAAACACATCAAGTGGTGTCTCGCCGGCGTGATCCTGACCGCGATGGCTGTGAGTGTATACAAAATACCATTAATGTAAACGTTTTTTCACCCCCTGCAATGCTGGCAGACATCTGCACAGCTGAAACTAAAAGAAAATCCAGCTAATAATCGAGGAGCGCCGTACGCGAGCGAACTACAATGAGAATACAGCTATTCCAGCCAGAGCCTTGCAGGCGACAAAAGCCGAATACCCCGGATTTCGTCACCAGAGCACCGTTCGCAGTGCCGCCATCCGTGGCGCATGAGGAGAATCTCAATGGGGGAGGGAAATCAGTGGAGGGACAGACGCACGCCGACACCTCTGATGGCGGTTAGCTAGGCGTTCAGCAGTGTCCCGCTGATTCCCGCTCGGCATGGCTGCAGCAGTGCTTGTAAGGCTAGCCGGTATAGTCGCAGATGACCGTCATGGGCAGCTGGGGTGTTGTACCAGTGAAGTAGTCGGCTGACCTGAGAGATGTCGCGTCGGCCGTGCCTTTTCTGGAGCTACTGCACATGACTCCTTTAGAAGCTATGTACAGCCGCCCATTTTAAATGCGAAGCATTTCTTAGCGAAATTCGGCGACTTTGAGCGTATCTATCTATCTATCTATCTATCTATCTATCTATCTATCTATCTATCTATCTATCTATCTATCTATCTATCTATCTATCTATCTATCTATCTATCTATCTATCTATCTATCTATCTATCTATCTATCTATCTATCTATCTATCTATCTATCTATCTATCTAGCCGCCTACGACTTTGTGCTCTGCTGGCCGTATCGTTAATGGGATTTATATCAAATTTGGTATGGCATAACATGGCTGTATGACGAACATAAATGGCTGGTCATGTCATGAAAATCATGACTAACTTGTCATGAAAAGTATGATTTACATGCCACGCTCATGGCGCGTTCGCGGCCGTTTCGTTAGCTTGATATACACCAAATTTGGGATTGAGTGACGTGACTGTATGACGAACATAAATGACAGGTGGTAATATGCAAATAATGACGTGCATGTCATGAACCACATGATTTGATTTACATGCCACGCTCTTGGCGCGCTCGCGGCCGTTTCGTTAGTTTGATATACACCAAACTTGGTATTGAGTGACGTGACTGTATGACGCACATAAATGACAAGTGCTAATATGGAAATCATGACATGTCATGAGCGACATGACTTGCATTTCACGCTCATGGCGCGCTCGCGGCCGTTTCGTTAGCTTGATATACACCAAATTTGGGATTGAGCGACGTGACTGTATGACGAACATAAATGACCGGTGGTAATATGCAAATAATGACGTGCATGTCATGAACCACATGATTTGATTTACATGCCACGCTCATGGCGCGCTCGCGGCCGTTTCGTTAGTTTGTTATACACCAAACTTGGTATTGAGTGACGTGACTGTATGACGCACATAAATGACAAGTGCTAATATGGAAATAATGACATGTCATGTGCGACATGACTTGCATGCCACGCTCATGGCGCGCTAGCCGCCGTTTCGTTGGCTTGATATACACCAAACTTGGTATTGAGTGACGTGACTGTATGACGAACATAAGTTACAAGTGGTTAATGGAAATCATGACTTGTCATGTGCGACATGACTTGCATGCCACGCTCATGACGTGCTCGCGGCCGTTTCGTTAGCTTGAGATACACCAAATTTGGTATTGAGTGACATGACTGTATCACGAACATAAATGACTGGTCCTAACATGTAAAACATGACATGCAAATTATGTAAATCATGATTTGCTCCTTCCTGGCTTCTACGCATTACATCGATTCCCACAGTGCGTGGGATCTGCCGGCTTTTTTTTTTTTTTTTTTTTACCTGAACGCGCGAGCGTCGACCGCCCAGTCGTTAAGCGCCGTATAGCGAAGCACGGTGGCAAAATTAACGAGAATACGCGCATGTGCCTGATGAACAGTCCTGTTAAGCTGCCTTCTGCTAGGCTTTTTCGGGGTCCGAACACCGGGACGCGAGGTACCAGCGCTTATTGACTCGGTGGTCGATGCTCGCGTGTTCAGGTTAAAAAACGCTCGGCTGTACACTAACTCTAGCCTTTGCAAGCTATGCTTTTATTGACTGACCTGTGTAGCTGGTGGGGTTTCAGAAAGGTGTGCGCACACCAAAGCCATACCTAATAAACATTCTCCGACGATTGCGATACTGCCTAATGCGAATTCTAAGCGCAGCTATCTAGGTGGTTTCATTTTGCGATAAATTCAGCAGATGCGCATGAGTCAAGGCGGCGTGGCGTGGCGCGAGTGATAGTATATAATGCTCGGCTTTAGCGTCAACGTAACGTGGCGAACCTGGCGCCCCCCAACTTCCGCCGCTGCTGGCTGACGCGAAGGATGCGCCGGACCATAAACGGCCTTTAAGACCCCGCTAAAGCGTAACACACACAGAGCACCACCAACGCGCCAACGCACTTAGTCTTCTGCCAAGCCCCGCAGGTCAACCTACTTTCTCGTGCCCGCGCGCAAGGGGCATGCCTTGGGCTATCACGAGAAGCACGAGCAGGCACGAGGCATTCCAGGCGTTAACACAGCGACTCGTTGGCTGTCACGGTGAAAAACTCCTTAGGGCAGTCTTTCCTTCGCTCTCTACCGTCCCTGTTCATTATATTGGTTACGCCGACAACGGCGACGCCACTCCGCGCAGGAGCGGGCGCCTAAGAGCTGTTCTCTAAAACAAAAACAATATTCTTTCTGGGAGTGGGGTTTGAATCAGACTACCCGCAGTGCGAAAGCGAGTGCATTGAACACTAGGCCCCGCGACTATGCTTGCTCAATGTGAACTGAACTAAAACGTATGAATGAGTTCAACCAACAATGGAAAAAAAAAGCAATTACGATGCACTGCACTTGTTGTCGGTGCCTAATTGCAATTTTTCGTGCTGGCGAAAAAAAAAGGGATCTGCTGGACAACACGTACGGTTAATATAAGGAATTGTACATTTCAGGACAATTCACACTTGAAGAAAAACGCGTTTCCGTAATCGCGTGATGATTCTTTCGTTAGGCCGTTCTATAGGCTGACGAACGCTTTAAGAACATGAAAGAGGCCATGCCGATTTTGCCCGAAAACAGCGTACCTGTCTGGTAGAGTGTACTAAAACAGGGGACTGCTCGGAACGGCCGCACCACCAATGCACAGAAAGTGAAGCCCAAACGGGGTCAATCCGCTCGTGGCGCTGCGGTCGGTAGTATGCAATGGGTAGTCGTTTCCACAGTTGCGCGCGGCTCCGCCATAGTCGTTCAGGGGTAGAATGCACACTTCCCCCTCAATAGGCCCGGGTTCGAATCGCAGCTGTAGATGGTGGATTTTTATTCTTGGTGTCACTCGTTACAGTTGTATTGGTTTGCCCTTGTTTCTTAAATCGGGCTTCAGTTGCTACGTATTGCCAGAAAAGTAACGCTAAGTGTGAAATAAATAAGACATTTGACAGCGAGGGTACTTATTGGCGAGCGCAAATATTGGATTCCATCATTTATTTTTACATAGGTCGGCCATAAATACCGCGTAAAATTTCGTCATTATTTATTATTTTAGATATATGTTCGCAAAGTCAGTTGTACAAGAATACTACATTTGTATCCACACTGTCAACATGTTCACCTGTTAACGTACACCTCGTAATCGCTTTATTAATGTTACTATCCAAATAGCTTTTTCTTTAGTGCCAGGAGGAACACTGAAAGAACAGACAGAACATCGCAGCTATTGCAGTATTCAAAACTTCGCGGTTTCCCGCTCACCGAAGGTCGTTTACTTTCAATTTTTTGATTTGAAGCGTACCAGCGGCGGGCGACCGGAAGCAGCGTATCGAGCTCACGCAGGTCGAGTCTCGTATTCGCTAAAATCTCGGAGGCCATTCTTTACGTTTTTGTTGAATCCCGTGCGGTGGCGCTGCAAATAAATACACTCGCTCTCATATTTCTTCTTGTTTACTTCACATTTTGCGTCACTTTACGTAGCAATACGTTGCAACTGAAGCTAGATTTAAGAAACAGAGGCAAACGGTACAGTTCTACAAGTGACACTAAGAATAAAAATCCACCATCTACAGCTGCGATTCGAAGCCGGGCCATTTGAGTGGGAAGCGGGCATTCTACCCCAGCACCACTTTGGCGGAGCCGCGCTCAACTCTACAAGGACGACGACACATTGCAGACTACCGAACGCAGCGCCACAGGTGGATTCACCCTGTTTGGGCTTCGCTTTTCGTTAGGGCACTCCCCTATTCTTACGGGCACTCCCCTATTCTAGCACAATCTAGTACCGGTCACGGCCGCTACCTCGGGCACTCCCCTATTCTAGCACAATCTAGTACCGGTCACGGCCGCTACCTAAAAAGAAAGAAAGAAACAAACAAAAAAAAAAAGAAAAGGAAAGAAAGAAAGAAAAAAGACAGAAGGGCAGTACGTCAGGCACGCCCACGCCAAGCGTCGCTTGCCCCCATTTCCTCTATTGGGAAAGGCTCCCGAATTTTTTTTTGTCTGGTCTGTTGCGCTTCGCTTTACCAAATTCGTTCCAGCTGTTGCAGGTGATAATTATGAATAATGACCGAGCCTCTTTCTATTGGACAGGAAGATCTAAAACACCCAGTCGTTGTTAAATTAACATAACCTGGTGCCTGGTTCAATTCTGGATTTCTGCCACACAATATCATATCCTTTCACGCGACTCGTTGTCCGATTAGGCACGTCTACAAGTTTTTTCGTTTTTTTTTTTGTTTTTCGAAGTACATTCAAGCAGTCTTGTGCCGTTTTCGGAGAATATTAAATTGCTATAGGCTCCGTGCAGATGTAACTGCGCCGCGGATGAAGGCACCTCGAGCGGCAACAGACTTGACGGTATGCTCTCACCCGCTCGCACTGGTGTGCAATCGCGGAACGATGCCTGTACCGATGTCTGCTTTTTGCGCTTGGCCAGTGGTCAGAGCGACGGCGACGGTCCGTCCGCCGTATCAACGCGATCAGCTAGCCACGAGTGGTGCATGATAAGTACCCGTGCTTTCATCGATCTGACAATTTACATGAACTATATATACTAAAAAAAGCAAGAATCGAAACTTGAGACGTACCTCCATTTTCACAGATCTTCTGGTCGCGTTTATTCGTGTCTGTGGTGTGCATTTGTCCGTGATTGACGATCCGCCGAACAACACCTCTTCCACGACGCCTTGAACATGCCCCCCCTTCGAGAAGCTCTCTACCCCTCTTCAGATTAGCTCCTCGGAAGAAACTATCTGTAGCACGTAGCTATTGCCACACTTTGCAGTGTCATAGATAACAAAAAACTCGCCGTGCTCGGCTGCACTGGTTGAAATCGACGCAGTAAATGCGGTGCCGTGGCCTCTCGACGGAAAACGCTTTTTGATTCAGCGGCCGTGACCGTGCAATCACTGGTGTCGTCTGTTTCAAACTGCCGCCCAGTTCGCTGCCGCGTTAGCCCGAGGGTGATAAGCTGCGATCGTTTAGTGAAGGAAGGGGCACGCGCTACACACGCGCAGTTTCGCTCAAAGGGCTCGTCGCCTCCGTTGTCGTCTTCCCCCCAGCTCACGCACTTAACGTTGCCGCGTTCACCTGAGGGTGCACAAGGTCTGGCGAGAAGCACACGCGCTAACACTACGGTTCTGTGACGGCTGCTAACAATTTAACATCTTTTCAAAGCAAACGCACAAAAACGCCCAAGCGAAGCACAAAAACGCCCAAGCGAAGCACCAAAGCGCCGCCGCTTGCGTCGTCTCCTCCCGTTTGCGTCGTCGCCTCTCAAGTTTGCTGTTGTGGCCGCTTTGGCGCTGGAGATAGCGCGCGACTGTGGCGGCTCCTAACGTATGCACGGTGCCTACGTATAATTTTGCGGTTTGGATTCCCAGGCAACTTTACCTGCTAAAGGTTTTTTTTTTCTTTAAATGGTGTTTCTTTACGCAGACACGCTCGTGACACCGATATCAAGCTCGGGCATGTACACTTGCGGGTAAAAGCGCCGGCACATGCATGCACATGGAAACATTTTAGTTGCAAATTGGTACCCTTATGTGTTCCTACTGCCCCGCTTTTGCGGCCCCTAATAATATTTAGGCATAAACGGATGGCGACAAGGACGCTAATGCATATCTATTCATGATCGTATTAATATATGATTCATTTATATTTTCATGATTGTAAGCGCCGAATCTTTATTTTCGTGAACGTGAAAACAGGGTACGAGCGAATACAAAGAAACACGTACACAAGAAGTAGGCGGTACACACGGACGAACACTGGACTTTCAACGCATGCGCATTACCGTCACTTCCCACGACACAGCACAGTTGAAAGTCCAGTGTTTGTCCGTGCGCACCACCTTCTTCTTCCGCTCGTGTTCCTTTGTGTTCGCTGATACCCCGTTTTCAAGTTCGTGATGCACCAAATGGCCCAACAGCTAGCGCTGTATGCTCTTTATTTTCATTTTACCCATTGCCCGTCGTGGTCATGTCTTACAACGGCACACGTGTTTGTGCATAAGTAGTGATATATATTATCTTTCATCTTTAAAACAGAAATAAGGTTACATTTACTCACCTTGAATTACGAAGAGGACTGTAAAAAAAGTCGGAATAGCAGCGTTGGTCAGCATGATGAATACTGCAGATGTGGGGAACATTATTTCCAATAAATGATGAAGCTGATCGGCGAGGCAGCGGCCTGGTGCAGCAGAGATTTCTTCGTATTGCTGCGCCTATTTGACGACGAGAGTGACCGTCCGTGATTATGCTGTCAAGCCTCCGTTTAAATTTTGTCGCATTGTCTCCATTCTATATATTGTCCAATTCTGCTGAAGCTCTGGCATTTATGTCCAACTGCGCCAGCTCTTGCATTTGCTCACGGAGTAGCTTGAGTACGTCACACTTATGACAATATGGGCCATCTTGTTTTGTCGAAGAAATTCGATGGATTCATACAAGTGTAGGAGTGGCACAATGCGTAGCATACATGTACAAGATTGTCTTAAGATCTACTTTTTTGATATTTTTCAATGCTGATATATTTTGCTGAATTATGTTCATGCCGAGTGAGATAGTTGTAATGGCAATGTAAGTGCAAGAAGCGGAGCTCATGCTCATTTTATACTTATACAGAAAACAGCTACAACTGTCGACATTCGGTGTAAGAATTGCCTTCCATGTGTGTAGAACGCCTTATGTGCTGTCAGTTGAGCTCCACTCTGTCAACGTACCTATCAGAGAAGATAAATCTACAGGAGGAGCTGAAGCACACCATTAAAGGGACACTAAAGCGAAACAATGACTTGGTTTAGATTGACAAATTGCACTCTGAGAACTGTAATGCCATATGTTTCACTATCATAAGTTCATTATTAGCGGAGAAAATCAAGGTTGAAGTTTTATTTTTAAATTTGGCGCTGTTATCTGCGCGCGTGATTTTCGCGTTTTTTCTCGCTTACCAAGCGTCGTGTCGCGGTAAGAGTGGTGTTTTCGGGATTGTGAAATTGTACTTAACTAATCCGCGAAAAATCGTTTTGCCCTATATTGTCCCTTTAAAGTTCTGTACTTTCCCTGAGATTAAAGAAACAGGCGAATTTCATCAACGAAGCAATGCATTGTATAGCTGTTGGTGGCGGTAAAATTGCACAATTTTTCGAACGCTGGTAAGCGCCCGCACCATTAGACACACATTGCTTGAATGACTTTTTCTGCGACCTCTTGCGACGACGCGCTTTCATCGCTTATGTTCATCAAGTTAACTTTGCGTTGCTTTGATGTGCACCATAAAAAGGTTTTGCGATCAAAGCAATAAGTCAGGTGGGAGGGCGCTGTGTGCGTGTGTCCCTCCCTATGCGTTCCGTCTTCTTGGGCTGGTAAATCTGTGTTAAACGTGAACAAACTAGCGCGAGCAGCAATTTTTAGCTATGTAGACACACACACACACACACACACACACACTCACACACACACACACACACACACACACACACACACACACACACACACACACACACACACGCACGCACGCACGCACACACACACACACACACACACACGCACGCACGCACACAGGCACGCACGCACGTACACACACACACACACACACACACACACACACACACACACACACACTCAAGCACGCACGCACACATGTCACGCCTTGGCGACGTTACGTACGTACGTCGTATCACGGCTCACATATACTGGCCGTCGCCCCAGAAATACTGTCGTCGCGCATATCGCCCGTTTGAAGCAATATCGCGCGCGACAGTGACTCGCCCGGCGGGCATCATCTGCATCGGGGGAAACTGATACGGGATTTTCGACGAAAGGTGAAAGAGGAGAAGGAAGTGTGGTTCGGTTCTGGGCTAAACCTTCCACGACCATCTATTACCCCACCCTGTAAGATAAACATCTCTCACCGTAACAATATAAACCAAAACACCTTCATGGAAAACCATGTAGATGAGCCTCACTCTCTAACGTTGTTATAATTTAAGAAATCACAAACTGCGACAGTGCCGACCGGCGAACACTACAGTGCAACCTCAGTACCAGCGTCTCGTATGCTTTTCTCAGCTTAGCCATTCTGCAGCACAGAGTGCTGGGACCTAGACTGCGCGGGTTACATGATACATTTAACTTCGCGCATGGCTGTGCGACCCCCTGTCTAGACGGGCGCTGTACGGATCGTGTGGGTCGCGCCCCTCGCGTTAGATTAAAGAGTAGCGTGAAAGATCGTGCGTTGCGCGGGCGGGAGCAACCCACGGCGTTTCAATTCGGTCAGCAATTAATGTGATCGCACAATGAAAAAGCAAGCCTAAGAATATTTAGGTAGTCTATGAACCTGCCTGCGGGGTGAAGTGTTTTGGGGATAAAAATGGAAGTAGTGGAAACTATTTACCGCTGTGGAAGGCATCCAGTCAAGGCATGTTTGCAAATGCAGGCCAGATGCCGTATAAACAAAACGTGTTTTGTCCGTGACCAGAACTACTGCCACTGAGCTTAGCGAAATCCACACTGTTAAAGTCTTTTAATAGTATATGATTTGAAAATATGCAATTATGGACCAACAAAACCAAACCTCTTGGCAAGTACTTGCTAGAAGTTCGTTTCCTTTCCTGAAGACACCTTGCTTTTTGTGCAAAACAAAGCAAGAAGAAATACTTGATTCTGGGGTTATTTGAAGCGGCGTACAACATAAGCTGGATATTTTACAGACTCGAGCAAGGAAAAAAAGTTGCCATAGTAAAGTTAATTCATTAATTTTTGTTCAGTAATGAAAAATTATAGGTTGTATGTACACACGATTACCACTACTGTACAGCTGGTAGAACTTTTCTAGATCGCAACGTTTGTAAGAAAAAATCTTGGTCCGAGTTAGCTGTGATACCAATATGTATGGGTAAATAATTTTATATCAAGTAGGTTCGGAGGTATCTGGACCATCCCCTGTCATACTGAATGTATTGTTACGGGTAGGCCCAAGCGTAAGCCAAGATGGAGGAAAAGAGCACACCCCACACCAAAATCCCGTCGTCTTCCTTGGTGTCTCTCTCGCTACTTCAGTGTGAAATATTCTTATAACAATATGAATGTAGCCAGTGGTCGTCGTGGTGGTATTTTTTAGATGCGAAGCAGCTATTTGACTAGCCTGTGTAACGCTGTCCCTCCGTGCTCCCCGCAACGCGCTCCCCTCGCCGCAGGTGTTGGAGCGGTGCCAAGTAGGTCACGCCGCAGCTGCGCGTTGACGTCACGCTCCCCTCGCAGTGCGCGCTGACGTCACTCTCTCCCTCGCCTGCCGCGTGCTCGCCGCAGCGCCCGCAACTGCCGCCTGACGCGCAACGACAAGACCTACGCCAGCCATAGCTTCAAACGAATCTTCCAGCGCTCACCGCAGCACCCGCGTTAGTGCCGTTCAACCCGTGACGCCACCCGTGCGCAACGCTGCTGCTTCGCATCCCATCAGGGTTCCCTTTGGGAAGATGGTGTAATTTTTTTTGATAAAGCACTTTGCGATGCATAGAGGGGGCTTCGAGCAATAGTATTTTAGGACAATCACATTGATTCTCAGCAGTATCAAAGTCTCAAGTTCGCTCATACTTCAGACGTCCAAACATATCGCTGACTGCCCCCTCATGTCTTGCATGATATGTGCGAAGAGTCTTTGGCACCTGGTAAACTAGCTGGAACCACACTGAGAATGGTTTTCTTAGCTAGAATCTTGCAGAAATTATCTGTAGATATTAAAGGGACATTAAAGTGAAACAATACATTAGTTTACACTGATAAATGATACTCTAAAAACTTTATTGTCTTTAATTTCAGCACCAATGGCTCATTAATTGCAGAAGTTATCGTCAAAGTTTCATTTTCTTATTTTCGCGCCAAAATCTTCACACACGACACCATGGATTTCACAATATTTATTCGTATTTAGACCACACTGGTCTCAGAAAATCTTCTGACACTTTGTACGCGAAGTCTCTGGCCCCCCTCAAAAGACAATGTACTTCAGATCTATGTATTAGGAACTATGCAGACCATAGCAGACACCGTCAAAATCAATGACGTCACGGCGATTGGTGCGGAAACTTCAAGATGGTGGCGCCACAAGCATTTTCTTTTACCCGTGTTTTCTCGCTTACGAAGCGTGGTAAGCGTGGTATTTTTGGTGTCGTCAAAGAGTTATCACTAATACGAGAAAAATGATTTTATGTGCCGAGCCGGGTTGTCGTATGCTGTAGCATGCTGTCGTCGTCGCTTGGCGTAACGACGCATGTGTAGCATATTGAGCGCGCTCGCGCCAAGAAGAAATGTTCTTCCTGTTTTTCTTCGAGCGCCTTGACGATGATCACTTACCATCATCAGCAACAAAAGAAATAATGCGCTTGGCGTAACGCAGGCAAAACCACGTATACAAATGCAAAAAAAAAAGAAAGCAAGCGCGAGACAGGAAGAGAGAGAAAGGGAAAAATAGCAATAAAAATTGAAATAGCAAAGAGGAGAAAGAAGTAGATAAAGGGGGAGGAATAAATAAATAGCAATAAAGAGAGAAAAAAAGGACAGAAAAAAACGGCAAAGGAGAAGGAGAGAGAGAGGAGGAACAAAAGAAAACCGAAGAGAAACAAAAAGGGTTGTCCAGCTCCGCACTTCCTTCAGGCTTGGCAACTTTAGTGCGAAGCTCCCTTAATTTGTTTCTCATTAGTGTTTGAATTCCAGCTTCAAGTAGAGAGTAAACTATCCTCGTGAACCGCACCCGCCACCACCACCACTGCGCCCACTGCCGCTACCTCCGCGGCTACTGCCACCCCGGCTGCTTGTCCCATAACTGCTACCTGCGCGGCCGCTACCACCCCTGCTGCTGCTTCCATAGCTGCTACCTCTATACCCACTACCCCCATGGCTGCTGCTCCCATAGCTGCTACTTCCATGGCCACTACCCCCCACGGCTGCTACTTCCGTAGCTGCTACCTCCATGAACACTACCGCCACGGCTGCTGCCCCAGTTGCTGCTACCTCCAATACTAGCGGGCCCGAAATTTCTACCACTGGTACCACTACTCGAAGATACGCTGTTGAAGCTGTTAGAGTGACTTGAATGCCTATTAACACCTGTGCCATAATTGCTCAATGCGTTATTACTAGCACTACTTCCCCTACCGCCGCTTCCTCCATGAAGGAAGCCTGCCGGTAGCCAACAAAGCCACGGCTCGACCGACGCCACTGCCACGATTATACCCATTTCTGTAACCACTGTGACTGGTGACGAAATGATTGTCGATTGTTGGACCATGCCTATAACGATCCCACAGTCTTTGTCGACCGGCAACGCCTGTGTTAGCCCCCGCAGTCCAATTTCTAGCACCACCACCAGCCCTATCGCCTGGCCTAAAAGGTACCTCATCGCTGTCAAGATCACTGTCTTCCAGGATAAATTTAAGCCGTTCGTCGATGGGCGCAAAGCCATAGTTTGACAATGCTCGCCTGTAACGATGATGTCCATTAATTATTCCAACACCACGGAAATCATCCCTATTACCACTGCTTGGAACCCTTATTGGAGACCTGACACCATCAGCATGAACACCTCGTCTACGACGGCGGCGGCCGTCAACATCACCGGCGTCGTGTTTAGTATTTCCGCTAGCAGATGCAGGACTTTCGCTGGCTCCTGAACTTTCAGTCACACCCATGCGCCGTAACGTACTTGTCAGGATGTCAGCTTCTTTAGGGGCTTTGTCACTCTTAGTACTGACCGAAGGAAACCACTGGAGGTTGCGTTTAGGGCTGCTGTTACCGAATCCAGATCGGCGCAATTTTGGTTCAGCGATGAACTCCTGCGTCAAGCGGTTCTGTACTGGAAATGAAGGCGCCTCCTTGCAAATACCGCCCTTGCAGAAGCCTCCCTAAAAGAGTAAAGAAAGACAAGTGTTTTTGTGAGTAACAATTTTTTTAATATTCTACCTGCATTTCCTTGAACGCCTCTTGTATTTACAACATATACTTGCATCTTGCAGGCATTGGCTACTGCTGAAGTTGAAAGCAAGGGTATCACAAATACTAAATAATACACTGCTGTATAATGACTGGTTAATTCACCTTCAGCTCTGACCTTTGTTATGAACTGCTGTGTGACTTAGCAAAGGAACTTTCAATACAGCTCCGCAATTCGCACTGTCAGCTCTGGTGGTACAGTCGCAAATTGTTTTTAAAAAATTCGCAGTGACTTCCAGATCTCGAAGGCCACTGATTTGTGCACAGCTTCGTACTAGATGAAAACTTTTCGAACACCTGTCAGTTCTGAAGTGTTCATCTAAGAAAGCGCCGCACGATGCAGCAAAACAGCTACGTTGCGTAACGCTCCGGAAGAAGGTGTCTATAACGAAAATTAACTGAAAACTCTAATAATGCCGAGGGTTAAACGTAATAAAACCATGATATGATTATGAGGAACGCCGTAGTGGAGGGCTTCAGAAATTTCGACCATCTGGTGTTCTTTAACATGCACTGACATCGCAACGTACACAGACCTCTAGCGTTTCGCCTAAACCTAAATGTGACCGCCGTGGCGGGGATTGAACCCGCGACCTTCGGGTCAGCAGCGGAGCACCACAACCACTACACCAACTCGGCGGACAACTGAAAATGAAACTGAGTACTTAACAACCAACACTGAAATGCAAACACCATTCTTTCAGTAAAAATTACTGAAAAAAAAAGAAACTCAAAGTTACGGACATAAAGATTCACACAGCAATGCTAACACTCAGAAGATGTGTTCTTTCAACATGATCGAATGGCAGTAAGTCAACACCACGGTGCTAACGCTAACGAACAGTCACGATCAGCAACATATTTCACATATTCGACGGCAACGTTAAGGAACGTAAAACACTAGGCACATCAGCTGCGGCTGTAGCGTCCCAGCTGACCGAGAGCTGAGACTCCTATTTGTCTAGCAGACAGTTCGAGCCATGGGTCTCTTTGATTTCCCGAGGCCGGCAAGACGCGCCTTGCGTTGTGCTTGCGCTTCGACGGCTCAAGGTAATTGTGATTCGATTAATGGTCTTGCGATACATGGAGTAGTAGAGCTTCAGCTCTTAAAGGTGATCCTAGGGTGAAGGCCTTCCACCCACACCGGGATTTAAGTCCGAGTTCCAATGGTGTCGCTGGGAAATGGAATTTGGTTCATTTGTTCTGAATTTAACACGTGTTGGGAAAAGCTGGTGTTGTCTGAGGGGGGTCATTTTGGGTATTATACACAACTAATGAAACCGACAGACAATTAAGCCAAGGAGAGCACAAGGGACAATATTTGTTTTGTATCTGGACTGTAGTTCAATGATTCTCACTGAAGGTTAAAGGAAGTAAAGTGGACAAAAGATTACCCTTTCTGTCGGTAGCATCCGAACGCACAACCTTCGAATTACGCACTGGATGCTCTACCGTTTGAGCTACGACGAAGGGCACTCCCTCGTTCACTCTTCTCTGGGGGATCTATGCTGGCTGAATTGGAGTGTTAGCCAGCGCCAATAGTAGCCGAAATCTGGCAAACAAAGGTTTTCTATATTCGTCGCGTATGCTGTATGTGGGATGGCATGCAAGGCAATAAATTTGGAGATCCTCATCTTGAAGTATGAGTGAATACATATTTGTGAATTTTGGTTGCACCGGCTCAATATCATCCATGATAAAAAAAATCACGGCATATCCAAGAAGTGAATGATGGAGAGTGGGCGAGGCTCGGAGGGATCATTAGGGTAAACGTGAATCCCCCCCGTACATTGCCCACTCGATCATGAAAAGGCGTGACAACACGTGTCACGTCTTTGCATGATCCTGGGTGTTCGATCGTGAGCTGGGCACGAGCGTCGCCGACTTGTGTTCCGGGCGCTCCCAGCCTCAGCGACGACGCCAGTTCGCGTTCCACGACAGAGGAAGACGATGCCACCTACTCAGACGCCGAAGTCCATACCAGTGCTCGACTCAACGCCTCGCCTCCGCATGCATCGCCACAGAACGCTGCTGTGAGTTGTGAAAGCCACGCGTCTTTGGCTATGGGTTGTGCCGCCGTGAGTGCTAGAACCGCCGCATGCTCCGCAGATACCGGCTGCCCTGGTTTTGCATGCGACTCACACGAGAGCACTGTGGAGCTGACTACCTCCTCTCTGGTGAAGTTCACCTCACCGTTGATCACGATGGAGTCCACCTCCAGTGCTCGACTCCGAGTACCGCGTCGGCCCGACGATCCCAATTATAACAGCGCCATCTATCCTCTTTGACCGTCAACTATACGAAAACTACTAACGCCATCTAGTGATATTATTTCCAAGGACATATACATACAACGCCATGTAGTGAGCAATTATTAAAACTAACTAGAAGTGGCTACTACAACATACTATTACAGAGGAGGGAACGACCCACACCCTAAGGAGCTTCACCCCTAAATCTAGCGGTCGTTCCGTGTACGAATACAACCGATGAGCGAAGCTCCTAAGAAATGGGACGCACGCGACGTTTCATTTTCCAGGTAACGGACCTACCACTGGGCGGACGACAGGGTGAGGTTTCATGCGTTCGCCGGTTTGAGGGGAGAGGGCAGAGTCGGAGAAAGAGGGAGAGGGAGACTAATCTGCCTCGGTTTCGCACGCGTTCGTATCGCGCTTTGCGCATCGTGCAGACGCCATCCGCGTTCCAGCGCTCATAAATCTCATTTACCTCCCGCGTGAGGGGCAGACGCCACAGCTGGCACGTGCCAGGGAGCTTCAACAGCGACGGCGACGGCGGGGTGCCAGCCTAAGGAGCTTCGCTCCTAAAAATGTAAAACAGAGCTTATACGCAGGACGACGGAAAGAAGTGACACACTCGGCGCTGAGTTTCAAGATCAGCGCCGAGTGTGTCACTTCTTTCCTTGGTCCTGTGTATAAGCGTTGTTTTATATTTTCATCATGGAACCTCACCAACTCGCCCAATCTGCCTGTCTTCTTGAGAATATCATCTCTCCACAGGGGCAGAAGATTTGTAGGCTGTCGTGGATAGTGTAGGCTGTCGTGGAAATTAGGAGCTAAGAACGGCGGACAAAGGATCATTAAATGGCTTGGCTATGAACCGGAGATTGACAAGCACGTACGCTTAAAGTTGAAGGCCTCTAAAATTTAACACAGCCGCACCTCTTCATAATTTTGTGTCGAAACAGTGCAACGCGCACAGTTTGTAAACAAAATGCGTAGCTAGAACTTGAAATGTTCGTTGCGTGAGCTCTAATGTGACGCGCGAAAGGAACGCGAAATTCAGGACATGGTATTGAAGCAGCTAAAGACTTCACCATTTTAAACACGTAACTCGAAGCCACTGTCTGTTGTTGGAAATTAATGAAAACTAACAGACAGTCAAGTCAAGGAAAGTATAATGGACGTTATTTGTAGCAATTATGCTATCAATGTCAACAAATCAAAGTGGGAGAAAATACAACTTGCCGCCTGCAGGGACCGAACCTGGGGTGCTATGCAGGATGGCACGAGCTTTTCAGGCACACGACTTTGCTTCGAGCTCGCACTACGGCGGTCATGGCACAGAAAACAGTGCGGAGCGTGTGATAGTAGCGTTCATAAAAAAAACTTCCCCATCTCCCGCTAAAGGGAACCATGTGTGGATGCAAAGCAGCGCGGAGATGCTTAGCTTGAGCGGGAGAAACGTCGCCGTTCCCGTTTCACGGCCCTGGCGCTCATCGCGGCGCTGCACAGGAGAGAGAATGAGGCGCGCGCGCTCCGTCATTTTCATACCGCGGAACTATACCGTGCGCCCCAGCGGTGAATGCAGCTGTCGCACCACCTGTCGTGCGCGCCGCTCCGTAGAGTAAAGAATTTCTAGAGGAGAGAACGGGGGAGATCGTGGGAGAGGAAAGAGAGGGGGGAGGGGACGCGCGTTGTTCTGTGGTGGTGTGGGACGCGGGCGCCGCTCCGTAGAGTAGAGGATTCCTAGAGGAGACCCTCAAGAGGAAGGTATATAACAGCTGCATCTTACCGGTACCAGAGTCATGGCCGAGAGCACAGAGAGGCCAATGGCTAGGTAGGTGGTGTCTGTCGCCCGGGGTTGACTCCATTCCTTCATCTTGCTTGCATGTGCTTGCTGGGGCTTCGTCCGTCCCTCCTCCCCGCGTCCCACACCCCCGCAGCGCATGCGCGCCTCTCCCCTCTCTCTCCTCTCCTACGGTCCCCCTGAGAAACGTAGTTTAGCTGAAGAGTGGCGCACTGAAGAGTGGCTCAGGAAGGCAAACAACCGCACAGAAAGGGAGAAATTGAGGCATACCTGAATAAAAGGGCAGGTAGCAAGTGCGTCAGTGCCCCATCACTAGATATGAGAGAGAAGAAAGTGTCATTTTTGAAAGATAGCCTGTATTGATGTTCGGTTTAGATTGTGCGCTGCCGATTTTGCTCTAAATAGGGTTGACATTTGTGATGTGCACTGGCATGTTTTTACAATTCGGTTCAGTGTGGTTTCCGGCGCATGCCTAGAATCTGGTTTAGTGGGTCATGATTATTTTCTTGAGTTGCAATGTGTCTATCTTTGTAGCGAGACTACCCTGTTTGACAGCCTTTATAAACCGGCGTGGTTTCTGGGAATAAATAGTTGGAAGTTGGCGCCCGTGTCTGTCTGTTCGTTTCTTCACTTCGTCCCCGTACTTTTCGCGCCGTGAATGTTTTTTTACTGAAGTAAAAACCAACTAGCTCAGCAGAAGCCCTGTGGCCGCGATTAGCACTTGCTACGCGTTCGTCTCAGTCGGCGTGTTTTCAGTAGAAGTGCAATTTTGTCAACGCCTTAACGCAACGCGAGGTGGCGACCTTAGCCAAGCGTTGGCCTCGCTCATAGAGTCCATCCAAACCAAAAAATTGACACCATCTTCCCAAAGGGAACCCTGATGGGACGAGAAGCAGCAGCGTTGCGCACGGGTGGCGTCACGGGTGGAACGGCGCTAACGCGGGTGCTGCGGTGAGCGCTGGAAGATTCGTTTGAAGCGATGGCTGGCGTAGGTCTTGTCGTTTCTTCAGAGTGGACACGGGCGCTGGACCGGAGCTGGCGCGCGTTTCACCTTGACTACCACGGCCTTGTGATCGGTGAAGTGCACGCTGAGAGGTTCCTGCAGATATTCGACGTCGAAGTTGGCAAAGACCGGATCGATGTACGTTCCCCTTATCGTGGTGGATAGTTTCCGTTCCGCCGATACGCACTTCAGCGAGTGCACGTCACGCATGTAATCGACGAGCCATTCTCCTCCTCCTCCGCTGACGTCAACGTTGAAGTCTCCCGCGACTATAAGAGGCGCGCGTCGACACGCCTCGCCGCAGTCAGTCAGCGTCTCCTCGAGGCAGCGCTCGAGGTAAGCGCGCGGCAGGCGAGGGAGAGAGTGACGTCAGCGCGCACTGCGAGGGGGAGCGTGACGTCAACGCGCAGCTGCGGCGTGACCTACTTGGCACCACTCCAACACCTGCGGCGAGGGGAGCGCGTTGCGGCGCGGTCGTACGCACCACAGGCTAGTCAAATAGCTGCTTCGCATCTAAAGTGCGACGCGCGCCTCCCTCCAGTCGTTGTGGGTGGTGGTGGTAAAAGCATTTATTACAGAAACAAGGGAGGTATGCAGGGACCGCCCCATAAGAGGACGGCGCCTACAACTAGTAGGTGGGGATCTCTAGTACGGGACCCCATTGGCGTCGGCTGCTGCCTGGGCACGTCGGACCAAGGCCTTTTGGGCCTGAAGGTAAGAGCAGCCAAGCAGGGTCGCCTCCCACTCCTCCCGGGTTGGGTTGGGGATAGGGGGGTATAGCAGGGTTGCAGGGTAGGCCCACACCATGTGGTAGATGTCCGAAGACTTCTTCCCACAGTGTGAGCAACCACCGGAAAAGGCGGGATCGAAGTGTTTGAGTGCTGCCGGGCACAGCATAGCGTTCACCGCGTTCCTCGCCTACGCTCGCCCCGAGAAATGTCGCGGCCGGGCTGCTAGGGCGACGCGACGCACTCAGCGTTTCTCTCTAGTGCGACCGTGGCGTACGTTCAATTACACTTCAACATGCCACGGGATGGCGACCTTAGCCCAAGTTCTGCGCCCCGACAGCGCCGCTCTTCTGGCTTCAAGCCTCTTGCTCTGATTACGCTCTCGCTGTTAACATCTACAGCTACCAGGATGGTTTGTTTAATCGTTGATCATGGACGTTAGTCGCGGGATGGAGATGTACCACCAAGCGTCAACATGGGTGCATCCACGTTATACGTTGTGCAAACTGCCCTGTTTCACTGTACAGTAAACATTCAATTACTTCTGTAAGGGCACGTTTTACTCTCGTGTTATACCGATTCCTATGACGGAAGGATCAAGCATGTCTTTAAATTTCGGAAGTACGCCAATTCTTCCAGTACCAAAGTATTCCATCGTAATTGCACTAGAGCCAAATGTAGAGGAAATGTTCACGCCTGAATATATAGTTGCGCCTGAGAACAATACGATCACGGCCTTAGTGTTGAGTCACTGTCATGCCATAAGCTGAAGTCGATGAGTCATTTAAAAAAATGAGTGTATGCGTTATGTTGTGAGGAGGAGCTGCGCGAAAAGGCACACTGAACGTGAATACGTAGATATTAACTCACCTTGCAAGGCGTTCCGTCATGCTCCAATCGAAAAACAACCTTCGAGTCTCCTTCGTCCAGGGGCAGCAGACAAGGAAATGTACACACAGAAAAAATGGTATTCTGTAAGTGGAGAGAGGGCAGCACCGATTAGGGTATCTGATTAAGCATGTACTGAGAGTAAAAAGGAATATTTAGACCAGTCCACCTCGAAAGTTAGTTGTCTTTCACATTCTTAAAATTGTGATATTCGCAGGTTATAAAATAACTGCACAACAAGGTACATTTGTGTCAGATGCGCAGAACCAACTAATACGTGATCAGTTCTTGCTGGTTATTCTAGTTCTAAAGAAACGAAGTCTAAGCGCCCGTTATGACCACCACGACAATATGAGCAATAGTTATAACCGTTGTTTCGAAATTTTAGAGTAATCATTATTCTTTTTTAATGAAAACGCACAATATTTACTGAAATGAAAACACCTAAGATGAAAGATTCACCCAGGTGGTTATCACTTCCATTAGAAGCCAGAGCACTTGCTCGTCTAATGACCTGACTCGTTAGTTGCACCTATTGCAGCATATGCTTGTGTAATATAGTTGTATCTTAAATTTTTATGTTTATGTGTTTCTGCGAAAGAAACTAAGCAGGTTGATTTTAGAATATAGCGTCCATGTATTTATGAAATTTACCTCATTATGCATGGCGCACCACGAATAAAACTGGTTCCACGAATAACCTGAGGTTGCTGCTTTGCGCAACTCCTGACCGGCTACAGTTGCATGGGCGAGACGGACCATTTCATTGCATGGCTTCATCTTAAGCGAATCATAGCAGCGGCCGTTTGTACTTAGGCAAATCGAAAGAAAAACTCGGGTTCTGGTGCCATTTATAATTGCCAAAGGGCAATAAGTAGAATTCTAAGAGCAGTTCTACCAGCTATTCCAGAATAATATGTACCAGCAGGCTAACCGGAAAAAAATAATGTAGCCCCGCTCATATATGAAATAATATGAGTTTTTCTTTTCAGTCATGTTTGCTGATAGCAGTTGATCTTTACGCAGACAATAAACTTTTTTAAAGCACAAGAGCCCCACCAGCTTGAGCCTACGCGCTCATGGGAAAACTGTGTACTCCACCGCAGCCGCCTCGACGAGCGCTTTCCGCTTTTGCCGTGCTGGAACTTCTCATTCCAAGTGAATTTGGCAAGATGCAACATACTACTGCGTAATGCAATCATGAACAGTGTTTATCTATGACCGCCACTCTACCATTTTCATCTGTCCAGCGTTTCCACTTGCTACGTTTGGACCAGCTAGGCGGCTCGGAAACGTCTGTTTTTATTTTCGACGCTACGGTAATTCCGTACTTACCGTACGGTAAACCAGGATCGCTAAAATACGCTAACTTCCATCGACACTGTCGTCGAGCACATGGTGAGGTTCTGATATTTAAAGAGTACGCTAGAGAGTAGGCATTTAGTACAGTAGCGGTTATGGTGTGGTTATTGTGCTCGGCTGCTGAACCGAAGGTCGCGGTTCATCGCATTTTGATGGAGGAGAGAGGCTAGAGGCCCGTGTACTGTGCAATGTCAACGCAGTAAAAGAACACCATATGGTCGAAATTTCCGGAGCGCTCCATTACGGCGTGCCTCATAATCATATCCTGATTTCGGTCATTACACAGAGTACGTGTCGGTCGCCCCACGGGCAACAGCCACCCATCGTTGACACTAATTGTCCGTGTTAGATTTTACAAACGCCGGTTTTGTTGTCGAGTCTTGACTGATAGGTGACTATACCGAAGGGGTTATCGATTGCAATTGCGTGCACACTCTCGGCGGATTTTCGCCGTAACCCTCTAGTCCCATATATATATATATATATATATATATATATATATATATATATATATATATATATATATATATATATATATATATATATATATATATATATATATATATATATATATATAGTAATGAGACAAATAGACACAACGCCCGATCGCTGGGCTGGCTGTTCTATTCTGTTCTGAGCCAGAGACAAGCCCCTACCCCACAACCCAGTTCTCCCTCTTCGACTTCGGTCATCACACTCGGCCACACTGCTTCGGTGCGCATCATTAAAAAAAACACAGGACACGCGGCTTATCAGTTCTTCCGAAGCTCTCTCTTCTTAAGACGAGACACGTGAACGGAAAAATTGTTTCTCTTGCGTTTGTCCACACTGGTTTCACATGCCGGATATCATACACGCCACGTGTTCTCACCCAGCCTTTCAGTGATGACGAAGGGTCCGTCGTACTTCGCGTAAAGCTTTTCCCAGGCGACTGCGTGCATCGTTCGACCCACACTTCGTCCCCTACATTGTATTGTGGTGCTGGTCGGTGGCGGCGGTCATAGTACCGTTTCTGGGCCTTTTGCGCGTTTGCAGTTTTCTGGCGTGCCTTAGCCCGGATGACGCGGCAGGTGGTCTGTCTTGAAGCGGTACGTCCGACTTTTAATGGGGTGCTCAAATTCTGAACGGCAGTCAGTTTCGGGGTCTGCCCGTAGACCACTTCATAGGGTGAAGTTCCAGTTGATGCCTGGAACGCCGTGTTAATTGCATACGCAGCTGCTTGCAAGTGATCGTCCCAGTCTGCTTCATGTGGTTTCTTGTTCTTACAGTATGGAATAAGTCGAGCCTGTAAAGCCTGGTTGTACCTCTCTGTCAAGCCATTCGCTTGGGGATGGTACGCTGAAGTGAAATGATGTTCTACACCAGCATTTCGGAGGTACGATTGGAGTTCCCGACTGCGGAAAGTAGTCGCTCTGTCTGAGATGATCTTCCTAGGTAGGCCGTGTTTCCATTCAAAGCGGTCCTGCAGAAATTTGATCACAAGGCTAGCTTCGAGAGAAGGCACCGCAGCGACTTCCACAAACTTAGACAAGTGGTCCACTGCGACTAGAATGTACCGGTTCCCTGCTGCTGTAATTGGTAATGGACCGACGGGGTCAATCCCGATGGTGTCAAAAATAGTGTCAGGGGGGCGGAATAGGTGTGAGCAGTCCCGGTTGGCATCCCGGTCGACGCTTATGCTTTTGGCACACCTCGCCGCTAGCGACGTAGGATCGAACGCTTCTCTCCATTCTCGGCCACCAGAAACGTTCCTGGATCTTCCGAAGGGTAGCACGGCGGCCTACGTGTCCACCTTCCGGGGCATCATGGATGGCGTGCAGGATTTCGGAACGCATGGTGGATGGAATTACTAAGAGGTGGCGTTCTTCTTGGTCAGTGGTCCAATGGCGTCGATACAATGTTCTTCCACGAAGGACAAACTTGGAGTTACTGCGCGTGTCCTCGAGGGACGTTATTACTGCTGCTAAATCCGCATCGTACCGTTGAGAGTTTGAAACGTCCTGTTGCGAGAACCAAATCCAACCTTCTTTGGTTTCGGGTGAGCTTTCCTCGCATGGGTTTCGTGACAGGGCATCAGCAAGCTGGTTTAGTCTCCCTGCTCGATGCTTCACGTCATAGGTGTAGTCTTGCAGTCGGATTATCTAGCGAGCGAACTTGTGTTTAAGGTGTTGCTTGGCAAACATCCATGTAATTGCAGCATTGTCCGTCACCACCGTGAACTTGCGGCCAAACAAGTAGTGCCGGAACTTCTCGTCTACGCTCCAGACAACAGCCAGGCACTCCAACTCGTTCGAGTGGTAGTGACGTTCCGTATCTGATAACTTGCGGCTGGCGTAAGCTACGACATGCTCAACTCCGTCTGGGTCGCGCTGAACGAGGACTGCTCCTAGACCAACCTGGCTTGCGTCAGTGTGTACTTCAGTGTCCCACTGATTCTGGAAGTGGTTCAAAACGGGACACTGCGTCAGCCGTTGCTTGAGGGTTTGAAAGGCGGCATCTTGTGAAGGGCCCCACGCAAAAGTCGATGCTTTCTTAAGCATATTTGTGAGTGGAGCTGCCGTCGTTGCGAAGTTAGGAACAAACTTGCGCAGGTACGACGCGAGGCCTAAAAATGCCTGCAGCTGTTTCAAACCCATTGGAGTAGGGAAGTTGGCTACCGCTGCTACTCGTTCGGGCAAAGGTTGAACACCGTCTGCAGAAATGGTGTGTCCCAAGTAACAGATCGTGGGCGATAGAAATTGGCATTTTTCTCGGTTCAATCGGAATCCAGCATCAAATAGCCTTTGCAGAACTTCATCCAAATTTCGAAGGTGTTCTTCCTCTGTTGTTCCCACGACCAATATGTCGTCCAGGTACACGACACAAACGTGGTCTTTCAACGGGCCGAGGACAACATTCATGGCGCGCTGAAATGTACTCGGCGCTGTTCTCAGCCCAAAAGGCATGCGGTTAAACTCATAGAGGCCAGAAGGTGTCCGGAACGCTGTTTTGCACTTGTCTTCTTCGGCAACGTTAATTTGCCAATATCCCGCACGAAGATCAAGTGACGAAAACAATCTCGAGTGCCGTATGGTGTCTATGGCGTCGTCGATGCGAGGAAGTGGATGTGAATCGGGGATGGTGTGCTTGTTTACCTCCCGATAATCGACGCAAAACCTGAGGCTCCCATTCTTCTTCCGGACAAGGACAACTGGTGCGGCCCAGGGACTAGAAGATGGTCTGATTACGCCAGCGGCCAGCATTTGCTGCACTTGTTCGGCAATTACGGCCCGTTCGCGTTCGGCGTAACGTCGCAGTGGTATAGAGATGGGTGCATGACCATCTGTGGGTATGGGATGTTCAAGTAAGGTAGTACCCGGTAGCTGCGACGTGCTTTCCGCAAAAATCGGTCTGTGCCGTTCGAGTACTGAGGAAAGTGTTGTAGTTCCGGCAGGCTCACCTCCAGTGACTGCAGTCGAACCCGAGACCAGTGGACGGAGAAAAACTCCGCCACTCTCGATGACGAGCTGTACGTCACCGGACAGGAGATAGTCAGCTCCCAGGACCAAGTCGGCAGGCAACTGCTCGAAGACGGGAACAGCCGCAAGGAATTTGCTCCCGGCCTCGGTGTGGATCTGCATGTCTAGTGCACCGACAGGCAAGGCGCTGCCGCCGAGGCCGCGAAGGGGTGGCTCGGTCCAAGGCTGGAGGGTGGCGGGGGCGTGTCGTCGAAGCAACGCTGTGCGCTGTGCTCCTGTATCCACTAGAGCCGTAAGCTCCCCGATGCCGTCGATGCGGACGCGAGCTGTCGGGAACGGGCGCGTTTGGTATTGGATGCCTTGATGCGGAGCTTGTGGGCAGCTCTCGTATTCATGTCCGCGGTGACTGCAACGACAGCAACCATGTCGCATGGTAGCGCGCTCCTGCGCAGGGAGAGCAAGGACGCGCCGTCTAGCAGTGTCCTGCAATTCTGCCGCCCTTCGGATGAAAGTCCGGATGTCATCCTGTGCTGTATGCATAGACAGTATGGCCGCGTGCGTCGGGTCATATACGCCATCGACGACGTACTGTCTGGCTGCCGGAGCGGGCCAGGCTATGTCACAGGCTTGCAGGAGGCGTAATTTCTCGTAGATATAGGCCGAAATGTCTTCTGTTGAGGCTTGCCGGCGCGACCGCATCTCCATAAATCGAGTGTCGTAAGCACCTGGAAGCGGTGAAAATATGGACGCCAGGGCGGCGCTCCATGTAGACCATGAGGCGTACTTGTGTCCCTCAAAACGATGCCATGCTTGTGCAGCTCCTCTGGGACGCTCTTCCGCGACGGATTTCGTGGTGGACTCTGGCCAAGAATACCTCAGCGCAACAGAGTTGACGCTGCCAATCCAGGTGGCAGGGTCGTCCTTATAACCATGAAACTCCGGAATTATAGTCTCAGAAAGTAGCGTGGGTGCAGCACACCCTATGCCAGAAGTTGAGCATCTTGCCAAACTGCTGAGCTGTTGTGCCAGCGTGGCAATGTCGGCGTCGCAGTACTGCCGTGGAGCCGCCGTGGAGGCTTGGACGCCGTCCTGGGACTCCGGGAGTACTTGTTGACTGCGAAGGGCCACGGACATAGGCGGGTTAACGTATTCCGATGACTCGACGTTTTGCGACTGCGCCATTGTAATGAGACAAATAGACACAACGCCCGATCGCTGGGCTGGCTGTTGTATTCTGTTCTGAGCCAGAGACAAGCCCCAACCCCACAACCCAGTTCTCCCTCTTCGACTTCGGTCATCACAATATATATATATTAAGGCACAACGAAAAAATAAATGAGAAGAAATAAAAAGTCTCAGTTTCGCCGCAAGGGCGAAGCAGTGCCTGCAATAGGAACAACTTGGGATTTCACTCGAAGAACGCCAAGAAGATCGAAATTTGGAGCGTGCTGCTCAAGCGCAAAAGACGCACGAAAAGAACAAACACAGGACGAGCGCGCACTAACAAATTCACAGCTCGACACTTAACGCTCTGCTCCAACATAAAAGGCGCACGAAAGCACACGACGTAAATTCGCCCCCCATCCCATGATAAGCGCGTGCGCGCGCACAGGCACGGGTGACAACGCCGTGAGGGCAAAGGGCAGGTTGAGGAGCCAATGCATCGCAACGAGTGGCGCCCAGTGCCCGCTTCGCGCCATCTCGCTGGTTCGCCGGTAAGGCAGAGAACACGCTGATATTCCCCGAAATCAGCGTACCGCCAGTGGTGAATGGTGTATATAAATAGCTCGCCGTTAACAAGGTGAAGGATGTGCGCTTCTGTGGCCTAGTGGTTAGCGCCGCGCACTGCGGAGCGAGAGGTCGCCCGTTCGATCCCGCGCGTCGGAAAATATTTTTCTGAATTATTTTTCTTCGTGGCTGTTATATAAATATACGGGGCATGACGGTGACGGCGACGCCGACGGCAACAAGCAGCCGAGAGTGTCCATAAATTGGGAAACACCCCACTGGCGACCTCTCGCTCCACAGAACGCCGCGTTAGACCACTCTACTACGCGCCATACAGCTGCCGGCGTAATAACGGTGAGTCATTTCTGGTGGCGGTACGCAGATCTCGGAGGATCGCGAGCGTGTTCTCTATCACGCAACGCTCCTACATTTTCTTTCAATTTGAAAACTGCCCTTGGGGAGTGCACGAGAAAGTGGCTCCATTGAGTACCCACTGTGTAGAACGAAAAAAAAAGAACACCGGCCACACCTTGCGTCAGACGCCAACACGTGGCAGAAGACGCAGAGGGGTCACTCCTCGCTCCACACCTTAATTGAAAGTAAAAGAAAAAAAAACCCGGCAGATCTCACGCACTGCGGGAATCGATGTAATGCGAAGCAGCCAGCAAGGAGCAAATCATTCTGTACATAATATGCATGTCATTATTTACATGCTAGGACCTGTCATTTGTGTTCATCATACAGTCACGTCGCGCAGTACAAATGTTGGTGTATATCAAGCTAGCGAGCTGGACGCAAGCGCACCATGAGCGTGGCACGTAAATGGCATTGTAGATGACATGCATGCCAACATTTTCATGTTACCACCTGCCACTTATGTTCGCTTAATTTTTTACCTCCAATCGCAGCGAGACGCGAGACCAATCTACCTCCGTTTGACCAATCTACCTCCGTTTCGCATGCGTTCCTATTCAAAATTTACGGACACTTTGTCGATTCCGAACTGTGTTCCTCCAACGCCTGTGCCCACTGAGACGGGGTCGGCTAGAATGGAACGTGATGCGCGCGTCTCCCTGCTTGCATGTTAGAGACGCTGGCCACAGCGACGCTACGCAAGCAAAGCGCGAACGCCGTAGAGTCCAACGCGACCAGCGTCCCTTAGCGCGCCCCAGAGCCCACCTGACACCGCGCCAGGTCACGGCTGGACGGACGGATGGACGGACGGACGTGAGCATGAGACATTGAAGGCTTTCGCCTTAAAAATTTGGTGTATATCAAGCTAGCCAAACGGCGACGGGAGTACCATGAGCGTGGCATGCAAGTCATGTCGCACATGACATGTCATGATTTCCATATTACCACTTGTCATTTATGCTCGTGATACAGTCACGTCACTCAATACCGAAATTGGTGTATATCAAGCTAGCGAAACGGCCCCGAGAGTGTCATGAGCGTAGCATGCAATGTAAATCATGTTGTACATAACATGCTGGTCATGATTTCCATATTACCACTTGTCATTCATGCTGGTCATACAGTCACGTCACTCAATACGAAATTTTGTGTATATCAAGCTAGCGAAATGACCACGAGAGTGTCATGAGCGTGGCATGCAAGTCATGTTGCGCATGACATATCATGATTTCCATATTACCACTTGTTATTTATGCTCATCATACAGTCACGTCACTCAGTACGAAATTTGGTGTGTATCAAAGTAGCGAAACGGCCGTGAGCGTGCCATGAGCGTGGCATGCAAGTCATGTTGCACATGACATGCCATGATTTCCATATGACCACTTGGCGTTTATGTTCGTCACACAGTCACGTCACGCATTACCAAGTTTAGCGTCTATCAAGCTAGTGAAACGGCCGTCAGCGCGCCATGAGCGTGGCATTTAAATCATGTACATGACATTCTGGTCATGATTTTCATATTACCAGCTTCCATTTATGTTGGTCATGCAGAAATGTCTCATCGTACCAATTTTTGGATATATCGAGTTAAGAAAAGTGCCTCAGGAGCACTATGGCCATGGCGTTTAAATCATACTTTTCATGACAAGTTAGTCATGATTTTGATGATATGACCAGTCATTCACGTTTTTCACACAGTCATGTATGCCATAGCAATTTTGGGATAAATCCAGTGATGATACGACCAGGAGAGCACAAAGTCGTAGGCGGCTAGATAGATAGATAGATAGATAGATAGATAGATAGATAGATAGATAGATAGATAGATAGATAGATAGATAGATAGATAGATACGCTCACAGTCGCCGAAATTCGCAAAGAAATGCTTCGCATTTAATATTTAGGAGCGTCTTGTTCTGCACAGTCGACACTTGCAACGCGCTGCTGAAACACGAAGACGCAACAGATGTGAATGTTGTTAGTCCGTTCCATAGGTCGGCAAAAATTGAGGAGCTCACTCAGACTCACCCACGAAGTATACTTTACGCTTAGGGCTCACTCGGACTCACACTCAAGAAAACGTTCCTTAACCGGACTCACCCGGACTCAGATTTGCTAAAACATTTCTCAACTCAACAATTATCACTCACTTAACTCACTCAAACTCAGACTCATGGCTCGATCTGAGTCTGAGTGAGTCCGAGTGAGTCGACTCATGAGTCCGCTAGCCTAGAATTAGCTTTTTCAGCCATGGTGTCAAGGCTCTTCAATACCAATATCTCTCTGCTAAAACACGTTGGCGGGCTAGTTGGTTTGCATCCATGAATTGTGAGTAAGTGCGACAGGGACGTAGAAGAAAATTGACAAGGACAGAGCGCTACTTTCAAGTGGCATTTCATTTTTCGCACGAATCGATACATACATACCGAGCGAGCGGAAACAACAAAAAATAAAAGAAATACAGTGGGTCATATTGCTAGACCGAGCACGTGTACAAAGTACTATCACGACATAGCAAAAAATCATGTTACCACGACAAAGTAAGCTATTGAAACTATTTTTGAGAAAGCGATAGGGATGGTTGGCTAAAGCACATTTTTTTCTAATCTCGCAATCTCATAGGCCCCCACAATTTCTCTTGTCATCTTACCATGCGCCTTAAACAGGATGGAAGTGTTTTCAAACAAGGGCTTGCAGCCACAATCTCGGCATTGAATGCCCGAATGTCCCGAGAGTGCTTTAGTGACATCATAATGATGCTCTTTTAGTCTCTGACGCTCGCCGCGTCACTTTTCAGCAATGGAATACGCAGGGTTTCTCCAACTCGCGCTTATACTCTATCGACCCTAATTTACGACTTCGCTTGCCATCCGGACTCTCCCGTCGAGATGAAACTTTGTTGTGCCGCATGTGGTTGGGTGTGGCATTTACGAATGCATACTCTCATCGCATAGGAATGGCTAACAGTACGGCATGCAACTCATGCGGCTGTGAGGAAACCATCGAACACATTTTGTGCCACTGTCCTTCTTACCAGACACATCGACGTGTTCTAGGAGCAAAACTCGATCGTCTCGATACAAGACCGCTGTCTGAAAAGAAGATTCTGGGACCTTGGCCCACGGCTTCGGGCATGCACAAGGCCACGAAAGCCCTACTGAGCTACCTGAAGGCGACCGGACTCCGCGAGCGTCTATGAATCACCAGCGTGTGTTTATGTCGTGTGTGTTATTACTGACTGCTCATTTCCGTTCCTTTTTTTCTTTCTTTCTTCTCTATCTTATCTATTATTCCCCCTTTCCTCCACCCCACGTGTAGGGTAGCCAACCGAGCTTAGCTTGGTTAACCTCCCTGCCTTTCTCCTTCGTTCCTCTCTCTCTCTCTCTGATTAATACATCTGCCGGTCTGGCCAACATTATCTCTCGTAATTGGTGCTCTTGGCGCCTTTTGAATAGTGCCTTCGAATACGAGTTATGAGTGGTTGCAATCCAGTGATGACATTTTTCTTGAAAGAGATGACTGACACGAGGTATATTTATCAAGAACTTCCCTAGAGGAGATTGCGGGGAGAAGGTCAAGGCACCCCCCTTACGTAATTCATGCCTCTGATCAATACATATTGAAATGGTGTATGAACAGTACTGCTTTGGAATACGTGCGAGTAGACCCGAGTATAAACATGAATCCAGGTAAGGCTGAAAGTAATGCTGAAGATAAGTAGATAGGACCGTTGGTCGGCAAAAAAAAAAAGTGGAACGCACTCTGACTCACTCAAGAAATATATCTTGCGCTTTGGTCTCACTCGGTCTCAGACTCACAAAAATTTTCCTGAGCCGGACTCACTCGGACTCACACTCACGAAAATTTTCTTCAACCTGACTCAGTCAGACTCAAACTCACGGCTGCCTCGATCTGAGTCAGAGTGAGTTGAGTGAGTCGACTCGTGAGTGAGGTCGCCGACCTATGGTCCGTGCTTATCCTGTGTTGTTAAAAGCAGCGCAAAAAGACGAAACACAAGATGAAGGAGGACACAGGACAAGCGCTTGTCCTGTGTCCTCCTTCATCTTGTGTTTCGTCTTTTTGCGCTGCTTTTAACAATGAAGTACAACCAACTCGCCCAGTTTTTTGCGCTTATCCTGTGTATACCTTGTTCTTTTCGAGCGTCCTTTGTACTTCAGCGGCGCGCTGCAAGTTTCGAGCTGCTTGTCGTTCTTCGTGTGACATTCCAATTTCTTGCTATTGCATTTATTCTTCGCCCTTGCGGTGAAACCAGTGAAACTGCGACTTTTACATCGTGAGCAATATGAGATGAAACACTGAAATTACCTTTTAAAGGACATAGCGGCTGAACGTAGTTGGCAAGCCCAAAAGTTTTCATTACACTAAATGCCCACGCGGAAAGGTATTTTTAGCAATTCCATGCGTCACATTCATATCAGTACATATAAAGTAATCGTTAAGATTCCGTGTTCCAGCTCATACTGCTCATGATAGTACGTCTTGACGGTATTGGAACACGATAACACGCATGCCGCTTAACTGCATCATATTACATTGACTCAGTAATACCTACACTGACTGCATTATTTCTTTCACATTTAATGCTTAATGATAAATGCAGGTGCATTTTCATATGTGTAGTGTTCACGATTTAAGAATAGTCAACGAGCGGCGGCGCGTTCATTTAGCTTCGTGCTTCCAAGGTGTCAACGAGAAGCGCCCGCCCGAACATCCGGTTTGCTCGCCGAACACACTTTACCCGTAGTGCTCCGCGCGCCCACGCGGCGTCCTGGGATTGCTTGAAAAAGATGTATTGTTATAGCCATGCTGTAGTGTTCCAAGCACGGAAATAGTAAAAAAAGGTGCTCACTTAACCGCTGTACTGCGGCCAATGATTCAAAGGCAAGGGAACGTCAAGCATTTGCAGTTTCTTGTAAGGCTAGAGCATCGCGAGCTAAACACAATAATATGTTGGGAAATGTTACAGTATCGTTATACAGTATACTGGACAATGGCAATGCAACGTGTGGAGTTAACACAAAATCGCTTCAGTGTTGCAGAAAGAATCCGCAATAGGCAGGATGCATATTTGTTTATGCACGACAATGTTAGACGTGTACTATCCGCAACACTTTACTGGTGTAACAAATGAATGAATGAATTAATGAATAAATGAATCAACTTTATTTAAGGTTGGTCCAGCAGTTTCCTTAGGGCGGGGCGGGAGGAAAGAGGGTATTAACCACTGTTCCATTCCACCCTGCGTCCATGACGATGGCAGTGTCTCAGGTGACGGCTCGAAGACCTTGGATATAACTTCCCGTTTCTTAACGGTCACATAAAATATCAACCCAGATGCTGCCGTAGTAACACAAACCAATGATATACTGCATTGTTTTTTTGTTAGTAATTGCCAAAGAGTAACTTTTTTTTCTTTCAGTCGTGAGAAAAGAACTGCCAAGATTGTTCGAGACATGGTGGAAACTTGTATTTGCGAATAATTCATCATGCAAGCATTGAAAGACACTCACATTCATGTATTTTGTTGAACTTGTTTGTTTCACTAAAAGGCGTCAGCTACTTCCTTGTTTACAATAATTCAAGACGGGAAAGGCAAACTACAGGCGATATAACACATTGCGTGATGTATTCTAACACCTTGCTTGATTATCTCTTTTTGTCGTGTTTGAGCAGCATGAACACGGGTCGGTATTAGACATATGAGATATATACTTTGTAGGTAACGGCACAGTTCGCGAGAGCCCCTGTCTGGCCAAAAAATGGTGGATACAACTATTTGATGGCTCTATAAGGTTTGAGCAGCCTGCGGGAAAAGTATGCCTAATGCTTAGTTAGGGAATTTCACGTGACAAAACGCTGAACTTATTATCATTCATAGCATATAGTGGTATACCCTAGTAATTGACCGGAACGAGGGAGGGGTAATCAAAACGATCATAAGGCGTAGTTGCAGGAACTCGTAATCTTTGTAGCAGTGCAAGTTAGAGACATATGCTGAACAAATTCGCATGCGTGAACAGCATGTGTAACACGTTTGCCACCACTTTACGTGTGCAAGTTGACAGCTAAATAATTAGGGTCTTTCGTGGTCAGAACAAGGGAAGAAAAACTGATACGTTTTTTTTATTAGGGCTGATAGCCCAAGCTTTTAACATTTCTCCAGTGGCCTGATGCTTGTCTTTGCGTAACACACGTGCAGCGATGAATTTCGTAGTTGAAACACACCTGTAGCAATGGTCCGCCAAATGCTGCCCTGCTGCCTGCACGTACACTGACACACTGTGCTCTCGCCATCTGCTATTAAGACTGCGCACATTTGGACCGATGCAGCTTCTGCCGCATGAAATCGTCGAGCACGATCAGTTGATATCTGGCGCTCGTCCGGTCTTCGTGATTCCTCTGATGCACGTATGTTTTTAGTTGCGCTGCTAAATTGATTGCAGGGGGGTAACGTGCACCGAAATTCACAACTACAGGCCACACAGATGGCTAATAAAGAATTTGATGACACTAGCATTCGCCCTGATGCAAAGGCAGTCCACCCATCCAAGGCACAACACGATGAAGGAATTTTTATCTATTCCATCCGCATTGATATATGTGGGCAGCAAGGCTGCCATCGAACACAGAAGCTTTCGAACTGAGTAGCGTGCTGTCATAGGCGTTGTTTTGCAGCAGTCGATGAAGAGACGAAGAAGCTTTGTTGAATTACTTCGGCCTGGCTGTTAGCCGCTGTGTTGTCGTCACCCTAAGAGTTGACAATGGGGTCCATGAAGGCTGCTCCTCCAGCTTATGGTGTGTCTGTGCTGCGTGTTGCGCAGCACAGACAAAGTTTTCGAAGTGCAATTTTCACGCTAACAAAACTTTTCGAACAACAGATTTTTTTTTCAGGGGAAATCAGCTTTGCGATAGCCCGCAACTTGAAGCATGGTTTTCATTGATTTAATTTATTGATTTCCATTTACACGCACACGCACAAAACGTAGTGAATGGAGGTCGATGTGGGAGAAAAGCCTCACAATTGCAGCTAGAGGAAACATGACTAGAGGAGAGAGAACAAGAACAAACGCTTTTAACGCTATACAATGATGAACACACAACGTGTCTTACGCAGGTAGTCCGTATTTCAGCAAACTCCCATTTCCTAATGAGGCCAATAAATATTACTGAGTGATAATTTTAACAAGAACACCTGCTTAGAAGGTGTCTTGACTAAAAAACGCCTGGATCAAAACAAAGCTGTGAAGTGGGCACAGTCGTACGTTCGAAACTGATAGAAAATGGCAGAAAATATGAATGGTCATGTAGAAAAGACGACTGGCTCACTCCAATCACCTTCATTCAGTTCTTCACCCGGTAATGTATGGTTTATATTCGTTTTACAATAGCCACCAGTAGTATTTAACAACTGAGACCAGGCTGAGACCAAACTAATGACACAGTGGGTCAGTGTGACTGTTACATAGAGGTTCTGTGATTTGCCTTAGTTCTGAATTGCCTAAGTTGTACGTCCTGAGTTCAAACGGACCCCGGTGGCTGTATTGGGATGTATGCGAAACAGAAGAACACTAGTGCACTTTGTTTTCTACGCACTCATAATACTCACAAATGCATGGTGAGTGCCCATATAAAGCCAGCCTCAGCCGCGTTCCTCAGGAGAATGTAGTGGGGATGACACCTTGAATTTCATAATTGTTTATTTTATTAATACAAATGCAGCAAAGGTGAGTTGATCCGGGACAGCTCTCATTTTATTTTAAAACAGCACTGCAAGTAAGACGGACAACCTATAAGTATGGTCATGCGAAAACTTACTATTACAGAAGGAAGGATGCGGTGACAGTTGAGTGCACTTTGATAGAATTCTCGAACTTCATGAGGGCCACCTGCAGCTGAAAGGTAAAAAAAAGGACGCCTTTGCTTGGATTTTGTCTGTTACTGTTGTCTTATACACAGATTACTTGACCAAAGTCAATCGTTTGTCTAACTGCTCGCCTATCGGTTGAAACGCCATAACAGAAATGCTTCAGTTTTGGACATCAGTAACCAGCCATCAGTAACCAGCCATGCTGGTTACTGAAGCCATGCTGGTCTTCAGTAACCAGCATGGCTTCCGCCCGGGACGCTCATGTGAAACTCAACTGTTTGAATTCACCACCCACCTCCATTTAAACATTGATTCTCTCCAAACAGATGTAATTTATCTAGATTTTTTCGAAAGCCTTCGACCGCGCACCTCATCAACGGCTACTGGTCAAAGTAAATAGCTTATGCATCCATCCACTAATTACGTCATGGATCCATTGTTTCCTAATTGGCAGATCGCAGTTCACAGTGATCGGGCACAGTCACTCCACAGTCACCGAAGTATTATCTGGAGTACCGCAAGGTTCAGTTCTCGGGCCCCTTTTGTTTTTAATTTTCATTAATGACCTGCCCACCGGTATTTTATCATCCATCCGGCTCTTTGCCGATGACTGCGTCCTACGTCCTGTACCGCCGTGTAAGCTCACATAACGATCAGATGCTTTTGCAACATGACCTCACTACAATTGAAAAATGGTGCACCGAGTGGCTCATGCCACTAAACGTCAAGAAATGTAAGCACATGCACGTATCGCGGAAACACTCTCTCATATCATACTCCTACACTTTGCATTCTCTTCCTATTGAGCTGGTTGAATCATACAGGTACCTCGGGGTCACCATCACAAGCAAGCTTACACGGTCGGAACATATTCATAATCTGGTAGCTGCCACTAACAAATCCATGGGATTCATTAGACGGTCACTATCATCATCACCGCCTGTGATCCGCAAACTAGCATACGATACGTTTATCCGCACTAAACTAGAATTTGCATCGGCAATATGGAATCCACATCAAGCTTACCTTGTTGACCTACTTGAAGCCGTCCAAAACCGCGCAGCCCGGTTTATTACATCCCAGTACGACCACCGGCTAAGTGTCACAAACATCAAATCATCCATGGACATCAAATCATTAGCACTTCGCAGAAAAATCACTCGCTTATGCCTCTTTCATAAGCTCTATTACAGCTTCCCACACTTACGTGGTGTGGGAAGCTTTTACCGCCAAACCGCACTTCACGCCGCCTGTCAAACTCCCTCAGTCTTCAAAGAATTCACGGCTCCACTAATTCCTTCAACAACTCCTTCTTGCCATTAGCGACTGCAGAATGGAATAGTTTACATGACCTTGTTGTAACTGAACGTGGCCCCATCAAATTTCGAAACGTACTAACAAATTTATTGAGTGCTGATGTGTAATGTATTCTGAGGTTTTTCTTTTTCATTCGTTATTTCTTCTTTTTGAGCGCATTATTCTTCCTGTGTATTTTGACTGTCTTGCAATTTCACCACGTTTTTTTTGTAAATGTTACTTTTATTGTATTTGCTTATTAATGACTGTTTGAACGTTTATTTTTCTTATGTATGTTCCCCCCTTAGGTAATACCCCAGCAAGGGCCTTTAAGGGTTATAAAATGATGATGATGATGATGAACTAAAGGAAACTGCGCGCGGGAAGTGAAGGAGCAAATATTTGCGCTCTATAACATGCCTAAAACTGAGCTTTCCGTTTTTGTTGATTAAAGGAGCAGTGACGCGATCTGGAGACACCCCAAAAGGGACAATTCTCGCTTCCCTGGCACGCGCTATCAACGCCCTCCACACACAGGAGCAAGACAATACGTATAAAATATTTTAATTAGATTTAACAGTTTTCATCACCCAGAATCGGCAAGGCAGCCCCACCACAATGCACATTATCACTACGAGGATATTATCACTACAGTTCACTGGGTTTGCAAACTCCGCGTCCTGCATGCCGCCTAAATCACAGAGATTGCTGTCGGAGTCTCTGGATTACAACCTATTCATAATTGTTTACGTGAACCACAATCGAATGACAGTGACTGAAGCGCTGCTGCTAGTATGTCGCGAGCTACTGTCTTCCCGAGACGTCCAACTTGTGTGTCTACGTCACTGCGAAACCGCGCCCTCGATGCCGAAACTGAAAGTGCTTTTGTAAGGTAGTGGATTTTACTCAATGCATTCTCAAGCACCACGACACTCTTCTTAGGGTACCCATATGTTTTAAAGGGGCCCTGCAACACTTTTCTAAGTAGCCATGGAATGAATTCACTGAAGGAGCTTATTGCCTCACGCATTCACCAGCACGAGCGGAGTTACAAAGATTTGTCGCACGCTGCAATTGCATTATCTCTTCTCTCGTCCCGACGAAAGCGCTGGAAGCTAAGCAGGGAGGAATGGCACGGGGAAAAAAAATTCCCCATCTCCCGCTAAAGGGAACCATGTGTGGATGCGAAGCAGCGGGGAGATAATTAGCTTGAGCGGGAGGAACGTCGCCGCTCTCATTTCACGGCTGTGGTCCGGGCGCTCATCGCGGCGCTGCACAGGAGAGAGAATGAGGCGCGCGCGCTCCGTCATTTTCACACCGCGGAACTACCGTGGCGCCCCCCAGCGGAGTATGCAGCTGTCACACCACCTGTCGTGCGCGCCGCTCCGTAGAGGATTCCTAGAGGAAAGGACGGGGGGGGGACCGTAGGAGAGGAGAGAGAGGGGGGAGGGGACGTGCATGCTCTGTGGGGGGTGTGGGACGCGGGAGCCGCTCCGTAGAGTAGAGGATTCCTAGAGGAGAGAGAAGGAGGGGACGCGCATGCGCTGTGGGATGCGGGAGCCGCTCCGTAGAGTACATGATTCATAGATGAGAGAGGGGGAGGGGACGCGCATGCGCTGTGGGCATGTAGGACGCGGGCGCCTCTCCGTACAGTAGATGATTCCTAGAGGAGAGATTGGGGTTGAGCGTAGAGAGTATAGGGGAGGGGACGCTCCGTAGGGTAGAGGATTCCTAGAGGAGAGAAAGGAGGTGAGCGTAGGAGAGAGAGGGGGAAGGGGACGCGCATGCGCTGTGGGACGTGGGAAGGAAGGACGGACTAAGCCCCCCTCCAAACACATGCAAGCAAGATCAAGGAATGGGGTCAACCTGGGCGACAGACACCACCTGCCTAGCCATTGCTAAGCAGCCTCTCTGTGCTCTCGGCCATGACTCTGATGACTGGGATAGTGGTTGGCGGCCTTCATATTACTACAGTGTTCTGGTTCGCATAATGGGTGCTTCCCTACTTCATGAAAGTGGCCGGACGCGGGACGGGGGATGCGGGACGCGGGACGCGGGAGGGATGGACAGAGCCCCGAGCATAAAATGCTTCGCATCTAAAAAATCCGTCACTCGCGCCTCGTGACCTTGCGCATTTTTCCGCTTTTTTTTTCTTCGAATACGCGGCTTTTCAGTCTTTTCAGGCTTTCAGTCTTTTTCAGGCTTTCAGTTTTTTCAGGCTTTTCAAGTCGTGGCCTCTCGCTGCGGCCTCAGTAACGACCGAGCGCGCCATGCTCAAATTAGCCAATGGCTGATACAATGGCTGTGATGGGTGATTTGTGAGCTTGCAGCGTCATTTGTCGAGAGAAGAGAAAGCAATTTTAAGCTGACTTTGAGAATTAATTCTGAATTCCAGGCCGCCTGCTGCGCTGTACTATTTCGCTCGCGTGTTCTCGGAAGCCTCGACTACCGATCGGCAGCGTTTCCTAACCATGCTCAAAAAGTGTTGCAGGGCCCCTTTAAGTTAAACAACAATCCGGAAATATTTTAAATTCGTGTCGGTGCACTTTTAATAATTTTCTCGTACATGAACTAATTAATCTATATTTCGTAAAATTCGTATGAATGAATGCATATGACCTTTATTAAAGGAAAGGAGGACTCTTGGCCGCTGTTGGTGATGAGGTGGGAAAGGGGTAAGGGGAATAAAGGATGATGAGCAGCTTCATTTCACGCCTTCGCACGGGTCAGGCGACCTCTCCTACACTACTCTAAACAGGCCACTTTGACTAGTAAAACTCGTATAACGGCTGGTCAAATTATCTTATGTTGTGATGGAGCTCTCCAGCTGTTGCCAGAGCGTCTCTATGATTTTCAAACGCAAAACTAGGTAAAAACCATGTTGCAGTTTCTCTACATCAAAATGGTTTACAAAGTGAAAACTCGACTATCACCACTGCTAAAGTATTCCAAATAAATTATCAGGAAAAGAAACTTCATGTGTTCTCTCTAAGGTCTCAGTCGACCATCTCATTATTTTCATGAAAATGACAGCAAACACCGGCAAAGCATATCGTAGAGCAACGAGTCTTGAAGAACTAACACCAAGGATAAATAATTCTAATCCTGAGCGAGCCGTTTTAGTACATAACCTAAACATCTGCATGTTTTACTGGCTCTTTTCATACCTTATTATCGAGCTCTGGCTAGAAATCCTCCACCACTGCCATGACGCGCTTCGAACACAACGTGAAAATCGCCCTTATTTAACAACTGCGCACTTCGAACATATCGCTCAATATCTGTAAATAGAAACACAACGCAATAAAGCGTTATCAGAGATGTTGAAAGCTTCCTAAGCTCTACTTACTCCTAGCTGAATTTGCATCGGGCATTAGTTTAAAAGTAACAACGCTTCCATCAGCAGATATTGCTAACTTGTACCCATGAGACGGAATAATTTCAGGACAGGGATCAGGTCAACAACAATGTGACAATCAATACCATTTACGTTGCCAGCAATACCTCAGAGAAGGCTTTGTTTGCGCTGAAATATGGAAGGAACAATTATAAGCAGCGTGAACAGGCAGCAGGTCGAATTTAAATAATTGTGCATCTATGCTGTACTGAAAGACACCGAATGTTTCATATGGGGTGGGTGGAATAAAAACTTTATTGTTGTCTTCCGGGCAAGCATGAGCGCGCAGCAAAGCCAAACACTCCCCCCCCCCCTCCTTCCTCTCCCCACGTTGCGGACCCATTGTTCAACCCACTGTGCATAGGCAACAAACTGTGCATAGGCAAAAATCAGATGTATGCATTAAGGGACAAGGAAGGCAAAGTCACAACCAATATGGATAGAATAGTTGAGGTAGCGGAAGAGTTCTACAGAGATCTGTACAGCAGCCGAGACAGTCAGGATGATAACGTAAGAAGCAATAATAGCCCAGAGGAATCTGACATCCCACCAGTATTGACCGGAGAAGTAAAGAAAGCCCTAAAGGGAATGCAAAGAGGCAAAGCAGCTGGTGAGGATCAGGTAACATCAGACCTGTTGAAAGACGGCGGAGAGATTATGTTAGAAAAACTGGCCACCCTGTATACGAAGTGTCTCTCGACAGGGAGGATACCAGATTCTTGGAAGAATGCCAACATCATCTTGATCCATAAGAAAGGGGGACGTCAAGGACCTGAAAAATTACAGGCCCATCAGCTTACTGTCCGTTGTCTACAAGCTATTTACAAAAGTAATTGCTAACAGAATTAATACGACATTAGAGTTCAATCAACCAAAGGACCAGGCAGGATTTCGTACAGGCTTCTCAACGACAGACCATATTCATACTATCAATCAGGTGATAGAGAAATGCGCGGAATACAACCAACCCCTATACATAGCCTTCATAGATTACGAGAAGGCATTTGATTCGGTGGAGACATCAGCAGTCATGCAGGCACTGCGGAATCAGGGCATCGACGAAGCCTATATAAACATAATGGAAGAAATCTACAGCGGATCCACAGCCACGATAGTCCTCCATAAAGAAAGCGATAGAATCCCAATAAAGAAGGGCGTACGACAGGGAGACACGATCTCTCCAATGCTATTCACCGCGTGTTTGCAGGAGGTTTTCAGGGCCCTAGATTGGGAAGAGTTAGGGATAAGAGTTAATGGAGAGTATCTCAGTAACCTGCGATTCGCTGATGACATTGCATTGATGAGTAACGCGGGAGACGAATTACAGCTTATGATTACTGAACTGGATACGGAAAGTAGAAGAGTAGGTCTGAAAATTAATATGCATAAAACTAAAGTAATGTGGAACAATCTTGGCAGAGAACAGCGCTTTGCGATAGGTGGCGAGACACTGGAAGTTGTAAAGGAGTACGTCTACTTAGGACAGGTAGTAACCGCGGAGCCGAACCATGAGAGTGAAATAACTAGAAGAATAAGGATGGGATGGGGCTCATTCGGCAAGCATTATCAAATCATGAATGGTAGTCTACCACTATCCCTCAAGAGGAAGGTATATAACAGCTGCATCTTACCGGTACTTACCTACGGAGCAGAAACCTGGAGACTTACAAAGAGGGTTCAACTTAAACTGAGGACGACGCAGCGAGCGATGGAAAGGAAAATGATAGGTGTAACCTTAAGAGACAGGAAGAGAGCAGAGTGGGTCAGGGAACAAACGGGGGTTAAGGATATCATAGTTGAAATCAAGAAGAAGAAATGGATATGGGCCGGGCACGTAGCACGTCGACAGGATAACCGCTGGTCATTAAGGGTAACTGACTGGATTCCAAGAGATGGCAAACGCGTGAGGGGGGAGACAGAAAATTAGGTGGGTAGATGAGATTAAGAAGTTTGCAGGTATAACGTGGCAGCAGAAAGCACAGGACCGGGTTGATTGGCGAAACATGGGAGAGGCCTTTGCCCTGCAGTGGGCGTAGACAGGCTGATGATGATGATGATGATGATGTTCAACCCATAACTGTCCATGGGAAGCATGGATAAAATTTGGCAAAATTTGGATGACAACGTATAACCTCCAAAAGAACTTAAGGACAATGGGCATTCAGTGGGAGGAAAAATGATAGGTCCAAATTTAAGGTACAAGGCTGGTTGCAGAAGTGTAACCCATATTTTAATTGACAATCAGATGGGAAAAAGGAGCTGGGCTGGCCATACAATGCGTAGGACCCCCAGTGGTCAGTCAAGGCAGCACAATAGGCACTAAAAAACAAGAAATCGAGGCCAGCGATCGAGAGGGTGTGGCGGTGTGACAATATGAAATTTGTAGGCGCAAAACAACATAAGTTTGCACAAAATACGATTATTTGAATGAAATTCCGAAATGCCCTTGATGAGAATTTCGAAATTTTGAAATGGTTTGATGATTGTGATGATGATGATCACAAGGACGATGATGATGACGATGAGGAAGGATACCGAGGAGATATTACACATTATAAATAAAAATAATAACCCTGAAACGTTGCAGTCGCTCTGCACGCTCACTTCAACTCACTGGTCGCTTATTCCCACTTCTTGCCGCTGTGATCAAGTGGGGATCATGTCGTCATAAGAGATGGCTAGTAGAGATATAGACTCACCAGTGGAAAATATAACGAAAGCGAAAAAGTGCCGTGTGAGATCCATAGATAGGCTTTACGAATTCTTGGAATGGAGCACCGCTAAATAAAGTTCTTAATTTCAAAACTCAGTGCTGAATATTACGTGGAAACGAAGTGAATCCCAGGTACCTCTTCAAATTCCTTTGATTACTTGTAAATTTCTGGGTTTTTCCCATTGTTTCATACAATGTAAACGGAACAATTGCATCCGCACGTGCATTTCGTCATTGTGATTGCTGAAGGGCACACAAGTAGTTTAAGAAGAAGAATAGTTATGTGGAGGCTATAATACATAAATATACCAAGCAAGAATTTTGTTAAGCGAGCAAAACACTAGTACTGCTGCTCTTTTTGAGACGAGAATGAAATACGGCAGGCAGCACAAACGGGAACGCTTCCTTCTGGTCGTCAATATGGCTAACATTGTCCCTGCTATCGAAGCACAACCCTACGAGTACGCGATTGCAACCGCTCTAGGAAGCAGCACTCTTCAATTGAGAAATAGAGTTCTGAAAATTCTGTTATTTAAATAGTACACATTTCCTCAACTTGTTACAAAATGTTACGCGACAAATACTGGTTTTACTGGTCAGCAGTCACTCTGATTGAGCCATGTGGTACTGTGCCTGGCGTAACAGCACCGACGTCTTCAAAACTTTTATTCAGTGGAAACTCGATTCTGTACTGAGCTGCCCAGTCATTAACCATGAAGAAAATGCGAAGCCAGGTTTGTAAACTATCCGGCTACAACAGGTATCCATAGGCTGCCTAGATCATGTGCTAGATTTACTGTTGTCTTGTGGCGATAAACACGGGATAGTAGGTTGAAAAGCACACGTTCCTGGGCTGGTAAGTTCACCTTACAGAGTAGACCATAAAAATTATTTCCGTTTACTCCGAACAAATGACGTGGGAAGGGTTCAAGGCGAGCGCGATAGTAGATAGTAGACGGGCTATTAGGTTTGTTTGCCCGCTTCCGCGGCCGCATTTATATGCGAGCAAAATGCACAAAAAATGCAACAACACAGTTTATAGAGATCATGGCGCACGTTAATTAACGCCAGCTGGAGAGCATAATCTTTCCCTCTACGCTGTGCTTAATAATTACATTTTTCTTCGACAAATAAAGCCCATAACTTTTTGCTCACAATTCTGAAAATTACACTCTATTAACAGACCGTCGTGATCATGCACGATAAGTGTGCCTGCGACGTCCAGAATCCATTTTTCATCGATGCACCTGCATAAAACTCAAGGCTTTCACCCTGATACTTCTATGATTACTCCTTTCTATTATTGCTGTCTTGTATCATTTCTGTGTTCTATTAAATCCCCTGATTGTGCGAGAATGCATATATCGAAGATCTATTACTAAACAAAGTGAGCTACTGCATTTTTGTTCGAAAATGCTCCAATGAATTACGGGGTAAAAGTCACGGTAGACGCCCTATTGTGTTCGCATCAACCGAGACTACACGTACCAGCCTATGAGCGTAACAAAGGACTTCCCCTGTAGGTTAATGAGCCGCCCAGTGATGAACAACCCTTTAAATACTATTATTAAATATTTCTTCCGTTCCTCAGTGTAACTTAGAAGTATTGAAGTATGTCGTTTCCGTCCTAATACTGCAGCCATGTACATGTTGTTCTATGAGGATATTCCGACCTGATCGCAATTACGGGGAGATATATATCCCCAATCTGTAATGAGGAGAACTGCGCGGCAGCAAGAACGTCATGTGCTGAAAGTAGCTCTTGCTTTTTAATTAATGGTTGCCGTTATTTCGCTAGGCTTAACCCCATGCTTAGTGCACTTTTGTTTTCATTTTTTTAAACAACTACAACAACTTTGTTGACATGTATTTCTCGGCTTGCCGTAATGGAACTACATTATGGTGAAATATATAAATCGTATCAACTGTATTTTCATTTTGAAAAACCGTGAGCTAATAAAGTGTATAGTTTTCAATGTTCCGCCAGTCAATAGAAGTCTGGAAGTGTATTTAAGAAATTTAAGAAATTTATTTTACATCTCGTGCTATCCTCTACATAACTACGCCTCAGAGCTAGAAGAAATCACATGAGAATATTGCACAAACGCGGTTTATTTCTGCCTCTGATACTTGGTGCACTTGCAGTGCTTTCTAAGAACGTACACGCGGATACATAAAGCAAGCACTACGAAGGGGACGCTGGTCTTCGTGCAATCTGTCACTCTGTTTCTTTTCTCATTGTGAATTTTATTTTCGGCTAAATAATGAAAAATGCATCAAGTGACCAATTATATCCTGGTAATTTCTTCGAATGCCCGTAACTAAAATTTATAAATTTTTATAGAAACAAGCCTAGGCGCTTTTTATAATGATTAGGATACGTCGGGTGCTGGCAGGGATAATCAAGCATCATAATCGTGTCCAGAGAAAAAATAAACCTGGTGAAAATGACGTTCTCAAGGCTCCTCAGGAACCGCTGTTACCTGCCGCCGTTTCGCCGGGATGAAAGCCACGACGGCCTTTTGTGTGAATAGAGGGGCAGTTCATTAGACTTCCAAGACCTTGTCCCTGCAAATACCTAATATCTTCCATGCACCTCAGTACTTCTACACACGACATTGGAATGCGGAAGGAATAAGAAACCACAAAAAGTTCGGTTGAAGCCATGTGTTTGACTTATTATTCATGTCGAATTACATTTTGAATTAACAATTGATGCTGTTGCAGCAAAAATGGAATTACATAGGAATTGTACGGAAATAAATTGACACAATGTTCAACTCATTTGTACCGTGATACGACGAGGAGACACCGAGAAAGCTCTAATAAAATATTAGGGCTTCCTTTAGAGACTACATACGTAGTCACGTCTACATGCAGGGTGCGGTGATACCTATATACAGTTAAACTCGTTAATTCCAACTCGGTTATTCTGAGCGGACGCCTTTGTCCCAGCACGGCCATTTCTATTTTTATGGGGGCAAACACCTGATAATTCGAACGCGTCTGTGTCCACAACGGTTAATTCAAACTGGGAGCCCCTAGTTTTCATCGCTGCTCGCAGAAGTCGGCCCTGAGCGGTCACAATGTGTTACAAAACCAACCGAAACCAAATGTATTAGGTACACAAAAAAAAAAAGAAAATGTGGGATTTCTCAGCGGATGAGAAATCTGAGGTTACGCTGGAGCTCTTGGGAAACCTGCAAACGATGCTCATGTTGTCGTGACAGAAGAAACGCAAGTAAATGGAAATTACTGATTACTTTTAATTTTGATTGCATTATCTCTGCCATGTTAATAAAGGTGTTTTGGAGCATAAATAGCGTGATATATTCCGATATTAAGGCTCACTGCTCACATGAGTGTATGTCGCTGCTTGTCTCTGGCGTATCACTGACTCGACAGTTTATTACTGTTCGCTGTTAGAGCTCCATTAATCTAATTTACGAAATCACATGCCACAAACGTGTAGTAGCGCATAATTTGCGATAGCGAGTTCAGAGGTGGTCTTTGGGTTCTGCCCACGCAGTGTGGTGCGATGTCTGTGGACTCTAGTGCCTGCCCGCTATTTAGAACTCTGCTTAATTCGATGAATTTTATAGTCGCCTTCGAGCTTGAATTAACGAGCTTTTACTGTATGACATTTTTCAAATTTCAGTGAACATCACTACTACTAAAACTTTATTTCAAAATCCGGCAAGTCTCAGAGGAAGCGTTAAAAGTCAGAGAAGGTATGTGCCACACGCGCTTATTTTTCTATTTTGTTCTAACCAGTCCGCTACACGCGTAACCACTACCTTGCGTAGCTTTCGCAGGTTGCTCCGGAATTTCTCGGAATGCTCCCGAATACTTTACAATCTTTCAATCAGATTACACGCACAGCGCGAACCATAGCCCCACCAGCGGCGTTGTGTGCAAATCACATCAAGTTCGGAGGCGCGTCACGCACCGCGTGTTCATTCAAATGGCTTGAAACGCAGTGTGCACAGTTTTGCACGCGACTCGCTGAGTGGCGTGGGTGGAATCGCAAGTCTGTGTGTTGTCGGGATTTCTAAATGAACGGCGATGGCCTTCTATTTTTAAGGAAAGAGAACAGGTCATCGCGGGCTGTGTGAAGACTGTGGTTGCGCGCGTCCAGAGGCGTTATCGCCTCCCCCCCCCCCTTTTTCGGTTTCGATTTGCTGCATACTCAAAAAAAAGTTAGGGGTATCCTCGGCACCGTGGAAATGCCGTTGGGGTTCCCCAAGGCTAGAAAGCTTGAGAACCCCTGCCCTAAGGTTTCATTCCAGTTAAAAAGGCTGTGGCGCACAGTGCCACACGCGCTCCTTTCTTTCTATTTTCATGTTACCGCCCCATTGCGAGGTAGCTGCTGCCGTGCAAAAAGCGCGCCCGAATGACTTGGAACTAGCTATATAATCTTAGAACCTTTTGATGAGAGCACGTGCACGACGCGAACGTTAGAGTTAATAGAGAGTTTTAGTTTGGTGTTTTTACGGCCCGCTCCGCTCCGAGTTGGCCCGCTAAGCCGCAGCGGAGCGGCGGCTTAGAGGGCCAACTGATTTTCTCGTTTTAGTTGTGCGTTGTCGGGCAGCGGGACTAGCGTAGCGGATCCTTAGCAGTTACGGCGCCCTCTGGTGATGTCCAGCGTTGCTAAAGAAAGAGAGAAAAATATTTAGCCGCATTTACAAACCGAAATGAGAACGCATGAATTTATTTGTTCACGACGTATTTAGAAGTGCGCTTTAAATATGTTAGCGGTGTATATTTCCTTTACAGAGAAGCAAGCACTGACTTGTCGCTGCACGCTCACCATGTCGCTGCACGCACGAGAGAGGGCGCGCGCTTCGTCCCCATTCCGTTTGCGAAAACGGCAGCGACGCTCCGCGCTCCGCTTATGCAGCCCGTAAGCGGAGCGTGGGCCTCGCTCCGCTAACCCGCTTACGGCCGTAGCGGAAGGCGCATGCGCACTCGCGTTTCCGCTCCGCTTAGCTGCTGAGCGGAGCGTAAAAACGCCAAACTAAAACTCTAATTCTAGAACTTACACGGCCGCTAGCGATAACGTTGGAATCTGCAACGATACATGTATAAAAGCTGACGTGCTTGACCGCTTGTCACTTTTATCGACGACCGACGCTCTGTTCGCTTATATCAGTGTACATCGTGCATTCCTTGCCGTAGTTTTCAGTTGCTGTTTTCCGGCCACAAGTTCGGCCAAACAAAGAGCTTGTGTCAACGTCACGACTCCGTGACAATAAAGTCAATTTGTGGTATGTTTCAGCAGAAAGCGCACACGACATGACACCGCGATGCACAAGACGCGAAATCGGCAGCGTCAGCCGCAATGTGGAATCTTATAGATATGGCGGCGCCATCTAATTAACCACCCGCAAACGATTCTTTCTGCTGTCAGTAAATTGAACGAATAGCCATGTCGTCTTTCCTAGCAATATTCAAAATAAACGTAAAACATTGTCATCCGTTTATAATACGTGCAAATGCTTGCGTATTATTGATATTGCGAATATTGTTATCCTGTTGTCATGCTAACTTTAACCTTTCTGGAAATAATTGTAATACGAAAAATGAAAAAAGTACCAACATCTCGGTACTGTTGCGCTCCATGTACGCGCTCTTTCGTCCCAGCTTGTAGCAGGAGTCTCAAACAAGCAGACCACGGACCCTTTGCTAGTGGTGTGGCCAGGACATTATTTGTATTCGTTCCATATTGTGCTTTATTTTCTCAATGAGACAAAAAGAAAAAAAAAACTCACCACGCGTTGAAACATAACCGTGGAAGAAAAACTATATTTTAGAACCGGCGTCCAGGTTGTAGTCATCCTAGAGGTCGGTAGACTTGGTAACGATATATTTCTCGAATCGTGACTGTTAATCCCCTTCAGATATGACCAACATATATGGCACGAGAAGTGATTTTCTATATCCCATATATCTGTCATATCTGAGTAGGATTTGGCTGACATTTTGTACACTGGTTTCCCCCCCAACCCCCCGCTCTTGCCTGCTTCAGTGTAAGGGACCTCGCTGGACGAAATTTGGTGTCTGGGGTCCATTAGCTGAGGTGAGTTTAAGACTTCTGGTCTATAGTTTGTTATATTAAATATACGTGTCTGCCAGTTCGGCGTGAGTGAAAGAAGAGGCGTGGGTCCCGTGCGTTCACTGAAAGAGCAAGTCCTCTGCCCTTGCCCTTCCAGCACGCGGTGCGATGTCGACGGGAGAACATATATCTCTGTATTCTCTACAAGTGCTTTTAAGAAAGGCAGCGACATACTTACTAAAACGGGTAATTATGGAAGCCCTCTGAGAACGAGTTGGAGTGGAGCACGTGCAGTAGAGCCAGGTTAGTGGCTAAGACGACGAAAAGTGGCATATCTTTCTTGCAGTTTTATCAATTAACGCGTGATTGCTACGACGCGGACGTGCAGTGTGGATGTCGGTGTCTGCATATGATTAAATGTAGTTGTGCAGCCGCGACCACGGTAATAAATGTCGGTCGTTGGTACAACCACATGTTGTTTGTCTCCTTCGGTTCGCTCCTTCTTTTTGTTTCCGTTTCTCAGTTTTGCTAGACGAAGTCGCATTGATTGAGAATACTTTGCATCGCATGTGAAATTTGTGGTGTTAAAGTAATAGCCCGATGATTCAGTTTAATTTTTTGTGTTTGATGTCCCAACATTCTTCCGGAGTAGGTAAAAACAGATTTGTAAAACTGCTCGTGTGAATGAAAGCCGCCTCGATTTTAAATTAATCGGTTGGCCTCTCACAAGCAGGCATGGCAGAAACAGTACCATTACTTCTTTGCACATTCGCTCTTGGGCAATGTTTTAGTCAAGCAATTCCGGCTTTTTTGACGCCCATGGCACCCTTTGTCGCACTGTAGAGACTGTCCATCAATTTGTCTCCTCCCGGTACCGCCACCTGAATGAACTTCGCAATGTCATCGAAGGCGTTCCTCCGGAAGCGGCGTGCATGATGCGGATGACTTCCTTGGGTGCAGGCTTTCAGGGTACAGAGAGCAATCGACGCTTCCTAGAGAGATCAACGCATTTCTTATTGTAACCAATGACACAAAAAAAACGCCCGGAAAACAAAAACAAAATATTGCCCTTTAGTAAACAACACACAACAATTATGACGAAATGAGGTTGTGAAATTCGGAAGCATTAACTGTTGTGCATCATTGTGTATTCACTGAGCAGAAAACAGTAGGAGTGGAAACGCTTGTGCAGTGCACGGACGTCCTATGATGTCATTTCGTTGATATTTACGAAGGAGATCATAGTGAGCAATCGGTTCCACATGTCGGAAAGAGAGATGGAGAGAAATAGAAATAGCTTTAGTTGACATTCGTGGCCGTCCGCCTCGGTGGATCAGTGGCTAGGCTGCTCGGCTGCTGACCCGAAGGTCGCGGGTTCGATCCCTTCCGCGGCGGTCGCATTTCGATGGAGGCGAAATGGTAGAGGCCCGTGTACCGTGCGATGTCAGTGCATGTTAAAGAACAGCAGATGGTCAAAATTTCCGGAGCCCTCCACTACGGCGTCCCTCATAATCATATCGTGGTTTTGGGACGTAAAGCCCCACATATTATTACATTCGTGGCCGCTTAACAAGTACTTCATATTGACAACCATATGTTTGGGCATGCGCACTGATACTTCGAAACATCATGATAGATAAATGCAAATACCTAGTGATTACGTGCGCGAGCTGATAATGCTGGGGCAGGGCAAGATTACCGAAAAACATTTCCTAAGGTGGCTTTTTCTGGCGCGTACGTAAAACTCCGTGCAAGAATTTTTTTTTTATGTCGCTCTTTTAGCATGTGGTGAACGCTATGGCGATAGAACTGGCGATACTTAGTACAGAACAACACTACAATTAATGATCGTAATAATGGCCGAGGGTCTTATTTCGGATCTAGGTACATACTTATAAGAGTGAATAAGTGCGTTAGTCCAGAGCTTCCAGAGCTTGAGATGGTGAATGTACTTGAAATAACAGCAGAACTGACAATTCTGAAGTGTAGCACGCAGGACGTGGGATATTTCCTTCGCATCCACGGTTATCGCTTGTACGGCTTTCCCTAATCCAATAACCGTTTCATGAAGTGCTTATGACGAAGAGCTGATCGAAGAAAGGTGACAAGAATATAAAACACAGTGTGTATGTCGCGATTTAAAAATATCAAGAACGACTAACAGCAAACAAGTATTATTAGCGACAGGCGAATTTCTGTACAATCGCATGAAAAACTTCCGGAAACTCGGTCGCATTTACATGAGACGCATGCGCATTTGCAGATATAAATAATGATTTCGTGTATCTACGTGCGGCAGGCATCAGCAAACAGCTCGTCTACCTGTCTGCGTGCTGTGCTCTCAGCAATTTTAATGCAAATACAGGATAACAGCCTCTATTTAGTATGTTGATGAGAATGTTTGCGATACTGTATTAGGAACTTTATAGAAAAAATTGGGGGACCCTTAAGCTTCGCCTTTAAGAGTTGAACGCGATAGCGATATCCCGTCCCTAGTGCCTACTTCAATCACTTAGTGCATACTATGTATTGGGTTGTATGCTTTAAACCAGGAGCAATTATGCGCGGCAAATGTGGGAAATGTTTTCGAACTTGCAGTGCACCCACTACGTGGTGTTAAGGGAATACGCGCAGTAAGGTGTGTGCCGTTTGTAATGGGTGGTTGGCTTTAAACTATGAAATCATTATGATAGTCACATATTCTGACGCCCGATGGCAATGTACGCTTGTACCACGCAATATTCCTGGGATATTACATGTTATATTGCGACGCCTATATAAATGACGCTTGCGTTTGGGAAGCATGGAAGTTATTTTCACTGCATTTCCAAGCAGAGAAAGTTATTTTCACAGTATTTCCAAGCAGAGTCGTGGCTGTGTGGTAGAACACCTGCTTGCCACGCAGACGACCCGGGTTCGATCCTCACTCGGACCCGAAAATTTTTATTATTTATTTTATTTGCATCTTTCTCGATTTTTCGGTCACGGACAAGATGATGATTTTTCGGTCACGGACAAGATGATGATTTTTCGCTCACAACCAACGACGCCGACACCGACGCCGACGCCGGAATTTCTGCGAAACGAGCTCTTTAACGCTGTCGCGTTAAAAGTTAACTGGTTTCAGCCTTCATCAAGGCGCTGGTACTTAAACGCAAGCTGCCGCACTACACCCCCCCCCCCCCCCCCTACACCAACTTTCGTGGAATCAAAGATTCTTCTAAATCTGTGACGCTAACCAATGAAATATCACTAATTACGAATAAAGTACGAATCACAGCAGTGCCGACCTCACAGGATAGCACACGATAAAACCACGTCGGCTTGCTTCCAGGAATTGTAGGTTGGCTGATCATGACGCAAGCGCATCTGCATGGTACCCCTGAAGGCGCCTATAAAGAGAAACACCGAATTTCAGACTACGAATATCAATCATTATAGCGTAAATACAGGGTTACCTTAGCAGACTAAACAGATATGCGCCAAGGGTACATTCCACTGGGCGTTACAGATTTCTCAGTAAGATTGTAACAATCCGCTCGTGATTCAAGTTTTAGAAGACGTTTGGGAGGCAAATGTGCAGCCGCTCCCAATGCACTTGGAGGTAAAACAAGAAAAGAAAAACGGAATTTCCTTAGACTTATCGAAAGCTTTCGAACGCGTTTCGCGCTTGGACTTCGTAAACTATTTGATCTGGGAATTAATGTAAACATAGTGAAGTGGATTCAACCATATCTTACTAATAGGACGCAATATGTGGAGGTGAAAGGGAAGAAATAGAAAACTTTAAATGTAACATCTGGCGTCCCTCAGGGGTCGATATTAGGACCTGTTTTATTTCTTTGTTATATTAATGACATTACAAATGGCCTTAGTAACAAAATTACTGTTTATTTACACACGACTACCTGATATATTCTACAATATCATGTTATGAGAATCAATTAGAGTTAGCTCAAGCACTACAATCAATTACTGATTAGTGCACACAATGGAAAATGCAAATGAACTACGAGGAAAGACTCTGCACGTGAATAACTAGGCAAACGAAAAATGCATTAGTTTTTAATTAAATGTCAGAGGGCAAGTCATTAACACAAGTGAGGCACTTGAAGCATTAAGGAATTACGAGATCAGATGACTTATCTTGGAAAAAGCATATTACAAACTTCTGTAATGCCGCACAAGTTAAACTTTGGTCACTAAGACGTAAGACATAAGGGCGGCTTCTGTATAATGACCAAGAAAATGAAAGTCAAGTGCTTTGCCAGCTGTAAATTTTTCCCCGACGTGATACCACTTCTCAACAAGATTTAGGCCATTAAAATTTGAATCACAGGCAGCGAAGACGTCCGACGCAACAACTAGTTTTGTGCACATACGCGCGCACCTCGTTTAAAAATTGGAATCGCCACTATCTAGCAGCGGTAGGGCCAACTTTCATATCTCGCGCTGCTCCTTGTTACTCGCTAAATCATACGCTCCTTTCGGTTGTTCTTTTTTTGAACGAGACCGCCCGCCGGCACGCAAAACGTGTTCGGTATCGTCATCCCACAAGAACACTTTAGCTGTCTGAAAAGTTAACGCAGCCGATACACAGAAAAAAAGTCACAGTTTCACAGCAAGGGTGAAGCAATGAATGCGATAGCGACAAATTGCAATGTTATACGATGGGAGGCTGGCAGCTAACTCTTTTGGATGCGACGTCACGCAACTCTACAAAACGCTGATGTAAGAGAATACGGCTGCTCCAGGCACACTTTTCGCACCGTCTCTTCGCGTTGATAGCGCAGCACGCAGCAGAGTATACCAGCGGCCCGCTGACGGCTGCCGAGATAGCGAGATAACGCTCGTGCCAGCGACAACCGCGCTGGTAAAATGAAAGATCGCAGTATTTGCTCGATAGACATCCCCATCCCCCCCTCGCGTCTCTTCAAGCTTGTTAAAGACGGGCGGGGCGTTTCCTCTCTGCTTGAGCATTCGACGGCCGGTCTAACAGGCGGGGGATCTTACCGCATGCCCCTCGGAGCGACGGAGATGTGCCGGTTCGTTTGATCTCTGCTTCAGCCACGTTCGTCGCCCCCGCTAGCGCGCTATAACTTGCGGACAGAACGTACGATGCGCTGCAGGATCTTACAAATTTGGACTTTATACGCGACATGACGCGACGGCGCCGGCGATGGGGACGGCAACGGTGACGGCGACGGCAAGAACCCGTCGAGACTGTCCATATAATTGCTATCGCAAAAATAGTACAACAATCAGCTCGTGTCGCCCCGCGCAAGCCTTTCGGCACGCGAACGTTGCCCTCTGTGGCATAGTGGCGCCGCGTTGCGGCAGCTTTGCGCAGCGTATGAAGCTGCACCATGGCGTGACGGCGAAGTTTCCCAACCATAAGAACTATTAAATGACTCTGCCTCATGTAAGAACACATTAGAGTGCTCTGAGCAGGAAGCAAATTACTCCGAAAGAACCAGGCGTATGTATTCGGAGCGCACGAAAACGATCAACCGAATCTACCTTTACACTGTACCTACCCTACACACACCATTGGCAGTGTCGCGAAAAACTCAGCTCTTAATCATATTAGCTTGACGGAAAAGCGTTAGCAGCACCTTTTAATACGAAATTCAAGAGCCCTCATATCGGAAAAGGGGGCGGGGGAAAGCGAAGCGTGGCGTCTGCGTGCTTCAGCTGCTACTGTTCTTTCTTTTGATACTAAGGCGATGGATGGGCTAGTTGGTACAAGTCGAATTGGATAAAACCAGCGGGAAACAAGAACCACAGAGAAAGAAAAAGACGCGATGGCCTTTTTCTTTCTTTCTTTCTTTCTTTCTTTCTTTCTTTCTTTCTTTCTTTCTTTCTTTCTTTCTTTCTTTCTTTCTTTCTTTCTTTCTTTCTTTCTTTCTTTCTTTCTTTCTTTCTTTCTCATGGCGCCATGCTCCCCCCTAATGTTTTCCTTTCCCTGATGCCGGAAATCTGTCCTTCATCCACTTGCTTAGCAGCTGAACCCTTCAATTGTAACTGGCCAGAACGATGGTCATGTGTTCATATTCAGGTATCAATGAAAGGCGGCAAGGTGATGTCACAAGTGACTTCGGTAAACTATCGTATTTCCACAGCAGATTCCGCTGATCGCCTAAAAGCGCTCGATCGAGAAGCATCTGTTATTGGAAGACGGCGCATGTAATTACGTATAGGACCGGCGCACCAATATGGGAAGCGCATTTCTGTGCTTGCGTCGGCGCCGGGTTGGTCGCGTGCATCAACGCTGCCACTTAAATCCGTAGCCCGTAACAAGTTTCGCTTGAAAAATATTTTTCCGTGAGAGTTCCCAACATCCCGCGGGAAGTTTATTAAGTAGAGAACAGTGACCTAAAACGAGGGACTGGATGCTTGTAATCAACGTTTCTAAACTCATTTTACTTTGCTTACGTTTCCTGCTTGTGTTTTCCTCCTTCTAAACGATTAACAAACCTGTCGAAGTGCTGCTTTCGTGTAACTAGAATAATGTTTACTGTAGCTGCACTACAATTTCTCCAGAGCATTTCTATGCGTACATTATTTTAATAATAATAATAATAATAATAATAATAATAATAATAATAATAATAATAATAATAATAATAATAATCGATGGGGTTCTACTTCCCAAGAACAACCGTATCTTTATGAGGGGCCGTAGGCATGCGCGTAGGGATTAGGAGTGGGGGGGGGGGGGGGGGCAGTGGGTAGGTCGCATTTAGTCACCGAAGGGGAGGGGGGGGGATGAGGGTGCTAAGTCTGCCCCATACACTGACTTAATAGGGAGGGGGGCTCTGCAATGAACCTTTGCCTCCCCCTGTAAGATAACCCCTGTGCACGCCCATGTCAGGGACGCCGTAGTGGAGGGCTGCGGAATTTTCGACCACCAAGGTTTCATAAACTTCCACCACATCTAATACGTGGGCCTCTGTCATTTCGCCTCCCTGCCGTCGATTGGTCATCAAGCAGGGAGCAAGCGCCCCGCCTGTCTTAAAGGAGCACGAAGAGACGCCGAAGGAAGGGAGAGTTGTACTGTGTCGCTCGAGGAGCGAGTTCATTGCTTCGCCTTGGCGGTTAAACTATGATTTTATGCAATATTAAGTGATTTTATGAGCTTTTGTGGACTCCTGCAGCACGCCTGTGTATCTATGCCACGCCGCGGCGCCACCCCGAAGGTGGTGTATGACCACGCACCATTTCTGTTGGTCCGTGCAGGCCTCGCGAGCTCCGAGAGTGTTCACGCTCGCTACCCAATTGTCGGCGTCGTCCTGCGCACGATTTCCAACTTGCGGGCCGTTAGTCATAGGTTATGTAAGTCTGATACGCAAGGGAATGATCTCAAAGCGTGTGATACCGCGTCAAAGCGCCTGCGCGCCACGTAATTCTCTTTACTGTGTTCTCGCAGCCTGATGTGGTCCGCCGCGGTGGTGTGACAGTCACGGTGCTCCGTTGCTGACCCGAAGGTCGCAGGATCTATGCCGGCCCTGGTGATCGCATTATGATGGAGGCGAAATGCTAGATGCCTGTGTACTGGGTGGTGTCAGTGCACCAGGTGGTCTAAATTTTCGAAGCCATCAGCAATGGTGTGCCTCCTAATCATATCCTGGTTTTGGCTCGTAAAACCCCAGATATTGAATGCGAATGTTACGGTTTTGCTGCCACTCAAGCGTGCCCAGCGCGAAGTCGGCGACGGGAATGACAGAGGGTTGGTCCGTTCCGTACGCAAGTAGAAGCAGTGAAGAGATCGGAGACGTGTTTGGACAAAACAACAGCTTTAATTTAGCTATTGCGGCACGAACACACTAAATACAACACTTAAAAAAAACTAAAAATATTCAACTAGTCAAATAATCAGCTTACAAAAATACACGAGATCAATTAACGCTAAACAAACAATGGAATGAAATAAACAATAAAGGCGGGAAAGTTCGATGGTATAAACAGGTGAAGGCATACGTGCGATGACCGGCGGCGTTGCGTCCACGACGATCGGATGCGAGAAGTCCCGAAGATTGCTGGCACGACTGCGATGTCGGTGGGTCCGAGTTGCAACGCCGATGTTTCCGGGAGTTAGTGCTTGAAGGAGATCTCGGGCACGTTGAGCTAACCTGAGATTGAAGTTCCGATGCCTATGTTGCAGACGTGTCTCAACTAGGCGAACGGCTAAGTTTAGGTGGCCAGCCGATACAACGCGCACACTAAAAAATTACACCATCTCCCGCTAAAGGGAACCATGTGTAGATGTGAAGCAGCGGGCGCTAACGCTTACACTGGCGGCGGCGTTGACGCTGGCGCTCATCGCAGCGTTGTGCAGGAGAGAAAACTGGGGAGGCGCAAAGCAGGCAGTGATGGAGCAGTGTTTCCTACTGGAACATGCCAATCGCTGCTAATGGGCAATGAGAGACAGAAGACTCCGACTGGACACAGAGACCCGCACTCCGCTTTTAGTTAACGCGCACGCTGCGAATTTTTATTGTTCAACAACGCACAGGAGAAATCTCCCACCGGCACCACCTTGGAGGTCAAGATCCATTGCCATATATACGGGATGGCCAGTGAACGGTTGTGCAGCGCGAGCAGTCGGTTTTTTCAACCAAGAAACTCGCTAGCAGACGCTGCCTGCGTCGGCGTCGCGAGGCGAGAGAGGGGGAAGCGTAGGAGAGGAGAGAGAGGGGGTGACACGCATGCGCAGTGGGAGTCTGAACGCCGTGGACAGGGATGCGTAGAGGAGAGAGGGGGGGGAGCATAGGAGAGGAGAGAGAGGGGGGGGCGCGCATGCGCAGTGGGAGTGTAGACGCCGCGGGCAGGGATACCTAGAGGAGAGAGGGGGGGATTGAGGTTTTTTATTTTTATTTTTTTTTAAAGTTTGCGCATGCGCAGTACGGGTGGGCACGCGGCACACCACCACCACCACCACCGGATTAAGCTTCGCCATAAGATGCTTCACATCTAAAACTTCTAGGAGAGATACTCGATGATCTACTTCTACTCCATGTTTGTGAAGCAACTAGACTGATTAGCAGGGCGATATCCTGCGCTTAAATCACCTTCGTGTCCCCTCACTCTCTTCCTGGGGGAAAAGGGACCATCAACATGGGTCCAGTCATGCGCGTTTCATTGTCGCAAAAGTCCGCCCTCGCAATATTGACGACGCCCCTTTTTAATTAGGGGAGGGTTCTCCATTAATCAAAAGAGACAACCCGTTTTCGGTGACTGCGTAGGCGGCTCGTGTACGTGTAGCTCCTTCCATGGGAACGTACCTTGCCTTCATTCTTATGCCGAGCGTTTTGCAGCCAAAAAGTTCGGGGCACACTGCGGCCTTCAATATACCTGCCGTCGCCGCGGTACTGTACTAACCCTCTTTGACAGCAACCTCCAAAGAATAACTCCCCCTTCCGCTGCTCTGCGCGGCCTAAAAAAACAACTCTTTTCACGTCCAAGCTGGCGCGCCGGTCAGCGGGGTGGGTGCGGCGCGCGTTAATTGGCGTGATGAGGGGTCGAAAAAAGTGGCATTACCTGATAGCGAAGCATTTTTGCGTACTGCAGGCACTTTTGCGGTCTATCTATCTATCTATCTATCTATCTATCTATCTATCTATCTATCTATCTATCCGCATACGGCCGGGTGCTCTCGTGATTACCCCCTTTAACTGGGGTAAACCAAAATTAGTATGGAAGGGTAAGATGGTTTGAAGAATATGACTCGCTGGTCATGGCATGAATAATGTGACAATCGTCACGTGCGTCGTCCAACCCTTTCCGGCAGACATGCGTGGCACGTACCCGCACACCACAGGCGGGTATGTGCCACAGGTGTGCGGGTATCTGCCACAGGTGATTGACTGTTTATATCTACCCAGGAAGAGCGAGAACATACACTGACAATTTTATCGCGAGAGATTTAAGAAAAAGCTGACATCGGCAGTGTTGGCTCGACGAATGCAAAGAATAATTCTCAGCGGCCCAGCAGGAATCGAACCCCAGCATTCTGCGTGGCAATCAAGTATTCCAGCACAGAGCCACGCCAGGTCTCGGAACTGCTTTTCAAATAGGCTCCAACGTTCGCGCAACGTCAATTGTGGTTGCAGTGCTGGCTATCCAGTTTTATAAAAATTACTTATGTACTCCTATGATACAGCCGTCGCGTGGGGTTAACGTCAGTTGTAGTTAAGCGTCATTCACGGAAGTTGATTTATGTAGCAGTGTCCAGGGCTACCATCCTCGCGAGCACAAGCGCTACATATCAGCTTACCGCTTCTGGTGTTACTAATGCCCTTGTTGCTGTTGGCATCGTTACGTAACTATAAACAGCTGGTTATATAAAATATATGCGACTGTTCAACATATGTCTGTGCGTACAACATTTGTACTTATATTTAGGGTCATTTAGTAACGTTTCGCTCCATAAAAAATTACAACACAGTCACCTTCCCTCCGCATGAGTCGCATAACATCGATCCTCATGATACGAGTGATCTGCCGAATTTTTTATTATTATTAAGGGCAAATGCAAACAAATTCCGCGATCATGGGCAGGCGTATTATCTCGGCAGGCATCCGCAAACGGTTCGTTTACCCTTCTACGTGCTATGCTCTCAACGCAAGAGACTGGACCAAAACCGTCTCTCTCCCTTACGCGGCCGTATTCTCCTACACCAGCGTTTCGTGAAGTTACGCGAGAATCGGATCAAAGGGGATCAGCTGCCAGCCTTACTTCGTATAGCATTAGGATTTATTGTTATCGCATTCATAGCTCCGCCCTTGAGGTGATACTGCATTTTTTGACGTAACACAATTGTTAAAGAGGGAGCATCAACTGTTGCTATATTTTGCACATTGTTACTTACAAGAGCGCGATCCGTAGCATGTTTAGACATGTCGTGGTAGCTGTCACTTGCATGTAGTGGGCTGCACTGAGCGGTCTTAATGGACCACGCCGAAATAAATGCTGCAGAGAATAAAAAAAAATGCCTGTAACCAGTATTCATGTGTTTACGAGCCGGCACACAAGTTGTACCCAGATTTCACCTAGCTCCTTGAATCGAAAAAAAACTTTATGTCCTGCAGGACACGCCTAGACTCTAAGGCAAAATTACCCGAAAGAGGAGTAACGGAGCCCCATAGGCGCGCGCGATGAACGGATAGACCGCTGAGGAGTAACCACAGAGGAATGCGTGCCGTGTGCAAACCAGTTAGTCTCCAAAGGCACCAAAGGGATGAACCGCGCGGGAGATACGTCACGTGTGCGAACCGTTGTCAAGGGAACTAACCGTCCTCCTCGCTCTTGGTCAGTCTTCTCACTTGTTTTCATGGAGGCGCGTTGGCGGTTGTGTCGCGCTCGGAGAGTTCAATGATTTAAGAACTACGCCGCGGTGCCTTGGATAAACACGTATGCCGCGTATGCGTGGATGAGTGTGCGGTGCTGCTTTTACGTTTCGCCGCACCCATGAAGGTTGGAGCTGGTCTCGACACGCCGAGACGCCGCGCTGTATTTCTCCGGCCACGGTGCGCAGGCGTAGCAACGGCCGTAGGCGTGCGCACGAGGGGGGGGGCAGAGGGGGCGGCCGCCCCCCCTAGTCACCTAAGAAGGGGGGGCGCAAAATCTGCCCCATACATTGACCTAATAGGGAAGGGGGGGGCGCTGCGACGAGCCTTCGCCTACCTTCGCCCCCCCTGAAGGGGGAACCCTGCGCACGCCTATGGCAACGGCACTGCGTCGACACCGGCTGGGAATGGCGGCCGAGAAGACATAGGCCTATCGGATCCATGAATTAAATCCGACTCTGGGCAGAAGTTGGCGCTGGATTATTTCACAAGTAAGTGATCGTACTTTATTTTTCCGTACCTGTCGTTTGCGCGAAGCGCATCGCGCTAGTTGGCAACGGGCTCGATCGTGGTGTATATATCGCGCGCACGAAATGCACCGCGAAGGTCGGCTTTGGCGTCCGCTCGCCTGTGCTTTGTGACTGCCTGAAAATTGGCCGCCATTGCCGTAGGCCGCCTGGACGCTCTCGCCGCGGTGATGAGCTGCGGGCTCGCGATATTGGGCAGAGGCCTCGCCGCTGTGGTGCGACTCGTCCAAAACGCATTGCGGTTGCCGTCAACGAGCTCGGTTGTATGTCGCGCGCTTGAAGTGCACCGGCAACTGGCGGGTGCTTTAGCTAGCCGACTTTAGCTGTGCTTCGGAACTCTGTGGACAGTTTTCGCCATTACCGTTGGCTTCCCCGTCAATCGGTCGCAAGCAGCTCAGCGCCGTTCGTGGCGGCGGCCCCCGTGTTCGCTCGTTGTACTCAGCCGCTCGATCCAGGAACTGTGTGAAAATTTGTCGACATTACCGTCGGCTTCCGCGGCGCTCGCTCGAAAGCAGCTCAGTGCCGTTGGTGGCGGCGGTTCCGCGTTCGCTCGCTACTCTGTTCGAGGTTCGCTGGCGGCAGAAGCTCCGCGTCCGGCCCCGCGTTCGCTTGCTCGAGCTCTATACGACGCCGCTCGCAGAGAACTCGCCGACTCGTTGGCGGCTCGGCGGTCGCGGCGCATGATGGCTGCGGCTGGCGCACTTGAGCTGTTGCGCTATGTGACTCGAAATGCGTTTTCGATTATGTATGACATCGCGGTGGAAATATTTGCATGCCATATTTTAGACGTGCGTATTTATTTCACCTTGCACGTATTTGCCATGTGCGTGTATCTTCTTCACTGTCACATGTGACTTAACTGTTTGCAATCTTTTTGTGCAGACGTTGTCCACTACGTGCAGAAGGCTGCTTGCGCTTGTGCGTGCAAGGCCAGTCATCTGCCGCTTCCGTTGGAGCAGCTTGACCAAGACGACTGTACGAGATATGACAACGAGGCTGGACCTGAATTTGACATCTGGCAGCGAATTCACTGAAAGAATGCAGAAACTTAATATGTATATAGAAAAATAAAACATTTGATTGTCTCACTTTTGTCATTCATTGTTGCATTGACTGCGAAAGCAGTGAAACAAGCATGACTAAATATTTTTTCGCGTGTTCTTTTCCGCGCCATTTGTTGCTCACTGCGGAGAAAAACACGCGAGAAAAGTATTAAGTCTTGCAGAGAGTAACTGTGCAAAATCATCCCTGGGGATTAACGCATCATTTGAACTGAGGATAAAAAGTTCATCCCAGTGGAGCATCTGAGTGGACCAACCGTTCGTCCGGTGAGGTGCAACCGTGGGGACTAACGGTTGACCGGTAAGGAGTAAATGTGAGGACTAAATGTTAGTCCATTGAGGTGCAACTGTGGGGACTAACGGTTGCCCGCGAAGGTGTAAATGTGAGGACTAAATGTTAGTCCCTTGAGGTGCAACTGTGGGGACTAACGGTTGCCTGCGAGGGAGTAAATGTGAGGAGTAAATGTTAGTCCTTAAAGGGACTAATGGTTGTGGCAGCCCCATTAGTCTCCAAGAGGACGAACGGCACACCCTTTTAACACCCTCTTGCCTTAGAGTGTAGCGCATAGCGGGCGTCTGCCACGTAGAGACCGACAGGGAATACCTGGCGGCCGCTTCGTGGGCCTGCTGGACAGCCCATTGCGGGTCGGCGAGAAGTGAGCTTCTGAGGGACCTCTCCCACTTGTATGAGGTAGAGTCCGGATGAGCGTTTCTACCCTCCAAGAGCTTGTGCGCGAGTGTTACCGTGTATCCGCACGAGAGGCACGTGTCGCTGAGGTGGGGATAGCAAATGAGGAGTTTGGCGGGGAAAGGGACCAAAGGCTAAAATCCCCAGAGTAGCGTATCATAATTTTGCCCAGAGTAGCGTATCATAATATCCTTCGATAACTTTTCCCCAGAGTAGCGTAGCAAGCCTCACGCACGTCTGGTTGGCCTCCATGCCTTTATTTCTTTCCCTCCTTCGCTAGCTCAGCCTGTAAATATAGATAGATTCTATGATTGTAGCGCTTAGCATTCTGTACTACCTTCTAGCGACAACGCCACTTGGCCATAATAGCTTTTCTCGTAAGTTTACATGTGTCGCTTAGAGATGTCCAATATATTTCGGACCAAACAAGCATTTTTACTTGTCTTAAAACAAACGCGTACTCTTCCGTTACTAAGAATGTTGTATTAACGCGATAGCGTTTAAGAGCTCGTTTCGCAGAAATTCCGGCGTCGGTGTCGGCGTCGGCGTCGTTGCTTATGAGCGAAAAATCATCATCTTGTCCGTGACCGAAAAATCGAGAAAGATGCAAATAACATAAATAATAAAAATTTCCAGGTCCGAGTGAGGATCGAACCCGGGCCGTCTGCGTGGCAAGCAGGTGTTTTACCACAAAGCCACGCCTCTGCTCGGAAATACCGTGAAAATAACTTCCTCTGGTTGGAAATGCAGTGAAAATAACTTTCATGCTTTGCACACACGAGCGCCCTTTATATAGGCGTCGCAGTATAACATGTATTATCCGATGAATATTGCCTGGTACAAGCGTACATTGCCATCGGGCGTCAGAATATGTGACTATCATAACGATTTCGTAGTTAAAAGCCGGTCACCCATTACAAACGGCACACACTTTACTGCGCGTATTCCCTTAACACCACGTAGTGGGTGCATAGAAAGTATGCACTAAGTGGTCGAAGTAGGCACTCGGGACAGGATGTCGCTATTGCGTTCAACTCTTGAAGATTAAGGGTCCCCCAATTTTTCGTTCTCCCTTCTAGTGTCAGAAAAGTAGCATATTACGAAGAAGCACTTGAAATACTCCCCAAATTTGTGAACTCCTCAGCAGTCATTGTTCCTGGAATTTGAAAATCGGGCAGGTTTGCTCGCATAGCTTCATGAGCAATGTGAAGTATTTACAATAACGAACAGCACGTGGAGTAATGAATATGCGGGCACAAATAACGAAAAGACAGATGTTTGTCCCAAAAATTAAGCTTGTAGTTTACTCACGCTGTATAAATATCTTGTTGTTAACTCGCCATTAAAAGATCAGAATTGCCTTGTTTTGCAAAAAGTGCTAGCAAAGCCACAAATCAAACGTCATTTCTGCTTGTACATGTATTCCATCCTGATACAAAGACAAAGTCGATGAAAAAACAAAGACAAAAAAACTAAACGGCTCCTAAACAAGCGCATTTCGCGTCTGTCACAGCTAAAAAGAGAACATGCTTCATTCTCAGAAAGAGAACACCGGAAGCACCAAAGCAGGAAACGTGATTGAAAATATTGTGCTCTGTACAAGTTTTAAAATGTACACGTGGCCTAGCGGTGCTTACCAAATATGCACAAAAGAACGCAGGTGCGTGCCGTCGATCCCATCTACGCAAGATTTCGCACAACGATAGATGCTTGTGACGATATTGCGAACACGTGCTTCACAGTATTCGACTAAAACAATAGAATCCGCGGATGTCAGATACGTTTCTCATATTTCTATACAAAGGTTCAAGCGGGCGAACAACACGTGCTTGTCAGTCACAGCAATGTAAATGTGGGTCAACAATGCTTTGTTTCAAAGAAGACACGGTGAAGCAGGCTGGCTATGTGTCGACATGGTAGACAAAGCACTCGTTATACCTCTCAGGTTTTGCCGATGTGTCTCAGTGACCTTCCCGAGCATGCATACTTCTGATGCAAATTTTATTCCGATAAATAGTTTATTTGATTATAAAAACATGCCATATCCTAGACCATTTTATATGACCTCTATTCATTGGATCTCCAGATATTGTTGTCCTACGGATCCTTTGTTTACTTGCGTTGGAGATGTGCAAACAGAGTTAAGAATAATAAATAAAATGAATAATGGATAAGTAGCTCCAATACCAAAGAAATAGCGCTACAATACAGCATGATGATTGTACGGGAAGCAGAAAGAACTGTTCTTAAAACAGCAGAGCTGTTTATCCCAGCCGTCTGTCGCAACCCGCGAAAAGAAAGCCGTTATTATCATGAACCGGCACGCGCTAGCTTCGTCCTTTTGTTACTCTTCTTCATCTTCCGCTTCGCTCCCAGAACACGTGCACTGATTTTTCCGGCGCGTGATGAAACAACTCTGATGAGTGAGAAAGAGAAAGAAAGAAAGAGAAAAGAGAAAATTCTCGGCCAAAAAAAATTTCTGAACGACATGGCATTTGAACTCGCGCGCCCGCGATCCGATGGCGACCGTCGCAACTCCTCGGCTATCCAAGCACGCTAGCAGAGCTAAACATAGCTCTGCTATGTAGAATAGTATAAAAAGGGGATGGTAAAGGGAAGTGTGGGTATAGCGAGGAGAGGAGAGAGTACAACACAGCACAGAACATGCCGACTATATTTTCTCGCGTAGTCATTAAATATCCAAGCATCAACTTGCGCTCGTCGACTCTGCGGATTGGCTTTGATTCCAAAGGTATCGCGAAGTGCATAAACCGGCTTATAGCTTTTTATTTACTTTACGCCGTAGGGCATACTGACGCAAAACTAAATGTTTGATGACGTTTCGGAGCCTCTCGGCTGGTCCAACAGTGGTACGCGGAAACACTATACAGATGAAAATCGTAGAGATGTCGTCGCAGCTAGAAGTTCATGATTGAATTACGCAGTAATACGTTCCACCTAGCCAAATTCCCTTGACCTGAGAAGTGCTGGCACTGTGCAAGCGGAAATCTAAATCGTGAGGCCCACGCGTTCGTCGCGGCGGCTGCTGCGGCGTAAGGACTTTTCTATGAGAGCTTAATTGCGCGTCCGTCGGTGGCGCTCGCGGGCTTAAAAAAGGTCGATATTATGAAAAAATAAACAATTGCGCAAATATTCTGCCCAGGTCAAGACTAACAAGCTTTACTGATATCTTCAAGTAGGACGCGCTTTCGTAACGAGAGTATGAACGAAATATGAACCGTGTTGTGCCATTGCCTTGCTGGCCCCCACCCCCGATGCCAGTCGACGTTCTCACACTTTTCAGGTACTAAAGTCATAGTGTTGTTTCTGTGATAGGCGTGAGAAATGCGGGCTGATGTCAGTTCCTTGAGCTTTCTTTGTACTTGTCGACAGTCTGCTGCAGTCTGAGTATCTGGCTCTTCGGGTTTTTTTCTTTTATCTTCCATTTGACCTTTTCGCTAATGAGCAAAGTAGAAGCCGTATGGGTTTCGACTTCGACATTTTCGCCACATGGGGCAGACTGCTCAGCCTTGTGCACATTGCTCAGCCTTGTGTCGCATTGTGACACTGTACCAGATGATCGGCGGTTGCATCGCCGGTAGCGCATGACGTATCCAAGGGCTCCGATTCTTCAACTTCGGGACCTAATGGCAGCGTTGCGCATGCCAGCAATCGTGAGGCAGGGTTGCTACTGGTTCAGGTATTTTTTTTACTTTTCTGTTGCAGCACGGTCATGTTTAGTGATACTTGTCATGCTTCGTTCAGTTACCTTGGGCTGCGTACGTTAAGGGTAATCTCCAAAGACTCACGATACTGCACCATCCTCGAGCCGTGGCTTCTTGCATTCTATGAAATGTTGTGGTCGGAAATAACGGCTACGTATTCTAGTGTAGGTTGAAGATGTATTAGGCGACCAATTATCTGGCCGAATTGCTGCAAGACACCTCTGCCGTTCACCAGCGGCAGCTGTAATTTCACGGCACGGCAGCCCAACAGTGTTTTAAGGTGAACGCCTTGGATGCTTCATCAAACACGAAAAATAAGCACCGGAGTCTTAGTGGTTATCACCGTCTTTCTTTGCTCGGTTGGACTCAAATCACGAGCGAAAGTGTGCGCCAGCTTATTACCCGAGATACCCTTCTGGCCTGGGCACCAGATTATGACAGGGTCCTATGTCAGCTTGTTGCCGACTATTTTCGAAGCGACATTCGGTAGTTCACCCTTAAAAACATTCTACAGGCCTCCTGCGAATCAGACAGGACTAGGGTGTAGGTATTCTCCGCTTCTTTAGATCTAATGGCTAGCGTAATAGCTGCTGCTTCCGCCGTTGCGGTGCAGGTCGTTTTCATCGAAGCTGCGACAGTTTTAACGGTATGCTGCAGTGGTTGAACTGCAACTATGACGCAGCTATGGCTTGATTTGGCGGCATCGGTGTAGACCACCTCATGACTTTGGCCAACTGTTTTTGAAGCAGTCGAGTTCATGCTTGTCCTCTCGCAACGTGGTACGATTCGCTCATGTTTCGTGGAATGAGGACACCTTTGTGTGTTGTCGTCTTTCCCTAGACATAGTAGTAATGTGCTGCCTGCAGTATTGCGGTCTAGTAGGCATAGGCGTGCGCAGAGTTCCCCTTCAGGGGGGGGCGAAGGTTCGTCGCAGCGCCCCCCCCTCCCTTTAAGTCAATGTATGAGGCAGACTTTGCGCCGCCCTTCTTAGGTGACTAGGGGGGGCAGCCGCCCCCCTCTGCCCCCCTCGTGCGCACGCCTATGCTAGTAGGGTATCCCAAGTGAATGAGAGTTTCTCTGCCTAAATTTGTCAGGCAAAGTCGTTCTTTCTGCGAGAGAAACGTTACTGACGCAAGCTCTTCGAAAGTGTTGTACACGCCAAGCGCTTCTACTTTTCCATTTGATGCATTAACCCTTTCCTGCCCGAGAAAAATATAATGGAGAAATTGCTAACTTGCTCAAAAATTATTGACGTTTGCTCTATTGTAATTATGTCTTCAAAGGTTAAATTGTAAGAATTGGAGTTTTTGCCCCAGAAAACGGACCCGCACATCAGGGGCGTAGCCAGGGGGGGGGGGGGGGGGGGGCTTATGGGGCTTCAGCCCCCCCCGAAACTTTTTCGTATTGTGATGTATCGCCGACCAAAAGAGCTAGCTGCGCCGGAAATCATCCTGGATTTTTTCTAGAATTCCTTTTCGCAGTCGAAAAGACACTTCGGTGTGAACATTGCCAGGGTTGCCGTTGGTGGCTACTTTGCACCAAATTGGCTACTTTTGGACCCCGTTGGCGACGAAAATTTCCAGTTGGCGCCATGGCTCTTTTTTTAAACTTGTGGTTTTAATTATTAAAAATGGTTTTACTTATTCATCAATAGTAAAGGCTCTCTTGATAGTACCGCTTCTGTTCTATTTGGCTCGAAATTCGGCGATAATATCAAATGACATGGCTACTTTGGCTACTTTTGGCGTGAGTTCTGGCGCCTTTTCATGTCCACCCAACGGCAACCCTGAACATTGCGGACCCCTGGCGGTCCTGTATCTGGCTGTGCAGCGCATGATACCGTAAGGAATATTCTGCAAAAGAAGGCGTAGTGCCTTGTATTGCCATTTTAGCCGTGTCACTGCGAAAGAGTAACTATTGTTGACACGCAGGATGCTCTGGATTAAGATGTATCAAAGGGGCCTTCAACAAACCTCAACTAGCGGGCCGCAGTGCCGAAATTTAGTCCCAGAAGCACTGGGAGGACAGTGAAGATTGTGGATTCCGGGCGGGGTGGCTGAGAGTTTGAATCAAAATGTCACCAAACGTTGCCTCTTGAAAGAATAAAGAACTCCTTTCCTGCATAGGTCATTTCAGAAGGGTATTTGACATCAGGTCTCGGAAAACATATGAAATGCTGATTTTCAGAATGACTAAAATCTGGACGCCGATTCTGAAATATGGAGTTTTCGTTTCACGGTGATGTTGCAACTTATCATGAGTGCATGGGGTGCCTCGTGCACACGCACCAAATAGTTGAGACCAGTCCCGTCTCTGTAGCTTGCCTGAACAAAGAGCTATTATACGTAATAGGCGAGAAAATAATGCGAATACTATTTAGCAAACTCGCGAGGCTATTCTGTCTGAAGGTGCGGGCCGCTACCAAGGGGTCCGCAGGCCGTGTGTTTTGTCCCGGCAATGCACTATATTCTTAGAACAAAAGGCATCTGCTAATTTGGGCTGCTAGGGTACGCCGTTCAGCGGGGGGGTGCATCCCCCCGGTGGATAAGTAAGGGCGGGGGAGAGCACCCTTGATTCACTCCTTAGCTGACCACTCTGACTTCAAAGTTGCTCTGATGTATCCAGTGTTGCCAGTGAGCTGACATTTTGGAAGTCAATCTTTGGAAGACACCCAAATTGTTTTCCCTGTCCGAGAAGCGAATCCACATGGACGACGGTGCTCAGGAGACTATAATGTACCAGCAATCCTGCTTTGCAAAAATTACTTCCTTCTAATGGTGATAGTGCTTCGAACAGCCCTCTTTCGGCCAAAGCATGATGACGGTCGTGTGCTATATATGTGTCGTTTTTTGTCTTAAAGAACCAAATCAGAAAATGGCTAAATTTCATGGGAGCGTAAAACGTGCCAAAGTGTATTTCTCTTTTAAAAGAATTGCAATCAAAATGAAACGATTCCTCATCGTAACGTGAACTCAAAAAGGCAGATTTGAATTTAAAAAGTTCAGTAAAATCCTTTATCTACATGGATAAAACTGAGTCAGATCCATTAAATCAATGCTGCTTCAACAAACACGACCAAAACAACCAACGTGACCGGGCCCAATCTGTTTCATTTGGGTTCTAGTAGCTTTCCTATTTTGCTTTCATTCGACAACATTTGCGCTGCATATCATGGCCTTCTATCACTCCGAGACAATATATTTGAAATAGAAGACAACTGAACTGAAAATATTGGGCACCGTTTTATTCCTTGAAGAAGAAGCGATCCGAAACGGCGTGAAATCAAATGAGCTAAGAACAAGATGAAGCACAGCTGAAACAATTTTCAGCCTAGGAACAAATAAACAAACAAACAACCAAGAATTTTTCTCAAGGCCCTCCAGATGCCAAGAACGACAAAACGCTGCGCCAGTCCAGAATGGCACCCATTTTCCCTGGTAGGACCACTCGCTCTACAAGCCTAGTTATCGTAGTTACTCCGATGCAACAAAAGGCGGCACCGATGGAAGCACAAGTATGGTGTTAATGTTGTCGCTAAATATTGCTGTATCATTCATTTGCTGCGATTTAGACTTCATTTGCTGCAATTTTACGAGCTAAGTCAAGCCAAAATGAAATGTTACAATCTCTAAAAAGCCAAATACAAATTTTACCCTGGAATACTGACGATAATAGGCTACATAGATTTTAGCCGCAATGTAGTTAAAAATGGACTTGGCTATGTATGATCTGGCTAGAATAGTTCCATTTCTACCACATGGTTATTTCGAGCTCAGTTAGCCCGGCATTTTGCAATACAACCATTAATAATAATTTGTGGAGTTTGACGCGCCGAGAACCACGGTGTGGTTATCAGGCACTTCGTAGTGGGGGACTACGAAAATTTCTACCGCTTGAGTTTCTTAACAAGCACTTGAGTCAAGGAGGCTCGCCTACTTACAATGGCCTCAAGCATTTCGTCTCCATAAAAATGCCACCGCCGCGGTGGCTTGCGGTTTGAAAATTTTGCTTGCTTTGTATTTTTATCTTTTATAAATGCGAATGTCACGATGTGAACAAAAAATCTATATTTAATGTGTATTCCATAGAACCACAGCTGTCTATGTGAGGTACGTTGTCTCGTGACTCAGTAGCGTAATGTTTTGGGATAAGTGGTGTTGAAAGGTCCTGCGTAAAAAATATCTCATAAAGCACGTGAATTGATGTCTATGCAAATCTGGAAAAGAAGCAGTATGACAGTGCTCATTCGCGAAACATCGAGTTTAAGTAGCATCATGTAGCATCATATACTCCAAAGGAAATTTTACATTTCACTTCCGGTTCTAGTCACTCGTTTGTGGTCTGAGAAACAGGTCATAATTTCGCTCACCGGCAGTTCATCTCAGCAATACATGCACCACGCATTATTAAGGTTCGCAATCAGTGTGAACGCTTCCTTAGTTTTCATGCAAATAAATCCTATTAGTTGCACTTTCTAAGAAAGTGTAGCAGTATATTTTTAGTGGGATGTCAGGTGGAAAGGTGGATCAAACTGTCTGGTGGGTAGACAAACTTACATAGTATTGCGTTACAATGTGCACTACCAGAAAGTAAACTTGATCACTGGGTCTATGACAAAGCTCATATATGTATGTAATACCCCTGTCACAGGGCAAGTCTAATGTCATTTACAATGAATGTCATTCGTTTGTAATGTCATTTGTTTGCTGTCACACGGGGAAACTAAATGCCATTCGATGAAAATGACATTTCCCGTCGAATGAGTTCCCTAAACACATTCGCATTCGATTTCGGACCGAATGAGTAGCCTCGACGCCAGGGACTTTTAGGGAGATGGCTGTTAACTTATGTAAACGTAACTTTTGTCATTTGTAAATATCATATTCTTTACTAGATTAGCTTGTTACTGATTTGATGGCATAATAGCACGCGCGAAAGTTTCTAAACGAAAGCTACTCTCAGCTACAGCGCCTGGACGCCGGCCATGTTTCATTTGTGCTTTGTTGTCGTTGTTGCCTGTATCGCGGTTGTTGATCGTCCGATTGCACGTGTTGTGGTGATCAAGGTGGTGGCTACGCGAAATTGCTGCCGCCGTCTCATTTCTGCAGCCGGGGAGTCGGTCGTGCGCTCACGCTTCAGTTCACTGGATATCGTCGGCCATGTTGGTTTTCGAGTGGCTCTTGGCTTGACTTCGTTTGTGTCGTGCAACTGTGGCAACTTGTGTGAAACGGCTGCGTTTATATTCTAGAAGCACGTTTTTAGTGATAAAATATTATTTTGAGGATACACGCTTCTTACAAGCAAGTTTTAATAGATTTCTATTTCTCCCAAAGCCACGGCTCAGGAGGGCTAAGGTCATGGTCATCATTTTAAAATGACATTTGTTTTCGTCGTGTGACAGCACGCAGGTAAAATGACATTAGGTCCGCTTAATGTCATTTGGTGTAAATGACATTAGATTTGCCGTGTGACAGGGTACAAGTCTGCTAGACGTAACGGTGCTCTTCGTTATTGTTTACTTCAATAGTAAGCTGGCAGAGTTCGCGGGCGAGCTTATTCTAACAGTGCGAAGTATAGCGGGTAAAAAAAAAAAAACATGCGCACACAGCATGAAAAATTGATTCGATCACCGTTTTCAACAGATTTTGATCAATTATAGCTTCTCGAAACTAAGACAATTGTGACGTTTGTAGTGAATTCTGCTCCATCGATTATGTAGATGGATCTCCAAGCATGAGCAGAAAAACAGGAGCATGCAAATGCACAGCAAAATATAGCTAGGTTTAAATTTAGTGCATTTTATCTTCAGTAATAAATTTGTATTTTCTAAATGGCTTCTTCACATGACTCAACTTAAATAATCTAGTGATTATAACGTAAGTGTACGAACTTTGCCACATGAAGCTTTCATATTCCAAAGTCGTAGTAAGATTTATTTCCAGTAATCATGCAAAAATACTTGACGATTGCGGTGCGTGATAGATCCTGGTGGAACTATTGGTCAAGGTGAACAGCTGGAGAGGAAAATTATGAGGGCCTTCTTCTCAGAAAACATGTGATGCAGCAAAGTCATGTCAGTAGAATTAAGCACGAAATGTAAAGTTTGGTTAGTACTAAAATGCCACTTAAACAACGTTCACTTATGCGAATGGGTCCCAAAGAATGTACTGTGTTTCCAGAGTTGCATAGACTTTCGTTAGTTCACTTGGGCAGCCCTATGTAAAAGACTTTTAATTGTTTCCTCCGCAATGGCAAGCCGGCACGTTTCACCGGAGAGGTGCTGCGAACGATGAGAAGTGTAAAGGAAAACAAAAACTATGCATTTCATTAGATCACACACTTTGTGCTGTAACAGCGCCATCATGCAACTAAGACAACATTTAAAATGCTGGAGAATCACATACGCATCTCTCTCTCATATATATATATATATATATATATATGTATATATATATATATATATATATATATATATATATATATATATATATATATATATATATATATATATATATATATATATATATATATAGTGTTGATATGCGAGCCCCCCCCCCGAACAAAATTCCTGGCTACGCCACTGCCGCACATATGTGCGGGCTGGGCTTTTATTCATGTGATTCACCGCAGCGAGGAATACACTCATAACGGCTAAGACAAAGCAAAAGATGCGTGGCCAGCGCTGCGAATGCAACATTTTAGAGTATTGTGTGTCACTTGTGAGGCACAGGTATAAGTTGCACTTCATACAACGCGTTTTTGAGCAAGAAGCTGCACTTGACAGCTTGCAGTGATGTGCAGATGTCAAGCTGTGTACTGATCGCCAGTGGTACGCATAGCTGAGTCTAATCGCTTGGCTATGCCGGGCGCCTTTTACACTCCAGTAAAGTTGTCTAAGGATTGGTCTTGTGACACATTTTTCTTTCCGCTTTCAATTCTTGGGCGCATGGTGACGACCAAAGTTCCTCAGAGATCGGATGCAGCTCATGATCAGGTCCATACCTAAAGCTGCTTGATCTTTTGCACAGCCACTTGCAAAGTTGTTTCATATCTACAACTAGGGCACACTGCCGTTTTTTCAGCCGTAACTTCAAAGATCGTTGCATTAAATTAGTGTGAGAAAGTTGGCAAAGGAGTCTTGAGAACAACAAGAACGTCGGCTGTCTCACCACTTCCAAGCAGGTGATGCTTTGCAGCCGAATGTTTTCTTCCAAAAGACATCAATTTCACTGAAACTGACAGGATAGGGTGAGTGGTCACTTGGCCCAGTTATTACGGATACGACTGCTGCAAAACTCGCCTTCCATACTCCAGTTTTCATCACTAAGTTGGCTCGAACGACGAATATGAATCTTTGTCAATTCGTCAACGTGGTCCCTACCCAATTCTGACGCAAGACATCAGGAGGCTCAATATCTCTTCTATGTCTTCTTCATTCTCTGGTTTGAAAATCTCGGCATGTGAAAAAAAAGAAAATTCAGCGCCCACAGAAGCTTGTTCCCTAAGTTAGATAATTTTAGCACTTTTAACCCTCAATGTTATTTGTTATCCTTAGAATTTCACTGGCGATACTGAAACTCTATATCATAGGCAATGTAAAATGTAATTCTTTGAAATATAATGCCTGTTGTCACAACACATTCACAAAACAAATATTTTCTGCGTCAATGGTGATCACAATTCACGCACATCACTTCGCGTCACTAACTTCAGATATAAGAAAACATCAATAAACACCAACCAAAAAAGTGCCAACAAGACGCCAAAAAAGCTATTCGCAATCAAAAAAAAAAAAAAAGAATGCGCAGGCGCAACCGCGCGCGGACGAGCCAACCTGCACCGCTGTGCCGTGCACTTGACAAGAACTAAAGCCCAGCCCGCACAAACGTGCGGGTGACTTTTTCACTCGTGAGTACACAGGGTGTGTGGTAGGAACGCGCAATTTTTTTAGCGCAGCATGTTTTTCTAAGTCTTAATATTCCTTTCATATGCATACACTCCCGAAAAAAAATGTACAACAAGAAGGAGCGTTGATTTACACGTCTGAGGTAGCTGCTGTCGGCTCACGTGCTCAGACGGCATTTTTGGCGGAAGATTACTTGCCCTCTGGTGCCAAAATTATTGAACTACTGACACAGATATATTCCCGTAAACATTGACTTCAGCGGCACAGAGCCGTGAAACCCAAACTGAAACAGGTGCCGTTTCGTGAGCGTCTTTATTGACCCACACATTTGTGCGGGTCAGGCCGTAAAGGGTTAAGTGGTATACATATCTCAGGCTTTTATGCTGCCGTATGGATAAAGCGATCTCTTTAATTTCCATAGAGACGGACTTTTCGTACAATCTCTTCGCATTCAAAGCACTGCGCGCAGAAGGGTGTAGGAGCCGTCTGTGATGCCTGCTAAGACAACACGTGCGCCAGCAATGGCGACGATGCCCTTAAAGTCAAAGTACACAGCTGTTGCTCGAGCGACGCATCGGCCCCCCCCCTCCCCCCACGGGTTACTTCATTTTCCTTGAAGACGGGTGTAGCTTTTCCTTGCTGCATGAGAGGCCTGGCAAGCGGGGTGATGTTATCGCATGCACCCTCCGTGCAATGAATATGGGTCGGCTCTTTTCAACTCTGCTTCTGCCGCGTTCGTCGCCCCCGCTCGCGCGCTTTTAACCGGGGGTATGGTGTGATGCATGGCGGGATGTTATCAATTTGGACTTGATACGGAACATGACGGTGACGGCAAAAACCCGTCGGGAGTGTCCATATAGTGGCTATCGCAATAAACGGTAGAGCAAGTCAGCGAAAAAACGAAGACATCGAAGAACAACCAGACAGGTCAAGCGCCTTCGCTGTGTTCGTTCTTTCGCTGGTTTCCTCTTCCGATTATATGAACCATCTCGCCCAGCGAGCTTCGTTATTTCAATAAAAGTTTATTTTTCTACGTAATAATTATGGCTCTCTAGTTCACATTTTCGCTATTCTCGTGGCTACAGTACTCAATGATCCCGACTTGTACGCACGAATTTAATGTACTCCACAAGTCCGTTACAGGGACTCGCATTTTCAGCGTCTTCATGACAATTCGAATTCGCACTGCTCAATTTTCGTCGTCCATGTTGTCCATAACAGCTGGACCATGGTCAACAAAATTGTCAATGTTGTGGTCCAGTTTTGCCATCACCTCTTCCTGTTTGAGGAAATGCTCCGCGTAGCTCATCGAAAAAACGAAGACATCGTTTTCAGCGGTCACTTCAGCGGTCACATGAATAGCGCAGATTATGGCGCCTTGCCAAACCAGGAGGGTCTGGAAATTAAGCATTTATTTGCATTCTCCACGAAGCTTTCGACGTCGTTTTGTCGAGAGTCTGGATCGACATGCTTCGTGCACAGATTGCATAGTGTCGTCAATCTACACCCGATTACGCGTTTGGCCGACGTTGAAGTGCGTTTCGGCGGTGAAAAATTGGCCTTCCTTGGCGTCACAGCTCCGCTATTGGAGCAGGTACGAAGGGCGACACTGCCAAATGTGCGTCGCTCTGATGACAAGTGCGTTCCGAGCGTGTTTTTTGAACTACAAGTCAAGGCTATTCAGCACATTCTGCATCGTCGAAGTGGACAGAGTTGTTAGCGTCTTGGGCTCAGCGAAACACTGCCTCACCATGGCGTTAGTTGGAATTTCCCGTCGCTTAAAAAAGCTTTGCACTGCTTTTCGCAACACGCTCAAGACAAAAATTGTGCTGCTTCTGTGCCCGATACGACTAAATTCCCTAGATTTTTTTCCGAAAGCGAGAAATCTTGGGACCTATAGCTACGGCCTTTTTCACGAGAACGCTTCTTCGGCGACTGCACTCTGCCCACCTACTTCGTCGGCGTTTGCCCACAATAGAGCATTCACTCGTCTGGCTGTGTTTTACTAGTGATGCGAAAAAATGTTGGACGATTAATCAATGAAAAAGGTCCCTCATTATTATCAATCATCATCGATGCTCACGCGTAATGAATTCGATTTAATCGAACAAACTTTTCGGTTATCTATTTACAGACAGCGACAGGGGTGCGATGAAAATTTCGAAGTTGTACTTCAAAAGAGCATTGCAGCAGTTATCGTCTATCGAGTGTTATCTCAAGTCCCAGCAGATGCCGCAGACATCAGAGCCAAAAGTTTGTACCCCATCTTCCCTCAAACTGCTTATGCATTACTTGCATCCCGCAGCCGCTTTGGCAAGAGAACTCTTCGCGAAGACATTTCATCCGTATTGTCCCTCGCTATATCCGCCCAAGCTGCACTATGTTTGGTTTGAAATAATTTTCAGTCCACTTGCACTTGTTTGTCTTTGCTGCGGTAACTGCGCTCGCAGAGACGCTACGTTAAAAGCTATCCCGCGCACTCATGCGGAGATCGTGTGCTGGGACAACGCTTCTGCGCTTCCAATCGTGGAGCACAGTGTACTATCGATCCGATAGTTACTTCGCCGTAATTGCGCTGATATAGCGGATCAAGGTTCGGCAAGTGGTTGATGCCTTGGAAATTTCAGATGTTCTGCAACAACTTCGCAGTTGAATGTCGCGTCGACTCCAATCTACTGGGTACTATCCGGGTTTTTAGAGTTCCTTTTAATAGCGACGTGACGTTGTCGCAGAGTTCCGCACTGGACCACCGATTCGATGCTCCGTTGGGACCATTGGTTGCTGCATTGCAGTGCTATTTACACAGAAGTTGCAGCCAACGCTTCAGCAAGTTGATAGTTAACTTAGTAGTACACACAATGCAACAACTAAAAGGGAAAGTCCAGATTCTATTCCTTCTCGGTCGATTTACTGATCTTTCTCAGCCAGCCCCGTAAACTTTCTGAACCTAACGTCGCTTTGTACTGCATCCAGGAGCAGAGGCACCTTACCTGGTTTCGCACTGCCTCCGAGATCGGCCCAGCTTCGACCAAGGTACGAAGTCGTGTGATGACGGCCACCATGTGGCGTTACGTCAAAGGACGTTATATTGACGTAATGATGACGTTGTGTGCTGACGTCATCGCGAGATGAGTTTTTGAACCACTCGTGTCGATGGACGCCGACGCAGGACACCAACGGTAAATTTTCGCGTAGACGACGCCGACGGTCAATTTTAAGGCTTTCGCCTTAAAGTCTATATTACTAAGCACGCTCAGGTAGCAATTCTTGAAAAATAACACCTCACCGGCTGTGGAACAGCTGCTTCATATGGGTTCACCTATAGCGCTGCTTGGTGGATTGAAGCCTTGTCTGGGAATAAGTAGTAGATTGGCTTTGATGAAGTGAGAAACCATGCAACCATAGGACAAAGTGAAAAAAACCGCCGTAGTACAAAAGTTGCGTGTCTTAGGCTGAGTGTCTACGCGCGGAATCAAGTTACGTAGCTATATATAATTTAATACGCTTGTATCTTTGATTTGTGTGTGCGTGTGTGTGTGTGTGTGTGTGTGTGTGTGTGTGTGTGTGTGTGTGTGTGTGTGTGTGTGTGTGTGTGTGTGTGTGTGTGTGTGTGCGTGTGCGTGTGTGTGTGTGTGTGCGTGTGTGTGTGCGTGTGCGGTGTGCGTGTGCGTGTGTGTGTGTGTGCGTGTGTGTGCGTGTGCGGTGTGCGTGTGTGTGCGTGTGTGTGTGTTAGGGGGGATAATACTCTCCTTTCCAGGTGGAAGTGTTTTGTGAATAAATTAAAAGTGAACAAAGTGTCTCGGAACTGTTGGACTCCGAATTATGACAAGCCTTTTCCTCCACTATTTCTTCTAATAGTGAAGGACTCGTGGTTCCAAAGATAAAAAAATTGAAAATACTGACCATGTGAGTGCCTAGCGTGAAAAGTTTGAAAAGCGTGAAAAGTCATGTCACGTAACCGACAGGAAATGTGATTGCAAGCCGGAACATTTGCCGAGTCATGTTGAACTGCTGCAGAAATGAAATAGAAACCGGTCAGTGACGTTTATGTTCTGGAGAACCCAGTTTTATATGGACAACATTTTACATTGGAACTCACTATTTTTCAAAAGCCGTCTGCAGCAACCAAGCAAGGATACTGCGGGTTCCACTGCTGCTATCCCAACTACACGTTCCGATCTCCGGTTTTAAACTCATTGACTTATATTGACTCTTTTACTTAAGCATGAGCTTATTCACCGCTTCCTGCTGAACTCAGGCTGTGGGATAATGAGTTACCTGTAGATGTACTTACGTTTCTAAGCCACGCAACTACTTAACTGACAGACACAACTGCCCTTAGCGTGAGTGCCCTCGACAGTTGTTACAATCCTTATCCGATCGCTGTTCATCGCTCCAAGTGTCTGTCTTCCTTTGAATGCTTGTATTGTTGAGGCTTCAAGCATTGCAAAAAGCCTGCTTTCAAGTCATGAGCTCTAAACGCTATATTTGGCACTTCGCTTTAGACACTCTCCTGTTTCTGATTTCGGCCCTGTAACACATTATGTTTTGTGACCAAAACAGTTTATAGGGCCGTAAGCTTGTCTGCAGAATAGTCGCATTTATTGCAATAAGCACAGTAGAATATATAAAGGTTTGTTGTTCTCATCCTTAATACAATTATCTTTAATCAATCAATCAAAATCTTTTGTTTTCACCTTTTCATACATAAGGCGAAAAAATGGCAATCTTATGTGGTTATGATGCTCCACTGCTCATCCAAAGGTCACGGGATAGAATCCCTGCCGGGGCTCCCGCATTTCGACGGAGGCAAAATGCTAGAGGCCCGTGTACTTAGGTTTAAGTGCACACTAAAGAACACCAGATCTTAAAGGAGCACTGACACAAAAAATTTTGCACCTTGTTTTTTTTGTTGAAATAGGTAGCTTACGACCCACTTATCACGGCTGGAAACCTCGTTTGCGCGAGTGCGCGACGGTTAGTTAATACAGACGTTTTTAGAGCGCCCAGTCGCAGTTTCGGTTTCAAAGAGCACCGAGCTAGTCAGGAGCAGTTCCGGTAGCAAGATAAACACAGCTGGCCACGTGACCACGCAGAACTGTGACGTAGCGGCGCGCGCGAGAGCAGGGCGCCGCCTACGTCAGGCACGGAGGAAGAAATCGCAGGTAGCGCAAGGGCACAACCAACAACCAGCCAACACAAAATCGTGACGTAGTTTGTTTACATTGCTACCGCGTTGATGTCGGCGTCGCGAGGGGCTCGCATCTCGCTCAGTCGTGCGGCATGCACTTTGAAATTGATTTTAAATATGTTCTAGGCTATATTTGCCATTGATATTTCGTAGGCGTTGTCTATGTCTCCACATACATCTATTTCACTCATTTTCTCGCCTTCGAAATTTTGTGTCAGTGCTCCTTTAAAAATATTCGGAGCCGTCCATTACCACGCCCCTAATTATCATATGCAGGTTTGGGGACGTCAACCAATATTTATTATAAAAAAGACCACTCATTTGTAGCTTACAAATAGGTGCATGACTAGAGTTTTGGTTATCTACAATGTACAACGTTTTCACTCAAGGTACAGGGCCCGATTTGACAGCCACGGCAATCAAAACGTTTCATGCATTTACTAATAAGAAAACTCTAAGGGTCCTTTATGCGTTCACTTAAAGGGACACTAAAGGCAAATATTAAGTCGACGTTGATTGCTGAAGTAGCGGTCCAGAAACTTCGTAGTGCTAGTTTCCGTGCCATGGAAATGCCTATTTTGAAATTAAAATCGCGTTTTAGTGGTACGCACAGCATTAGCGCACTTCATGTCACCCGCCTGAAAACGGATCTCCTGACGTAGCAGTTGCCTTGCCCTACGTTGCCCGTCTTTACTGCGCGGCCGAGCGAAAGTAGCGGGAGCCACAGCTTCAACAACGGCCATTGAGCAATTTTCCTGCTTGCTTGGTGCAACTGGGCCCCGCTAGATGGCGCCACCTATCCAAGCCTAACCAGGCGAAAACGTAACTTTTTGAACCACTCGCGTCATTCCCCGTAATAACGCCAGGCGGTTCCTTTTTTCTACGAATCAAACAGAAACAGACAATGCAGCATTTTATTACGTGTTGCAATGCACGGAAGGTTCTTTTTTCACTGTAGCTGGTTTGATTACCAGTGATTAATTTTAGTCGGATGCTCTGACATCATTGGGATCATTTCCAAAATGTCCCACTCGTAGCGCATCCGGTGTCCTACATTTACCTTAATTTCTCGATTAGTAGAGCACTGCTGTGGATAATATTGCCGTTTTAGACATTCCCAAAGTTTGATCTTTCACTCTGACGCTAAATTGTTATTTGCCTTTAGTGTCCCTTTAAGACAACCCCAACGCGAAAGCCATATTCTTTTTCTTCTCCGCCGATGTAACGATGTTGCGCCGCAATCCTTCGAACGCTTTCGGCACGTAACGTGCTTTCGCACCGCCTCCAAGGTCAGAGACACCTAACCTGGTTTTGTATTGCCTCCGTTACTGGACCACCGTTGACCAAGCTACGACGTGATGACGTCATCAGGTGAGGTTACGTCACTGCGCCGTCATGATGCCTAATAATGACGTTACAAATTTTGGCAATCTGTGACGTCATCGTTACGTAATATGATGACGTCATCTCGTGATAATTCTTTGCTTCACTCCTCTCCGACACCGCGGGACTCAAGGCGCCGCTGGTGAAATGTCGTGCTGGATGAGGCGTCCAAGGCTTCCGCCTTAATATTCATTCAAGCCAACACTGCCTCAAGCAGGGTAATCATATTATTGAAGCCGGACGAATAGCATAGTCACCATATATCACAAAATTTGTCATATGGTGTAGAACGCGACAGGCCTTATTCACCTTGTGCTTGACAGAAGGCAGAGCGATTGCAGTAGAAGAAAAGTGATTAATAATTTATTTGAGGTCTTGCTTGTTATGGGTAGTAATCTCTTGGGCAGAAAAGCACAGCACGCAACGCAAGCGCTATCAGAGCAGAAAGAAGAATCTGTTCAATGAACTTGAATATAAATATAAGCAATGGTATAGCTGCCACAATAGGGAATTTTCGCATTAAGTTTGATAATTTCGATGACCCAGTCTTCAAAAAAATACACTGAATGCAAGAAGCTTGTTCAATGTAAAATTTATTTCTCGCAACACAAGGTAGAAGTCATTACTCATAAAATTGTGTGCGAATCGCAATGCAACGGCAATCGCACAACTTCACGCAGTCGTTAAAATGATTGATGCACAATACGTATTTATAATTACTTATGGCCACTAATGCCTTGCTTAAGGCTTGCTAGGTTGTGCGAGCCTTATCATTTTAGTTTCGTCTGAGAAAGGTGATCTGGGGTGAAGCCGCTGCTGCCACTGTCGCTATCAAAAGATGACAGACTGTGTCCACTTGATCCTTGTAGACCTGAAGTTATACCTTCGTTGGTACCAGATGCAACTCCTGAATAGCCATTGCCGCCGCTTGATGAGCTGTAGTAGTATCTTGTGGTGCTGCTGCTACTGCCAGGATTCGTCGTAAAGCTGTCGCCTGAGGAAAGGCTGCTACCGGATATGGTTCTGCTAACAGACTGGGTACCGGGCACATATGCGCCAGTTGCCTGGTTAGTGCCTAGTGAACTTATAATTCGGTTAACACCGGTGCTTCCAGCAGGACCATGGATGATGTAGTGCGAACTGGTTCCTCCAACTACTGGTATGCCACTTAGGCTAGGGGATCCCACAAGTCCCAGGGTTGGAGTGCCAGAAACGTACGAAGTGTAACCAGACACGCCCGGTATGATGGTGGGCACGCCTGGATGATTGCGCCACACTTTCAGTTGCCAACGAGTACCAGGAGCCTCATGACCTTCAACTATGTAGTGCGGGTGGGCGCCTATTTGAGAACCTCCCAGGATATATGGATGCGAAGTGGTTGTGCCTGATACATATCCAGCAGTAACTGGAATACCAGCTGTGTAGGCAGCCGTGGTTATTGGTAACCCTGTCTGACCGAGAGTGCTTCCCAATATTCCATTCGTTGAAGAAACAAACTGACCATTAACAAACACACCTGGAGTGGTGGTTACTTGTGTGCCAGTGGTGAGTTCTGGATGAAGGGTCGAAGTTCCATAGAGTGGAAGTGTGCCACTGGACACCCCTGGCACATTTCTTAGTCCTAGTAGGGTTAGTGGGGACGACGGTTGAACCGTGTGCTCCGTGACGTGTAAGCCCGAGGTAGTTGGTGTAAGCGAAGGTGTTAGCGTTGGTTGTACCCTGGACGAATACGTTCTTGAAACAACCTGCGTTTTAGAGATAGGTTGACGCATAAACGCTGAAGTGTACACGTTCGAAGGGGCTACAGTTTTTGTGATTATTTCCTTCGTTCCCACTGTTGTCTTTCTTGGTCCGTCTGCTGTAAGGAAGGAGTCAGTAAGCTCGGGTTGCGCATCTGTATATGTGTTGTACGTTGCCGGAGAGCTGATATAATCTGCAGTAACGAGATTGCGACGCGAGCTTCTGCGGCTAAATGGTTCCCCTGCTCCTAGCAAAAGCTTGTTGAGGGAATCGTAAGGAGTGCCTTCTGAAGGCTGGCGAAGACCTCGAAGCAGCGTGGCAGGGTCTAAAGATGTTTTACTATTCGAGGAAGGCCCAAATGTTTCTGGACTAATTCCCGCTAGTCGGGCTAAATACTGACCTGCAATATCATTGGGATTGCTGATGGAATTGCGAAGCAGCGATATCATTTTGGTGGCCCCATTTGTTTCACTATCGTTTGGATCAACACTATTTAATAATGAGCTAAATATCCCTCCTGGTCGTTGCTGAAGTATCACTTGCTTTAAAATAGCGTTAACTACTGGGGAGCGGGGATTTCTACGCAACAAATTCAGTAAAATGTATGGATTTGTGGTACCAGATCTTGTCAACCGATCTAGGCTAGTTTTTGATGTAGCTGTATTCCCGAAGAGATTGTACAAGGGTTGCTTGTTCCTCCTAATGAGAACACTGGTCCGGTTCCATACGGGGTAGCATCGTTGTTGTACAACAGTTCCCCATTAGGACTTAGTGTGTATTGACGAGGATGTACAAGTACATCCATCAGCCTCTCGGTAACAGACTTAGAGCTGCCTTGGTACAGACAAGTCGTAATAACCTCTGTTAGTGGAGAATGGGTCGATTAGTGGCGAAAGTGTTCCGTCGGGCGCCGTTACGGAACGCATGCCAGTACTTCCG